>VBSM01000272.1:93810669-93878963 GCA_008086735.1 Cheirogaleus medius | reverse complement strand
TGTGGAAAAGAATTTGGAGATACCTCAAGCAGCTAGAAATAGAAATACCATTGACCCAGCAATAGCATTGTTGAGCATCTACCCAAAAGAGCATAAGTTATTCTGTTATAAAGACATCTGCACCCGAATGTTTATGACAGCACAATGCACTATTGCAAGGTCTTGGAAACAACCCAAGTGCCCGTCAATTCATGAGTGGATAATTAAAATTTGGTATATGCTCACAATGTATTACTCAATTCTAAGAAATGACAGTGAGTTAGCACCGTTTCTGCTACCCTGGATTAAGCTTAAGCCTGTTATCCAAAGTGAGGTGACACAAGACTAGGAAAATGGGCTCCACATCTGCTCACCATCAAATTGGTACTGACTGATTAAAACTATGGTGCTCAAATGGTGGTAGTACTCACCAGGGATTCGGGGGACGGGGGGGGGAGACCCACATCCTTGGAATATGGCAAGCATTGTGTGTGGGGGGAAGGGAATACCTCTAACCCTTCTTAGGGAGAGGCAAAGAAATACAATGTAACCAAAATGTCAAAAAATAATAAAAATAAAAATATAACTTTTATCGAGTGGTGGGTAAGTTGGGCGGGAGGAGGGGAAGGGTGTAAAAGAAAAGTGACTATATATTTGTAGAAACAAATAAAATATATAATGAAATGCAAATGCTTGATCACTTATCTGTGATTACAAAATCTAAAAACTCAAAAAAACTGAAAATGTTTTGATTACTTAATCACTTAATTGGTAGTAAAATTTGACCAGCTCTGTATCCACTTAGTGAATGAATAGATTGAAGTTTATTTATAGTTTTTCCTTTCTACTTAGTGTGACTATTCATGATTTGCTGTGAACATAAAGCTATGTTTTATTTCAGATCCCACTAGGATTGTTATGTATTACATAGCTGATGTGTGCATTGCTCTCCTAAGTACCTGTGAAATTCTATATTCTAAAATGCTTCTGGTTTCATGGATTTCAGAAAGATATATTTATATATGCATATATATCTAGTATCTGTATATCAGGATACATATAGATATCTAGATATAGATAGATGTGTATGTGTGTGTATATATATATTATTTAAGGACAACATTAAATAAATAAAAGGAGTCTGACATTTTCCTTATTGTCTTCTTTTCTGAGCTCTTTATAGCAAGATGAGAACTATGGAAAATCACTCTGACCTCAGATCTGTATCTACTCCTGTCCTCCCTGGAAGTCACATCTACCTGGATGCTGTTGTACTATTCACTGCTTCACTTTTTGGAAAGTCTCAAAATTTAAAGTGGAACCTGGAATAACACTAAAGCATCCTTCTCTGTAGTGGGAGAAATGAGTTCTTATGCTACAATTTTGCTCGAAGAAAATGTTTTCTTGCCTCCATAGTCAGAACTACCCATACCATGTAGCAGCCTAGTCTGACTGCCTTATCCTGAGCTTGGGTGACTGCAGGAGCCACCAAATGAGTTGACCTTCTTCCATTATTGTGACTGTACACTGTCTTGTCAATAAAGCAGTTGGTGTAAGTCATGTCAATCCTTTGCTTAAAACCTTGCAGTGGTTCTCAGTTCTACCCAGAGTCACAAACAGATCCCTGTTAATAATGTATTTAGAAGTGCCTTTGGGTTACTTACTGCTTCTCCAACTCTGTCTCCTGTGACTCACTCTCTCTTCCTTTCAGCTCCGCCTACATTGGCTTCTGAGGGTCTGTTCCTCTTGCACAGTTTAAAGACTTACACCAACTGCTTTCTCTGAGGTGTTGTTTCCCCACATGTCTACCTAGTTAACTTCCTTATCTCCTTCAATCCTTTGCTAAAATGTCACCCCTGAAAAGAAGTTCAATGACTATCTTTTTCAAATTTTAGTAGTCACCAAGTGCATTCTCTGCACTCCAAATCACATTTAATCTGTTCCTTTTTCTATAGTACATTACAATTTTTCATACACCAAATAATTCATTTATTTAATAGTTGTAATGATAATATGCAATTTTGTCTGCATGCCAAGTCCACAAATCAGTTTTTGTCACAAAATAGACATCCATTAAATAATTGTTGTATGAAATAATAAACTATTGAAATAATGGTATTGGTATGGACTTAATTCAACTCTAAGTTCACACAGTGTTGGATTATTGAGAAAAATTAGATAAAGAATTAGGAAATCTGGAGTCCTGTTTATTTTCTTCTGGTAATTGATTATGCTAACATTGGACAAGTTACTTAACATGGGTTTCAGTAATATAATATCACAACAACAACAAAAATGGAATCGGACAAATTAATTTATATTACGTCCTTTTTATTTTCCATCTGTCGCTCAATAAGTGTTGTATGGTTTCCCATAAAATATGTTAAAAAATGTCCAACAACTAATTTATAAATATTTGCAATGCATACCCTATTGTAGGAATTGAATAAATAGCTGTTGAATAAATGAATGTATGGATGGATTAAACTTTTTAAGTGTATCATTTTAAATATTGAAATTATAAGCTGATCAGGATATTTCAGAAAGTAATTCTGAGACTAAAAACAGATTGTAGAAGTACTGCCAACTCTCTGACAGTATGCACATAGAAAGGAGTGGAACGACAATATAAAAGTCATTGATAGGTCATATTCTACTAAGTGTAATGAGAAATGATTCTTGTGGGACTGTAGAAAGAACACTTATGGAAGTGTGCCATGCCTGTGAAATTCTTTCTTAATCTTGTTAGTCTTAAAAATGCATCTGCAGTTGGAAATGGATAATGACCTTTGGAAATAAAGGATGACCTAAGCTTTCTCAATCTTGTTCTGATGAAAATAAGATATTAGTCCAAGAAGAAATGTTGGCAACAATTAGTCCATATGCTGTATTTCTGAAAATGTTGCAATCCATATCTCTAAAAAAAGGCAATGACATAGTAGTGTATTAATTTGTACTTTCACTACCAAGCTAAAAAATAAAGTGAATTCTATATGCCAACAATTGATCATACCCTTCAAATTTAGACAAAGGTTATTTTGGTAGTATTGATATACACTTTTCAAAATGAATTGTATTTGTCAAAGTATTATAATCATAAATAACTTGACTCAGAATCAGTGGTTTAGTGCTGATATTAATAATTTTGGTAATAGATAAAAGCATCACTAGAGATAAATACATTTAAATTTATTAAATCCATTCACATAAGAGAAATATATTGCATTGAAAACAATCAGAAAGAATTTTTAAAGCTTTTTTTGGTTATTAATAGCTAAGAAATTATATCTGAGCTGTGTCCAAAAGATTAGGATAAACCTGGAAGGAAGATAATCCATTGTACACAGGACACACAGGACCAGATGAAGAGGGTCCTGTGGACTTTGTCAAAATCAGTTAGAACTAAGAGAAAAAAAATCTAAAGTAGCGTGAGACCATAGAAGTGCTATGGAAATTTGAAATACAATTTAAGAAAAGCCAAGTACATAACTTATGATTCAAAGTGATTGTAATATCACAAGGACAGAAAGCAGTAGGAAATAAAATACATGGAGGCAAATTATCTGTGTTCTAGAGAGTCAAAAGGGGCAGCAAGACAAGCTATTCAGACAGAAATAAGAGTGGGCAACCCGAAGGTAAAATATAAGTTAAGCAGGTATCCCTTTAAGAGTGTCTGTTAAATGTCACCATGTATGGTAATTTAAAGGACCCATTGTGAGATGTTAACCACACAGCATGTCAGAAAACCAGTCTGAATAATAAGCCTTCTTCCTTATGATAATTATGCTTGAGAGAAAACATAGGAAGTCAGGAAACCTGGATTCTAAACTAAAGTATGTCTCAAATAAAAACATATCATTAAACAAATAATCTAAGAATTCAATCTCCTTTTCTAGTCTTTAAAAGATAATTAAATAGAATCTTAATTTAAATGTTACTGTAGCCCTCAATAGTGTTTTTAATGCATAAACAATGAATAGTATTTATATTGCTATCCTTCCCCTATTCTGAATCATATTAGATATAAGTAGAAATCTTTCATTTTAATTCTCTCCACTTAAATTAGTGATCAGTTATATAATTAATTTGCAACACTATTTTCTCACATCTTCATATTTTCCATCATCTCTGCTAAAAAACTCTCCATCCTTTTGTCCTTCTTATGATTTTGAAAATCAAGTTCTCTTTTACCTTTGTTCCTCCCACACCTAGAACAGTGCCAGACACCTGGCAGAAACTTAAAACAATATGTTTAACTGAACTAAATTTTGATTACCCTTAGAACATCCCATGATATTAAAATCAAAATGATCGCTGCAAAGTATCCAGGTATTCCCTTTATTTTGTGAAAAAAGCAAAATGTTAACAACTCTGCCTAAATATTCTTTTATCATGTTTCTTAGTTTGTGTTCCTAAGAACAATGCTTGAAATAATGACTTGAGTGTCTGTAGGTGCTGGGAATGACCCTATAGTAGCAATGGAGGGTAGAAAGAGAGGAAAGGAGGAAAATTATAATAAAGAGGTCAGGAAGGAAAAGTATAATAAAGGAGGAATGATTGATATTATTATTGGTGTGAGCATCTGGGATTCCATTCCCCTGGGACAACTGTGCAGAATAGTCCTTAGAATTGTCATGCGAAGAATAAGAGGCTGAAACATTTATCCATCATCTCCCATCCTGGGTGGACGAGGTTATTACCAGTGGCCTTAATGTCCTAAACTTCTGTGCAGCTCCTTCAGGCAGGTTGAGTGTACCTGTATTGCTTTAGAAAAAGGTGTCAAGCAAAAAAGCCAAGAAACTTCACACAGCACTTTTCAGGTGCGACACAGTCTACAAGGCAGTTCCACCACAGTTGTGCTAAAATCAGAAGTATTCTGAGGTGATGTGATATGGGGTACAAACAGCATACACTCTACAAGGAAAGCCCCCAATATTCTATTTTTAAAATGTCATAGACCATATTCATGAAAAGATAATGACAGTAAATTTGAATATTCAATATTTATAAAATGCAAACACACCATTTCTATAAATGGAGAAATGTCAACTGCATTTTCTATGTTCTTTTACACACAGTATGTCTCATAAGTTACTCAGTGTATATTATTTATTTATTTATGTATGTATATACATATGTACAAATATATATTTAGTCATATATATACACACATTGAGGGATAATTATAGTCAGGCACTGTTCCAGACAGAGGAAACATTTATTGACAAGATAGATAAGGAACTTCTCTCTTTAAGCTTTTATTTTATAGGATGGAGATTCCAGGTATTATATTATACAAAAGATAAGGAAAGTTGGATTCTAATCACTAATATAACTTAGTGTTGAGGTCCCCAATCCCCAGTCCGCTGGCTGACCACTACAGATCAGTGGCCTTTAGGGACTGGGCTGCAGAGCTCTGCTGCCCATGTTCCCCCTCAATTCCCCTGTTAGGAAGGGGGGAAGGGCACACAGCGGGAGGTGAGGAGCCAGCCAGCAGGCTTGAAGCTTTATCTGTATTTACAGTGACCCCATCACTTACATCACCACCTGAGCTCTGCCTCCTCCTCCCCACCATCCAAAAAAATTGTCTTCCATGAAACCAGTCCCTGGTGGAAAAATATTGGGGACCACTGACTTAGTGGATGTTCATAGCTGGCAAAGCGATGGGAAATTTTGTTTTCCTAATTAAAATTTAATGTGTTTCATACTATATTTTCTGTATTAACCTATAAATAAAGCACATTGAATGTCCAAATCATGAAAATGTATGACAGGTTGTGACTGCATTTTAGTTTTACCTATCCCATATAGTAAATCAAATTAAATGGTTAAGTGAAATACATATTCTGCTGTAGTATGAATACAATTGAATGAAGGCTGCTTGAATTAAGTTTAAATATTCCTTGGACTGGTAACAGTAATAATAGCATCATCGCATTGTGACTGATATTTGTTCAACAGACAACTAGGATAATAAAATTAATATAATGAGGACTTTAGAGGTTAGATGAAATGACAGCAGGAATAAAAAATCTATTTTCATCAATAGTGGGGTTAAAAAAATAGAAAGAGCTGTATTGCATAAATCCCTAGGCTGATAGCTTATATACCAGCCTTCCTATGTGGAGTCTGAGTATGTTGTTGCCCAGACATTATTTCATTTGCAAGGAGTTTATTACGGTAGTTATACACCATGAAATCTGGGTCCCCAGAGGGGGGTCTGTCACTTCAAGTGTGGTATTGCTACTGCTCAACCAGGTTCATTTCCCCACTGCCCAAGAGGAAGCCAATTCGCCGAAACAACAGGTGTCACAGCATGAAAAGTGTTTAATTCCACATAGTGCTAAGCGGAAAGAAGGGAAGAATTTCTTAAATCTACTTCCCAAAGAATTTGGGAGACAAGGTTTTTGAAGACAGTTTGGTGGGCAAAGGATCAGGCAACTGGGGCAAAATCTTGTGTTGAATTCTGTTTTCCTGTGTTGGGGTCACAGTTCCAGTTGAGTCAGTTTCTTGGTATGGGCCACAGATCTGGGTGGGTCAGCCAATCCACTGGGATGTGGGACCCAGAGGATATCTCAGAAACTATGTTTAGGTTTTAAAAAGGTGATATAATCTATAGAGAAAGTTAAGAATCTTTATGGCCATCAGGTATGTCACTCCTGACTAGCAAATATAGGAAAACAAACTAGGGGGAGCAGTGACTAATTATTATCAGGCAAATGAGGATACAGTGGCTGATTATTATTATTATTATTATTATTGTTTTTAGCTAGGTTCCTGCCTTCACAGAGTTTGAGCCCTTACCCCAGTTCTCACCTTGCACCCCTTTATTGATTTGTAAGGGTGGTTTCTGTAATTAGGTGTGCGTCATTTCACTCTGCTATTCATCAATTAAGTAAAATGTTTAAACTCAGTATGTTATCAAAAGTTTTACAATTAAAATGTTCTCCATAAGTTCCCTGATTCCATAAATAATTCTTGGGGAAAATAAAAGTAAACTGATCAAACCAGGGTTTTTATCATTGGAAGTGTATCTGCTTAAATATTGAAACAATAACTTTTACCTTTAAATGGATTATATACTTTTAAAACTAAAAATATCACTTTAACCTTTTTCCTGTTATTTACTTACACAATGCTTATGAATCTAGATTTAGAGAGAGTCAGCGTTAGAAATTCTCATGATGTGCACACCAGAACTGGTCAATGTGTTCTATTAAAATATATTACATTATTCAGGATGAGCAGCCATGTATCATAAACTTAAAAGCATTAGAAAAGACAAAAACAATAAAGTACACCTTTTATCTATTTCTAATGTCTTTGCTTTATAAAGGGAGAAAAACCATATTTTAGTTCATACACAGCCTATATCAACAAATGAAACACTTCCAAAAATACATTGCACAATTCAGTGTCTCCTGTAGCTATAATAGTTCTTTATTTTGAAAAAAAATAATTGTTAACCTCTATAATGGTGTTTTACGGTTCAATGATTGAATCACCAGAAGAGTGTGCCAATCTATGTTCTTTGAGCTACTACCTTTCAACACTAAACGTGGAACATCCTTCTATGCTTCATTTAGCGATGTTGGAACTGCATCTTAGCAAGGTACATCTTTTCTTTCTGGCTTTCTAATCGGTTCTGTTAATAAGGAAAACCAGAAGGAGGTTGAAAGCAGGAGGGCAGGGAAAAAGATTGAATCTGTTCTATTAGCAAGGTGTTTCTAACAGCTTCCCCTCAGAAATTAACGTAAAAACAGGCAGCAGTGAAGAAGCTATCAGTTTTGGTTCCAGCTTCTTTCAGCTCACCTTTTGTGCCATCCCTTCCAGAGGGGCCTGCAACAGACAGGCAACATGGGAATCTTAACCCCATTTCAGGGGATCCCTTCTCCAATTTTATAGGTTTCCAGAGCCCCAAATTCCTCCTGTTGCTTCTCTAGCCAGATATCTTTGCTACCCAAATGACCCACATTTGCATTATTAGCTTTCTAGCACCCATATAACAAATTACTCTATACTAAATTACTTCTGGGAAAATACTTCATCTGTCTTCTGTTTTTCTGAATTAATTTTTACTGATACAAAATATTTTCAAGAATGTATTCTCCTAAAATATTTTGTCTGAACTAGTGTGTTTCATAAACCTAAACAATCTTCAGAAATTAAAAGTTAACATAAAAAACATGCTGACTCTTGGATTGATCCTCAATATTTCTTTAGTTTTATATCCCTTAATGTTGAAAACTAAGACTAAAATATTACAAGAACAGATGATAAAAAATTTTCCAGTATTTAGGTTGTTTTGGCAAATAGCATCTCTGTGACTATTGACTGGTAGGTTGCTTATGAAGAGATTTATACACACATATATACACACACACACACACGCACTTACATACATACCCTGTATTAAGGTAATTTTTCTTTAGATTTGAAAGTTGAGTCATTTTTAACAATCACCAGTATATTGGCAATAGTTTGTATGGTTTTTGAATAAAAATAATTTATCCAGTTGTATTTTATCAGTAACTTTTCAGTAGTTTAATAGAAAAAAATTATCAAATTACTCAATTTTCAGAAGATTATATTTCTCAGCCTTCAAAAATAACACAGAAAGTTCTATCATAATGCAGCAGTTATTTTTCTTTAATGCATACTTAAATGTCTTTTAAGTAAGGCCAGATAATTTAGAATCCCTAGATGAAATTTAGAGTACTTCATGGTATTTCAACAACTATTGTAAGATCTATAGAGAAAATGAGGAATGCATGAATCTAAATTGTGCTTTTCCCCTTCTAAAATAAAAGAAACCATGAATACTTATGTCAGATTGGGAAGGGAAATGGAGATGTAAAAACAGAGATTATATCATATATTAACATTCTAATGTGATAGAAATATGAGTTACTCAAATTCTGGATGGAAAAACTTTGTGAAATCTAAACCAAATTAGATAAAAGAGTACGTTTTAATGACATTGGACAATTTTTAACCACTGCAGGCAAAGAATTGCAAAAGAGGTAATATGGATATTAGAATACTTCCCCCTTAGCCTCTGAGGATACATTCCAAGATCCCCAGTGGAAGGCTGAAACCTGTATATAATGTACTGTGCTTTTTTCTATGTATGCATACCTATGATAAAGTTTAATTCATAAAAAAGTATAATAAAGGATTAAAAGTAATAACTACTGATAAAATGGAAGAATTATAACAATATTCTCTAATACAAGTTTCGTGAATGTGGTCTCTCTCTCAACGTATCTAATTGTACTCTACTCATGGTTCTTCTTCTTGTGATTAAGAAGGAGTAAGTGAGAGAGAGAATGTGAGATTGAGGTGTCAAGATGCTACTCAGAAAGGCATATAATTTAAAACTATGAATTTTGAATTTTTTAATTCCATAATTTTCTTTAATGTTTTTGGACTGTGATTGACTTCTGGTAATTGAAACTGTGGAAAATGAAACTGCAGACAAGGGAAAACGACTGTAATCCCTGCAGGATTTTTTTTTTTGTGGTATCTGAAAAGAGTGTTTGATTAAAATACTAATTTGCAACAAGACAATTATAAATAAATGTTATGAGAACACATACAAGTGATTGAATAATCTTAAAATTCTAAGTTTTTAAAAAAGTACTGTGGTAACATAGGTAAATGCTGAATGGAGGCATCCTTTCTTACATTTCTTAAGAAGACTTTAGATGAGAAGAATTTTAATGCATAAGTGTGTGTATATATACTGAAGGGCAGACAGTGGACAAAGGATACTATAGTCTACGAGCAGGGAATGGTATTAATAGAATACAACTGATAATATAAAAGTATATTAAAATAGAGAGTATAATACACCCAATCTAACTCCCTCTTAAGTTTTCTGACCTCTGGTTTCAAAATGCAATTTGGTCTAAAATTTTCTGTCCCATACATATTCAACTTGGTTTTGGTTTTGGAGGATAACCTGTATAGATTAATTAACTAATTTTGAGAATTACAAATATGTTTTATAAGCAATAAATTCCTAACTATATTTTATATAGTTCAGCCATTCCCCTTAAAAAAAAAGTTCTAGGTAGAATGATCTACACATTGAACACTTTTCCTACATATCTACATAGTAGTTGGATGCTCCAATTTTAGGAAGTATATTTTATGAAGAAGTGTCATCAACAACTCTTCACTGTGTCTTGTTGATAACATTTTCAGTTCACTTAATTAGGTAAATTCCTTGCATACCATATTATAAGGCTCAAAAATAAGATATTAAAAGTAAAAATCTGCCCACCAATTCTCTCACAGTATAAAAATTTAGAGATTCATGGTGTTAAAAAATTAGAGATATAAATTAGAGATTTTACTATTATTTTTCATCAAATCTCATAGAACTTTTTTCATAATACAAAATCAAAAATTCTAGAAGATAGAGGAAGAGCAGCATAATAACCTAATAAGCAGGAGGAAAATAAGAGAAAGAGGAGGAGGAAGAAGAGAAGGAAAAAGGGAAACTTTGATATTATTGTAGCCCTTTTTCTCACCAACTTTGAAAATTATTTTTTCTTTACTAAACCCTAAGTTTTAGGAAATACAACTAGTTTACTAAAATTTATAAATGCATAATTTTCTCTTAATTTATTTCTGATAGTATAAAAAGTATTTAAATTTTCTTATTATAGTTTTAGGCACAAACATGGACCTTTAGACTTTTACTCTTTGAGAAATTCAGGCAGAGAGCAATGAATATTCACAATGTGAATTGAAGATGGGATTTACATGTGCATTAGGAGAATTGGAGAAATGATAATGCTTATGACTTCAATATTTATAGCACATTTCTGCAGCACTTTATGAAGTGGGGATTGATACATTTTCTTCTCTTTTAGTCCCTCATTAATGTCCATGGGTATATAAGATCCCCAAAATCTGCTTGTGAAATTCATTCTGCTCAATCTAACCCATTCCACCAAAATTTTTCCAACAGAATTACTTACATGGGGGGTTTGAGCAACATTTAAGTTTGGAATAATGTTATAATATTATATGTGATACAATACAATTTTTGACTGATGTATTATTTTAACCATAGATTTTAATAAAATCTATTTATTAAAAGAATGCTTAAATCTACTGTTAAATTAATCGAATACCTATAATATGCAAGGCACTATAACACGTTTTATGGGGACGGATATTTAAAAATGCATATTTAGTTTGTTATATAACTATTTTACAGCAATCAAGCCTTGTCATACATACTGTTTTCCTTTTTCATAAAGCTTGCTGCATTTATTTATTTATTTATTTACTTATTTACTTATTTTGCCTGTCTGTGCTTCAACTATCCATGTGATAACTTATATTGACACCAGGAAAATAAATGGTGAAAGCAGCATCCATCTCTCCTCAGTCATGGGAAGGCATTCACATCCCCAGGAAAGAAGAAAGATAGGTCATTGGTAATACCACATTTCTCATTAAACAGGTCATTGGCATTTGCTAAGCGTGGCTTTCTGGAAAATGTCATGTAAGCTTTATAACCATCTGAGTAAAATAAAGATGGTCCACGACTGAGATAGATTTTTATATTTTTGGTATAATCTATGTGGCCACAGTCATTACTTGGAAACCACACATTTTAATCTTGGCCATAACATACTCAATGTCATAAGAAATCGCCTGATGAATAGTGTTCCTGTCCCTGATGCATCCCTGCATTGCTTATGCCTTGTGACTTCTTACATACTTATATTTACAGTAAAAGTTAATTTTGGTTAAAAATTTCCAATTTTTGTGAATCTAACATAACAGTTGAATGCTTTGGGTATTAAATCAATGTTTCATTAGTAAGGGTTATCCACAGAAACAGAACCAATAAGTTGTACATACATGGAGACATAAGTCCCAAGAAGTGCAGTTGGTAAGCTGGAGACCCAGGAGAGCCAATGGTGTAGTTCAAGTCCCAAAGCTGGTGGATGCAAGGCCAAGAAAGAGCTGATATATCAAGTACTCAGGCAGGAAGGAACTAAAATCCCAGCTCAAGGCAGTCAGTCAGCAGGAGTTCCTCCTTACTCATGGGAGGGTCAGAGGGTCAGCTTTTTTGTTCTATTCCAGCCTTCAATAGATTGGGTGAGTCTCACACACATTTGAGAAGGCAATTTGTTTTACTCCGTCTATCAATTCAAATGTTATTTTCATCCAGAAACACCCTCACAGACATACCCAGAATAATTTTTGACCAATTGTCTGGGAATCCTGTTGCTCAGCAACACTGACACACAAAATTAACCATCGCCATGACACATGCTATGCATTTTTTCTTTTTTTAAAAAATTCAGATGACATACAAATTTTGCTATACCTTGATTTTTGTAAACTTAAAAGTGACTTAGAGAACTCTCCCAACTAACCTGGAATGATGAATATTTATTAATTTTAATGGCTATGTGATTTTCCATGGTATATATTTCCATGGTGTAAACATAAATATTTTGTCTATTTTTACTGATGACCAGAACTTACTTTCTAATATTTGTTACTTAAAAAAATATTAGAATAATCTCATTGTGCATATATTTTTATGTAATTTCACTTTTATTTCTTTTGTATAGCTTTTTAAGGAGTCAGAATGTTGTGTTTAAAGACATATTTTTTTTTAGTTTAATAATTGTTTCCAGAAAGAATTCTAAAAATACATGTGGACACTGTCATACTTTAAGTTACAAAATAATGGACTTTCATACATTAATTTTATTATACATTCTATACAGAATGAATAAATGTCCTAATAGCTTATGAAGGAGGAAGATTGTCTGTCACTCTTTGTTCCTTTGCTATTGCACAACTGACAGAATTGTTTCATGGAAATATCAGTGAAAAAGCTCTCTTTTTTTGTTCTTATATTCTTAAACCCTAGCTATCTTTTGATGACTTCTCTGAAACCATCACCTAGGGCCAAATGACTAACATGGGGTACATACTGTCTTCAAATCATCCTCATTTAGCACTCTGAACCTTTAAGTAAACAACCCTTTCTTTAAGTCAATGGGCTTCAATTCTCTCTTTCCTTAGGTTAGTTATTTACCAGTAAGCAGTTTACAGAAAGTGACTTCCATTAGCAATTCCCCAGATTTCCTAACCCTGTGTAAGATACTACAGATGTAGAAAAGTAGAACCTTTTAAAAAGGCAACTGAGTAGTTGAGGGGGAAGAGGCTTATGGAAATGCTATGAAAGTTGCCATTGTGCAGTATTGTTGTAATGTTAAAAGAATAATGAGATGAAAAAAAGAGTAGCAAAGATTTAAAGGACGGGCAGGGAAATTTGATGTCAATTATAATGAAAGAGAGAAGACATTATATTAGAGTGGTAGCAAGGGAAAAGGGTTTTAAAAGCTATAAAATCATAAGCATTTTTGTAGTTAAAAAGGATTCCATGGAGAAAGTTTTGAGAAGCATGGCAGAGTAAGGAAATAATGGGACAAAATCCCCAAAGATATAGAAATAGATTGAACTGAGGACACAAATGACATTTGCTTTGATGAAAATGAAGGTGACTTTTCAGTGAAAGATAGAATAGGTTAGATAGAAGGGGGATGAAGATAAAGGGAATTATGATGCATAGAGAATGTGAATTCTGAAAGTTCATATTGAAAATCACGTTTACATTTTTCAATTAATTAGCAATCTGAGCCAGCTTTTGAAAGTAAGAGGATGGAATGATGAAGTGGGGTAACTGATCTCCCCAGCAGAGAGAAGTCTTAGCCTCTTCCACTGGACCCAGAGAAGAGTATGTTGTTTCATTTACCTGGCCTGGATAAGAGGTGGGAAGGATATGTCATGGCTGTTGTGTGTGAAGTCCGAGAACACAGTAGAAATAGTTTCATAGAAAATTCAACATCTAAATCCAGAGATACATTCTAACAAAAGTGAAATGAAGAGAAATTAGGTAGGATAGAAGGTAATAAGATAGAACCTTGGGATATGAAAATAAATATTGTGGGTAGAACATGAAGTTTATAGAAAGTCGGTGAACTCTGTGAAGAAATTCACAATTGGTGTGTGTGTGTGTGTGTGTGTGTGAATGTGTGTATATACTTATATACATTTAAATAAAGAGGCTGTTGCTTCATGCAGTGTGTTGAGAAAGCCTCCAAGAAGACAAACTCAAGTCTAACCAGGAAACTTAAGGAAAGTAGGGAAAAGATTGCAAAACACACTGGATTATGTGTTAAGGAAAATAATTTAAATTTATGAAAAGCAACAATGAGAAATAATCAAAGTTTGGATGAAAGAAATTTAAGTAGACAATCATTTATTTTTGTGACTTTATCTTGCAACTGTTAGTAGTGATGTAATGGTGTTATAAAACAGGCTTATCCAAACATTGGGAGTTTTATGATTGATAAAATTATAAACAAGAGAAAAATCAAGGGACCTATGGATAGGGTGAGTGACATGATTCAACATGGGCTGGATAAGAAGAAAATTAAGACTAAAAGGGTAATTATGATCTCTAAGAAATGGAATATTTTAAAGAATACGTGGTCATAATGAAGGAAAATATTAGATGTACTAAACACAAATGTATAATAAAGGGGAAGGATGAGATAGACTATATAGAGACAAAAATGCTAAAGTATTAAGTTTGGAAGGAGTGCAGTTCTGTGTTGTAAAGAGCCATTGTATTTATTTTCTATTGCTGCCATCAGAAAATACCACTGACTGGTGACTTAAACAACAAAAATTTATTTTCTCACAGTTCTGGAGGCTGGAAGCCCAAGATCAAGGTGTCAACATGGTGAGTTTTTCCAGAGGCTTCTCTCCTTGTCTTGCAAATGGCCACCTTGTCATTGCGTCCTCACATGGCCTTCTCTCTGTAAGTATCTCTGGTGATTCTCCTGTTCTTATGAGAACACCAGTTATATTAGGTTAGAGCCCACACATGCCACCATTAATTTAACATTAATTATCTCTTTAAAAGCCCTATCTCCACATATGGTCACACTCTGAGGTGTACTGGGGATGAGAACTTCAACTTATAAATTTTAGGGGGCAGCAATTCAGTCAATAGCAATCACGTTATATAGCCCTGCCTGTGGGTATGAGAAGTGCAATAGAGAAGAAAAGGATCAAGAAAATGTTGGAAAAGACATAAAAGATAAAAATTAACCGAATGTGAAGACAAGTAAGCTAAGTAAGTTACTCTGTGAAAGTAAATTTGAGTCACGTAATTTTGGAATACACTAGGTAGCTATTAATAATTAAATGATTAAAGCTATGTTAGCAAACTTATATTTCCCATGTCAGATGTTGAAATAACAGCTTTATCCATTTATCATGTAATATTTATAACACCTACATGAGATTGGTGCTACTGCTAAGCCTCTTGTACAAATGAAAAAACTGATTCTTTCTCAGGGGGAGATCTGGAAAGAATTTTTCTTAAAAAAGAAAAAAAAAACTAAGGCTCAGAAAGAAAGCCTCGACAATTTTTCCACCACCACAGTAACAGTACTTGAGTAAACTGGGATTCAACTCAGGGTAGTCTGATTTTAGAACCTTTACTCTTGATTATTGCACACAAAACTATACTGACTTATTAAGTTTGTCAGTCTTTACTTAAAGATTTATATAGTATTAAGGATTTTACTTGCTATTTGAATTATAAATAATACAATCCTAACTAATGCTTTTTAAAGAATTATTTGCAACATATACCCATAGCCTATGCTTCCCTGTTACATAACTGGCTGAAACAAAGTTTAAGTATGAATTAGGTAGGTTAAGTTTTATTTTGACTTATGTCTTTATTCTCTTTCTAAATCTGTTCTTTCCCGGCTGATCTTTGTGATCTCTGTTTTTTTTTTTGTTCTTTATCATAAGAAAAGTTACCAGAGAGCTCAAATAGTTCACCATATTACTGACTTTTAAAATACTTTCTCACAAAAATGTGAATTGAGGGCTAGCCATAGCACAAATTTAGATATCCACAAAAACTAAGTAATATTATATATATGTATAATAAATACATATATATATACTCATGCACATATGTACATATACAAATGCATTGTTGAAAGAATATTAAGAAAAAAATCTTTAAGATCTTCACACTTTTTGAAGACCTTTAGTATTTTGAAACTATATATATATACTCATAGTATTTGGAATATATTCTGGTATATGCCTTAAAAATACAGACATTTATTATAATAATATTTCTAAAGAAAATAGCTTTAAGTAATGCAAAAAACACAAAATAGTGTATATAAATTAGTATTTCCCATATTTTGTATCATCATCTTTTTAATATTCTAAATTTCCTTTCTATAACAAAATTCACAGTTTTCTAGTTATTAATGTGATTATTATCCTGTTTAATTATTGATTTTCTCCAGGACCAGTTTCCATATTTACACAGGACTCTGAAAGTATATCAGATTATTATATTTTGAATAGAACATAAAATATAGCATGGTTCACACAATAATGATCTAATTTGTGCTAATTCATGATAATATTCAATTAAAATTATATATAAATTCAATGAAGAATTGAACAAATTCTAACAGAAATATTTTTTAGTCATTACCTGTTAGAGATTTGTATGTACTGTACCTTAAAGGTTTATTGTAAAAAGAATCCCAAGTATTTTAGAATGATATATTTCTAATGATATTAGAAGAACACCACTGATTTTTGAATATAGGTAATAGTGAGACAAATGTTAGCACCCTCTGCCAAGTTGAGTCCCATAAACCTTCTTTATCAGTCTAAGATCATTCAATGAAGATCTTAGCATATGGAGAATTCTGAATCCTAATCAGGACTGTAAATCCTTCCTCTTTCTGATATTTCTGAATAACCAGCCTACTGATCTCCTGTGTTTTTATTATTTACTAAATTTTGTAAAAGAACTTAGAATTACAGTTTTTTTCAGAGCACAAAATGTACCAAATTTTATTTTTGATTTGTACTTCTACCTGCTAGAATTACAGTGAAGCATTAAATCAAAGAGTTGACAGAGGTTTGAGAAATTCAGTATGCCAGTTAGAGTTTTGTTTAATTATATAAGAAAAGAATAATTTAATCCACTTTTGACTTTTTCATCCATTATAAGAATAGTTATAGACTTTTTTAAAAGGCTCTTGGATTTGCTACTATTGCTAAATTTTAAACAACTTATGAACAAAAGATCATGTTATTGATGTATTTTTAATTTTTATATTCCAAACAAAACCTTAAGACATTTGATTTTATCTCTTATTGTTTTTTACTGGGCCAAATACATTTGTTAAAAAGTGACCATTTTATATTTTAAGAAATTAAAATTGTATTAACATTTATTAAGTTGACTATATTAATCTATTTTCCAATATGTTTTCACAGACGAAATACTTTTTTTATTCACCCAGTACATTACTGGGATGAACTTAGCATAAACTGTCATTCAGAACCATCTAATGTGCTGGTGGGGATGGACCACAAGAATTCTATTGAGAGACAGGAAACTCCCGGGAAAGAATTCATCTTAAAGGATAAGGAAACCAGACACAACGAACCTGACCTAACTAGCCCTTTACAATGGAGGAAAAGGTCATCAATTCTGCCTGCTGATTCTTCTCTAGGCCATGGGCCAAATTTAACTAAATTCAAAAAGAGCTATTTCTCTACAACCATTGTAAGATATACTTTATTGTATCTTAAGCCAGAATAAATGGTCTAGTCTGTCAAAGGCAGCTGAGATTTCTAATATGATAAAGACTGAAGAGTACTCTCTGGATTTAGAAACCGAGACTTCATTTTTGACCCTGACATGAGCTCCTTTAGAATAGAGTATATAGAGAAAGTGAATGGTGACAACTCCTGAAAAAAATTTTTGGGGAAACATGGGAGATTAGTAGGATTACACCTTCATGGGTATTGAATGGGTACAATGAAAAAAGAGAAACTTCTGCTTTGTTTTCTTAAATGTCTTCTTGTTAATTTCTTAAATGCCTCCTTAGAAAAATCAGTTTTAACAATGGGAGAAAATTAAGCCATGTTATGAGAACAGAGAATTAAGCAGTGGAAAGAAAGTCATCAGAGATACCGGAGAGAAGCAGTTAAGTGACATGGCAGGTGCAAAAAGGCATACAGGGATGAAAATCACAGAAGATGTGGAGAGTTGAGCCTTTGTTTGGAGCAGATCCTTCCCCATTTGTGACAGGAGAGGAAAAGAGATGAATACAGACGTAAAAACCCTTACAGAATTGGCAGCGGACATTTGAGATGGCATCCACCTTATGACTTCAGTGGTCACTGTAAGTGACTAAGAAGTGAGATCCTTTATACAAGTTATAGTGTACCAGTGAGGAAGAAAGTAGGAATGAGGTTCGGAAATTTGAAATAATAGTAATAAATACAGTATGTTGTAATTTTCAAAGAGGGACACAACAGTATTTCCTATTTCACAGGCTCTTTTAGCACTGTGAAATTACCACTTTCCACTTAAGAATTGAAGACTATTTTTCAGTCTTCCTGAATCTGACCAGTCCCAGTGACTGCTTTCACCAATAAAATACAGCCAAAGTGACTCTGTAAGTCCCAGATGTACCCTGTAACTAGACATTCAGCTTCTGATTCCTCTTCTTGGAAGCTGGGTCCACGTTAGAAGTATGGTTGTGCTGAGTCCATCATGTTATAAGAAGCCAAAGCAATAAGAAGTGGCCACGGGGACCAGATGCCATACGGAGAGAGCTAGGGAAAGGAGCACCAACATAGCAAAGCCACCTTGAATGTCCCACACACTGAAGAATTCAGATGACTCTATGCCAGATACTATATGTCTGCAATGGAAAAGAGATAACTACTCTATTAAACAAAGGCAACCCACAGAACCATGAAACATATAGTTTATAAAGTATTGTTTTGGGGTGGTTTGCTATATAACAATAAATAAATAGAAAATAACATTGAATATGCTGTTTTGGAAGATATTAGTATAAGCTAATTCGAGAGATATGATAGGATGTATAAAGCAATGTTGAATGCCTAAATAAATGTTTAGCTTAATTTATTTAGGTAAATTCTACATGCAGTTGAGTAAATCCATCCGGCAGTAGGCATGAGGTAAGTATGAGAACTGAGCATGAAGAAAAATATGGGCTTAATCTAAAGTTAATGTTTAGCCAGAACAGGTATAAGAAAATGAAAGTCAGTCAAGAGAGTGGAAGATTGTAATAAAGAATTATTTGAATTATTATTTCAACCTAAAATGAATGTTTCATTGTCTTTAATTTTGTATCAGTTTTCTTCAAACTGTGTTCTGGCATGCTCTGAATCACTATCCTCATCCTCCTCATCATCCCAAAACCTGCTCTTTCACTGAATCTAATCACAGTTTCTCTCCATCAAAACAATGGGTGGAAATCACTACACTTTTCCTTTGGGCTGCTGTACATAGTTTCTAATCTTTCTCAAATGATTGGCATTAATTATAGATCATCATTCTTGGGAGGGTATGTGCTTTTCCAATGTCTGATTTGGCACTGAAATTTCTCTTTGTTCCTCCTCAAGTTGCTGCTTATAATATAAAATCTAGGAAATTATATTGAATCTTGAAATAGCAGGCAGGCTATCCTTTCCAACATTTTCACCCTAAATAAAGTTCTTTTTTTACTGTTCTTTCTTTTCCTTTTTCTTCATCTTCTTTTTTCTTTTTCTTTTTCTTTTTTTTTTTTTTTTTAGAAACAAGAACTCTATTATGTCTACTGTGTTACTTAGGATTATATCAGGTTTTATCAGAGATTAGAGAAATTATTTAGAATAGGAAACGAACTTCCTCTGCATTTATTTTTTAAAGCAATCTTGAGTATGTGAAATTGTTGATGGTCTTAAGCCAGCAATTTTATGATGATAAGTCACACCCCTACCTTTTCACCACTCTCGGGAACTGTGAGTCACAGTTACAATTGCCAAGGAAATAAAGGAGTGCTTTACATTTTAATAACTGATTTGCTGTGTTTTTTGTTTTTCTGGCTGCCAGAAAAGAACTGCTAGTCCTTTTTTATGCCAATGTAAACTGAAATAGAATAAGATGCATTTACTCTGATGGTGCCAAAGGAGAAGAATGTGAGAAGCTAATATAAATGAAGTTGAAGTGTTTTTTCTAGTGTTATTTCTTAGGAAATAAAAACTTAGGAAAGGGATTTGCCTAAAAAAATGAGAATCTTATAACAGTAATTTATTTTGAATTCATTTTTAAATTAAAAATTGAATTGGCCCTAAATAAATTCCTTGTGTTCTTCAGCAAAGAGATGAATACTTGATGGAAATTTTAATTATTTATTTATTTCAATAGATTTACGGAGTACAAATGATTTTTTGTTATGCGGATGAATTGTATAGTGGTAAAGTTTAAGCTTTTAGTGTACATGTCACCCAAATAGTGTGCATTATGCCCAATAGTAATTTTTCATCCCTCATTCTAAGCTATGGGTATGCACGGTAATACTGGGTGTCATAATGGACATTGGAAAATCTTTAACAGCCATGCAAAAAGGGATGTAGAACAACAGGGTATACTCCTTGGACAATAAAAATGTGACCCTGCTTTTTCTAATCAATCTTGCAGCCTCCGTTAGCCATTCTATTAATCAGTGCAGTCATGTCTAAGAAAGAATAAAATAGAAGGGAAGCTATTTGTCTTCTGAGGTAGCTTAGCCAGTAGAAGTTATCCTCTCCTTTTAAAAATATAATCCCCACAGATAGTCAACGTTTCCTTTATTTACATAATCAGGGATTAGACAAGTTCACGTTTATAGTTTTTTTTCCTTTTTCAAGTGCCATATCCTGTCAACTGGAATTGTGTGATATTTTTTTCATAGGACAAGGACCCCATACATCATTACTATGTGATTTTATTAGTAGTACTTCTCTTGATTATCTAACCTGTAAAGAGTTACATCCACAGATGGAAAATAACAGGTCTATACTGACTATGTTATATTAATATTAATACTAAACTCTGAGACGCTTGACATTCCATACCTTTTGTTAGTAAACCCACTTTGAAATATTTTAGACAAACAGATGGGCGTTCATGCTGATATTGATACTCCTCATTTTCAAAGTTAGTACCACATTGACCAGTATTTATCCTTCAAGACTTTGGATTGTTGTCCATTGGGTATACCTGAGCTTCCACTTGAATAGTAAACTCTCCCTCATAAGTTTGGAATGTTTCTCAAGTAGAGAATCTCAGCCTCAGACACTGGAACACCAATCTCAACGGCCACCTGCAGTTATTCCCTATGCCTTAATCCAGACACAGAGCAGGGCTGGCTGAGGCTGTCACTGTGAATCCCCAAAGAATTTCCCTCTTGCTACTTAAAATGACTTCACCATAACCTACTGCAAAATAGCTGCTTGAGAATTCTGCTTGCTCCCTTCCATTCTTCATACAAGATTATTTCTACATTGCTGTGTGAGCATGGTTCATACACTGGCAGAATTGCTACACACCAGGACTGTTTTATCGGTGACCTTTGTCTCCTGATGAAGTGCCAGACTCAGAGGTAAAGCTTCTGACATTTTGAAAAAAGTCAACGTCTTAAAGTCTAAAAGTTGGTTACACTGTAGCATTGTCTTAAAGACTTCAGTTTTATTTGAAGTTGGAGGTCACATTTGACAAAATATTCTGTCTCTCAGACTCATATATTTCCAATAAACCATAATAGATAATATTATTCCAGTGTTTTGCAGCTGGTCAGAACCTGGGCCCAGAAGGTCAGGGAACTTTCATAGAGCAGATAAATGTAGTTAGGATTCAGACTCAGTTAAGAGCACATCCAGTGTGACCTCCATGTACACATAAATAGAAAGGGAGAAAGAAAGTCACAAAAAGTAAGATGGATTTTATCCTTTTTTGAGAGAAGGGAGTGAAAATTAATTTTTTAAATGTATGTGCACACATGTCATGATACATTATTAAATATGAGGTGGTAAACTTTGATCAATTTAAGGAAATTTTTATGCAAATTAATTAGCTGTAGGAAGGGCTTCCAAAATGTCCTTTTTCAAATAATAAAATAAATTGATATGACCAATGCATTATTTCTATCTAAACTTGTGTTGTTTTATTCCTTTTCCAAAATAGTTTTGTAATTTTTTATGAGAATAAAACTTACTAAGAAACAAAATCTCATCTTAAATGATGCAGCGCTGTTGTCAGATGATATTTTGAGAAAATATTAAACACAGATGAATGATTTTTTGAATGATCTAGTACTAAACATTTAAACATAATCTTGGAATATTTTTATATTATAATTCTCACTGTGATTCTCTAAAGTATAATAAAACTTTCCCTGTTAAAAATGTGATTATGCACAACAACCCTCAATTTTAACTATAAATAATATGTAACAAAAATATTTTTATTGTTCTACACTTAATTAAATGGTAATATTTAATAAATCAGCTAACAGTATATGATGATTATTCTATTTTGGACATTGACTTTTTTGTTTCTTTATTGTATGTCCTACTAGTTAAATAAATAATATTTTATTTGCATTAATATTTTTCTTGATGACTTAAATATCTTAACCAGTTATAATCATCTGCATATTTAAAATCAACTATATATCTACATTAGAGGTAAATTTTAAAGTGTCCTAATAGTATCATTTAGCTTGCCTTCCTATATTATCTATAACAGCACTACCCAATATAAATATGCAAGTGGCATATATAATTTTAAATTTTGTACTAGCCATATTTAAAAAGTTAAAAGAATGGAAAATTTAGTTATGAAGCTATCTTATATAAACCAATATATTAAAAATGTAAGCAATATAAATTTATAAATAGTATATTTTATATTTTTATATCATATATGAAATTCATTGTGTATATTTCAAAATAACTAAGAGAATAAATTTCAAATGTTTCACCACAAAAAAATGATAGGTAAGTGATGTGATGGACATGCTAATTAACTAATTTAATCATTCCACCTAGTATACATATATCAAAACATCGTATTTTACCCCATAAGTGTGTATAATTACACTTTATCAATTAAAAACAATATTTAAAAAAGAAATTTATTATGTGCTTATACTTACATTACATCTCAATTTCAATTAGACACTTTTCTAGTGCTCAATATTCACATTTTGCTAGTGAATATCACATTGTACAATGTAGTTCTCAGAAAACTGAAATGGTGCCTTTAAATTGTTTTCTCCAAATTTGTGCATAAAATATTATTCATCAATAAAAATAAATACCTAAATGCTATCACTTTCTCTATATTTTAACATTGTTTTAAACTTTTATAATAGAAAATTTTAAAACAATTCAAAAGTAGAGTTAATAAAATAATGGATTCCAAGTGTTCATTACCAAACTTCCAGGGTTATCAACTTACGGTAGTACCTGTATTCCGTATCAATTCACATTTCATCTATATCTCCACCCATGCCCATCCTTTATTTTTGTTATAAAATTAAATTAGTAATTTGTAAATTACAGACATCATAACATTTCATTCATGAAGAGTTAAGTATGTATCTTTGAAAGATAAGTCTTTTTAAAAAATATACTCAATGTCACTATTATACCTAAAATATGTACAAATACTTTAATATTTAATGTCAGTGTTCACATTTTCAATCATTTCAAAATTGTCCAAATATTTACCCTTGCTTTTGGAAGATATTTATAATAAAATGCTGGTTTTGTAAAAGAGTTTATTTTCCTCTACAGATTCTCATTTCTCTGTTTCTGTCTCTCTCTGTCTCTCTGTCTTTCTCTTTCTTTCTCTCATTTTCAATTATTTGCTGAATAAACTGTTTGTTTTTTGTTTTATTCCCATTAAAAAAAGTTTCTATTGCATTTTCCATATTGTGCTGTTTGTACTGCTATGGAGTAATCAAACAGTGTTCTCTGTTTGTTGTATTCCTTCTATATTGGCAGATAAATCTAGATGCGGGTTTTGTTTATTTTTTACAAGATTATTTTATAGCACATATGTGTGCTGTTGAGATTTTCTTCATCAGGAGATACATATTTTCCATCAGAAAAAAACATATTGTCTGGTTTTCGTCTTTTTATGGTGCTAGCAGCTGCTGGTGATTACTTCACAGATTCATTATTTCATTGAAAATTTCAAAAAGATAATATTTGATTATAATTGTTCTTTCTTTATGTATTATCTGGAAAAAAATTTATAAAAAGAAATTTACCATCATTTCCCATTTGACTACCAAGTGGTCCACCTCTTAGAAAAAAAAATACAATAAATGATTTTTTCTTTCTTTGAATTTATGTAGTTTCAAAATAGTTTTTCTTCAAACTCAAAAAACTAATTTAAAAATATGGTTATAAATATATTTAATAGATTTATTAATATTTTCTGCGATACCAAGCACATGTTATCTTTGGTCAGTGGAAACTTCTTATATTGGCTTCCTGCACCTTTGAGGGCTTCCTTGTTATCTAATACATTAGGTGCTACAAAACACATTTTATGTATTATCTTGTCCATAGCTAAAATAAGTTATTTCTTCTCAATACCTTGGGACTAGTTATAAATACCATTAACAAGGGAAAGCCCTATAGTTTCTAGGTCTTTATGGTAGAAAGTGCTAGAAAAATTTTGTTGTTGTTTTCATTACTTTACTGGTTTTGAAGATAAAGTACAAAATGAGTTAATGATAATATTTCTGATTTAAAATGCCAATTGTAGGATTTATACTCAACTTATTTTATTGTATATTTGTATCTCCTGTAGTCATGCTGACAAGCTCATTTCTCTAAGACGTTGGAAATGACAGATTTCAAATATTACACCATTATTCAATTTTTATGGCCTACAACACATACAACCATCTCAGAATAAAAATGCCAATATTACCATAAACAATACGATTATATTAAAAATCTCAATGTTTTTAAATACCATTTTTGTACCATTTTGAGCTTTTAGCCAAATGCCTGTGTGTTAAAAACATTTGCCATAATTCCCACCTGTGTAGATATGACCAAGTGTGTGCATATTTATATACATTTGTACATTTCACTTTAGATTATATTATTTGGAAATTTTAGTTTAATTTTGTTTAATAATTATATGCAATATTTGCTTGATTCTAAACTAAAATTTACAAAACAGGGACTATTTAAAGAAAAAGTTTTTAACCAAACTCCCTTCTATCTTATTCCTACCATTATAGATGGTCTTTTCTTTTAATTTGTTTATTCTTTCCTGTTTTGTTCATAATAACCAAATATTTTTACATTCTCCATCTTTCTTAGATAACCTGCACCATATTATACATGATTTTATAATACTAAATAATGTGGATGTGAGGAGAAACTTCCCCTTTCCCCTGAAAGTTCACTGAAAGATAACTCACAAGTAAGGCAGATTAATAAGAGGAAGAGGTTTATTTACCATGTCCACGGCAAGAATCACAGACTGATTACCTAGTATCCCAGTTGGATTCATATAGTTTTATTCCCTCCTTTTAGTGGGGATGGTAAAATGAGGAATATAGATAAATCTGCTTAGGGGCAATAAATAGTTGCTAGGTGGATGAATGGATAGGGGAAACATATTGACTTGTAAATGATTCTCTTTTTAAATTAAGTTAACATAAGAAGCAGGTGTTATATTTAAAATGATTAGGGCGGGCAAGGTTTAGTTGCATTCTTGATGATCTTTCCTACCATATATTGAGATTACTGGGAGGGGAAAGGAAGTCAATTGCTCTTTTTCATGGGTCAGCCTGGTTTATGGAAATAGAGGGAAAGCCTCTTCCAATGGCTGTAGATCTCCAAGGGCCTTTAATTTTAAAAATACCTAGGAATATATTTAATGAAGGAGGGGAGAAATCTCTACAAAGAGAACTATGAATCACTGAGGAAGAAAATTACAGATGATATAAACAAATGGAAAAACATATCATGCTCATGGATCTGCAGAATCAACATTGTTAAAATTTTCATACTACCCAAAGTGATTTACAGATTTGATGTAATGTCCATCAAAATACCAATGTCATTTTTTGCAGATCTAAAAAAAATAATTCTATGCTTCCTTTGGAACCAGAAAAGAACCTGAATAGCCAAAGCAACCTTAAGCAAAAGGAACATATCTGGAGGCATCACTTTACCAGACTAAGCTGTATTACAAGGCTATAGTAACCAAAACAGCATAAGATTGGCACAAAAAAAGAGACATAGACCAATGGAACAGAGCAGATATAAAACCATCCTCATATAGTCATCTGATCTTTGACAAAGTATACAGCAATATACACTGGGGAAAAGAATCCCTATTCAATAAATGGTGCTGGGAAAATTGGATAGCCACGTGTAGAAGATAGAAACAGGATCCATATCTCTGACCACTGACAAAACTATTTCAAGAAAGATAACAGACTTAAATCTAAGACATGAAATCATAAGAATTCTGGAAGAAATGTTGGGAAAACTCTTCTAGGTATCGGCCTAGGCAAAGAATTTTTGAAGAAGACCCCAAGGGCAATTATAGCAACAACAAAAATAAATAAAAGGACCTGATTAAATTAAAAAGCTTCTGCATAGGCAAGAAAACAATCAACAGAGCAAATAGACAATCTACAAAATGGGAGAAAATATTTGCATGCTAAACATCTGATAAAGTGCTAATAACAAGAATATACGAAGAACTCAAGCAAATCAGAAAGAAAAAATCAAACAATCCCATTAAAAAGTGGACAAAAGACATGAACAGAAGCTGATCAAAAGAAATAGAGTAGTGGCCAAAAACATATGGAAAAATGCTCAAGGTCACTAACCATCAGAGAAATACAAATCAAAACCACAATGAGACAGCACCTTTTATCAAAATGTCTCTAAAAAATAGATGCTGGTGTGGATGTGGAATGAAAGGAACACTAATACACTGTTGGTGGGAATGTAAGCTATTGTAACCTCTATGGAAAATAGTATGGAGACTCCTCAAAGAACTAAAACTAGACCTAACATTCTATTTAGCAATGCCACTACTAGGTATTTACCCATAGGAAAAAAAAGTCATTTTATCAAAAAGACACTTGCACTAGAATGTTTATTGCAGCACAATTCATAAGCACAAAGATGTAGAATCAACCCAAGGGCCCATCAATTCTTGAGCAGATTAATAAAATGTTGTATATGTACACCACGGAGTACTGCTCAGCCATTAAAAAAATGAATTAATACCTTTTGCAGCGATATGAATGGAACTTGGACCATCCTCCTAAGTGAAGTATCAAAAGAATGGAAAAAGAAACACCACATGTACTCACTACTAAATTGAAAATAAGCAATCAGCACTCATGTACACAGATGGATGTAGAAATCAGCAGAAACCATGCAACTAGGAGGGGAAAGGATGAGATGGGTGAAATCATACTTAATGTGTATAATGTCCACTACCTGGGTGATGGACACACTTACAAATTTGATGCAAGCATTACAAAATCAATCCATGTAACCAAAACATTGTACCCCCATAATATTCTGAAATAAAAAAATTACTCTTTATAACAAGGAATCCTATTTTGGGGTGAAATTTCCTGAGATCCTTCAATAGACATGTAAAGTCAAGATTTTTAAAAAATCAGAAACATTTTAACAAAAACATATTTAGGGTTTTATAAAATGAAAGAGTAAGAGCCTGATATTTTGCTTTGCCATTGTTATCTTTTTAGAGTAAGAGCTTCATAGGTACCCAAAAAGATAAGAGCTCATGGCCTCCATATCAAGGGAAGTCTTCACAGTCTTATAAAGTTTACAGGTTTTAGTGGAATATATATTTTTAGCCCAGAACAATCATTCAGTTTGTTCTTGCAAGGGAAGGGGTTTAGATCTGTCATATTTGGTTGTCACTTAGAGTTGGAAAAAATGGCCAATGAATCTACATCATCTTGGAAACTGGTGTATGCTTTCTAACAACCTTTTATTTCCTCTGGATTTGAGAATATACATTGCCCAGTAGATAGTAAAATTTGCCCCCAGCAAAATGCATTTATTTTGTATAAGTATCTTATATTCAATTAAGCTTTGCATTTTAAATAATATTTATTAATATGTTTCATTTAATGGATAATAGATACATTTGAAAAGAGTTTGCATTAAGTAATGTAAACCAATTCAGAATTATCCTTAAGTAGTGATTTTGAATTGCTCCAGTCATAGCTAATTGCCAAAAACCCAGTTTTAAATCCTTTCCGTTTGTCTTCTCTCCTAAATTTAGCAAAGAGAAAAGATGTTGTTGGTTGAGGTAGTGTGTGATTTACTCCAATCAGAGAATTTTTGTCAGATATTTATACTTGCTCTCTGCAGTGAAAGTTTACATGCCTAAAATACCTGGAAACAAACTTAGTAGGAATCATAATTGTCATATTACCTTGAAGACACATCTGGGAATTTGTAGTGTGCTTGCTTTAACCAGAAAAGATATTTAAAAATATGTATATATCTTCAATTCCTTTACCAACTCATTATGAGAAGGTCACAAGTACATTGATCTTTTTTATATATGTTACATACGGTGTTAAAAAAAATCAAATACTCTGTCAACTAGACTACATACTTTTTTAACGTAAACACGTCAATTTTCTCTCAACTTTATATGCTTTTATTTCATATCGTAGTAATCACAAATGTAAAAAAATACTTAGTTAAAAAATTAAAGAAACCTTCCACCAACAGCCTAATGTGGTGTATGCATGTAATAAAGAGCACATGTGAGCAAAACATGCTAAAATGTGGAAAAGGGAAATGTCTTGAAAGAAAGACAGGAGGTGTAAAAACTGCAACTTTTCCTTAAATCATAGATATTATTGATCTCTATTGAGCATTACACTATCCAATTACAGAGATACATATTTCATTTAATAAGCCATCTTAACATAGCATTAGCATGTTTAGACAGGGGACAAAGAATAGCACAAATAATGATGATGATGATCATAATGATGAATCATGCTTTGGAAAATAGTCATAAGCATATAGTGCTTTTCAGATGTGCCCCTCTATGGCCACTATTAACCATAAGCTACTTTACTGTGCTAGATTTTTGGGAATTCAACAAAAGGAATGAGGCTCAAGTCAGTTAGGTACCAAAGAAAAGGCAGCAAGGTATGAAAGAAAAGTATAGCTGAAAGTA
Organism: Cheirogaleus medius; assembly: GCA_008086735.1. Taxonomy (NCBI): domain Eukaryota; kingdom Metazoa; phylum Chordata; class Mammalia; order Primates; family Cheirogaleidae; genus Cheirogaleus; species Cheirogaleus medius. The sequence continues at coordinate 93,849,799 of VBSM01000272.1, read as the reverse complement.
TGTGCACAGGATAGGCAATTGAGTGTTGCAAAGAATCTCTGTATCTAATTTTATCATGAAAAGTATTTACCTGTTTCACCATATTATAATTTTTAAATTATATATATTTTCTCCCATTACTGTGAATAATTCAGAGTTGCATCTAATTTATTAATATTTCATTTTTATAGACCCAAGCACAAGATTAAAGTTTTTATGATTTAGAAGGAAAAAAATACTCCAAGATTTAATGATAACCATGACAAAAGAGATACACTGAAAGTGGGGGAAAATAAATGACCCAAGTACCTTATTCCTTTCCATTGCTACCTTCATGATACCCTTCAGGCAATTAAGCTCCTTTTAATTCAGCTCTTGCAGATATTGAATTCTAAATATTGAAGAAACCACATTTCATTGAAAAATGCAACACTTTCATTTTGGAATAAAAGATTTAGTTCATAAGAGATGAGACTCTAATCTGAATTTCCCATTTAAGGGTATTGCATTTCATTATATGGCAACTCTACATATAAATGAGGATGATAGATTACTTTTTCCAAACTCATGATATTTATAGATCCCTTCAAAAATGTTCATTTTCTTTTTACATATGGAGATTTGGGTTCTGAATTAATAAACTGCTACTGTAACACTGAAAATAGTGTGTTAGTCAATCTAAAGTTCCACTCTACATCTTCAAATGTGTCATCCACTTCTTTAATTGCCATTATTTCCAGATGTGTGGTAGGTGGCCCGATTCCTAATTATAATTATAAGAACTTTACTATGCCTCACACAAGGAGCAGGGAAGAATTGGCAACTTTGTTTACTGTTTCAGCACCCAGCTTTTCCTACAAAAGTAACTTAGAAATGCCTGGGGTTCATTGGTGACCCAACCCTCCTCTCTACACAGTCTTAAAAAGTTCTAAGATCAGAAGAAAAGTGGTTTCTAGTCAAATCACTCCATAAAACCTATACTTGTGAACACCTAATTAAGTACTTACACAAAATACAATCTTAATATTTAAATTAATAAAGGAAGAACAGGTATAGTTTTCATTTTCCATAAGGAAACTCAAGTCTGAGAAGAGCTTATAAATTATGCTCAAGAAGAAGCGGCTGGTAAAATAGAAAAAAAAAAAAAGAATTTTAACCCATAATCACTTGGCTCCAAATATAGGTTCCTTTGTACCACAGGGTCTTTGTGCAATATTTCAGAGTCAAGCTTAATAAAAAGTGAATGCCTTGTGAGACACATGGACACTGCATTCCACATTTTCTTTTTACCTCCTAGTGTTGAGCATCTTGAGATTAATTTTAGGTCATTTTTGTCATGCTCATTTACATTAATTCCCTAGGGCACTTCACCCCTCCAGTGATATTGTTAAAGAAAGATATATTCTGACACTTGTTAAAGATGATAAGGATGACTTTATTCAAGGAACTACTGCAATAGGGTTTTGCAGTAGGGGAGAGAGACTGAATTCAACTCTGAATATAGTGTGGACAAGTGGGAATTCATAGCCAAGGAACAGAGATGATCAGTAGATGGAAAATTACTAAAAGGAAACATCAGAGGTAAATGTGCATTCTGGTAAATAGATTTAGGATTCTTGCTGAAGACAGGACAGGGTGGTCAAATATTACCTAGGGGATGGTGGAGGATGAGGAATTTTAGATGTTAAGGGTGATCAGATGTCGAGAGTGCAAGTTCTCTCTAAACTGATTCGACAAGGCTCTTGCTACAAGTGGGCTCTTGAGGACAAGCCCCAAGGATGAGGACTAGCTGAAAGGGGTCAGAGTACCCTGGTTAGAATCTGCACAAAGAGAGTCTTTGTAAATATCAACATTGTGCTTTAAGCTCATAATAACTGTATCTCTACTAAAGTCTTATCTTTGCATTATATATATTTTTAAAAAATCTCATGTGTGCCACCCTACCAAACTCCTTATAGATGGCCTACTTATATTTTAAAAATAAATTCTTAATTTTTGCTTTTCTTCCCAATTCTCCTACAATACCCAATAGTTCCACCATTGCCATTACACCTCTGTGAGTTCCCTTTCCCCTGAACACTCCAAGTTTACTAGATTTTGGGTTATAGGCTTCATTGGTCTCTTCCCACTAGTCTCTCTCTACCACTCTCATTGTGATCTCAATGCTAGTACTTGAGGAAACGTGTGAAATATGGAATAGAGATATTTACCAGGCTGATGGAAATAAACACATTTCAAGGAATTCTTTAAAATAACTCACATATTTCTATGAAGAAATTTTTCTACCAAAAATGTTATTAAAAATTTCCTTGTGCTACAATATTTAAAAAAAAGAAATCTGTGACCATTCAACTGAAGTTACTGAACTAATTGCCCTTCATAAAATATCTCAATCTGTAAGATATCATCTCTAGATCTTCCAGATTTTTCAGATGCTTCTATCAAATATGGCTCCTCCTCAAATAATATTTTAACTTCTAAGAACTTCTGCAAAACAGCTATTCTCTTTTAACAAAGAATAAGGAAGAATAAAGGAGTTTTAGATTTTAGTTACTACAGCACATTGCATTTCTGGTAATTTCACCATTTTCATTTCTCGTTCTGTGTATTTTACTATTAACTTTCTCCATATGCTCATAAAATGGTAGAAAGAACATGGGAAACTAAAGGAGGAAGGAAGGGAGGGGAGTGCTTACCTATTGGGTACAATGTACATTATTCCGGTGACAGGGCATGGTAAAAGCCCTGACTTCAGTATCATACAATTCATCCATTTAACAAAAACACTTGTACTCCCCTAATATTTTGAAATAAAAATTATTAAAAAAGAAAATTATGCATAAGTAATAATTGAAGAAGATAAATTGGTTATTTATGTTAGCTAGTGCTATTATGGGCATTTTTCTACTCTGCTTTTCTAACTTTTGAATTTTATCTAATATGATTACATTGCTTCAATAGTCAAAGCATAAAAATGATCATTATAGATAAATATATAGAAAAAGTACCAGAAAGGGTATGTAGCAGACTATGAATGATGGTTTTTTTGTTAAGAGAAATGAAATTTGGGAGGGAGGTATGAGTATGATAATTTAGATCCCTATATACTTTTGTATTATTTGAAATTTTTATACAGAACTTTTATTTATACATTATTTATGCAATTAAAATAAATTCATTAAATTTTAAAATGAATTATTTTAAAAATCCTTTCTGGTTGCCACCATAATCATCTTCCTAATTTATAATCAATCATTCAATATCTATATTTGCCATCAGCTGCTGATCCTGTATCCTGCTCTCTTTTGTATCACTATGTTAAATTCAATTTACTGAGTGTTCTTATCTCAGAGAAAAAATTTCCTTGGGTTATCCTGTATATATTTTTCTATTTTACTTAATTTAAGTTAGTATTTTCTTAATACGCTTTCAAGTTTTCTTTTCTTCTTCACCGGTATTTATTCTGTTAGCCATTTCTCCTTAGCATCATTAACAAATGAATGGCAAGTCTAGGTACTGTCAGTCCTTTTTGTAGAGGCTAAAAAGTTTGTCGACAACTTTTATAAGTCACTATTTCTCTCTAGGAGTTATTAACGTGGAAGATGATGTCTCTCCAGATGTTATAGCCAATAGCCCATTTTGATAAGACATTGATGTTGAGCACTACTAAAGATTTACCCAAAGGGAATCATTATATTAAGAAGGTACCTGCACTTGTGTTTGTCACAACACAATTCACAATTCCAAAGATATGGAATCAACCTAAGTGCTCATCAACTGATGAGTGGATTAAAAAATGTGAAATATATATATATATAAAGATAGATAGATATACCTGTAATAGAATTCAATTTTCACTCCCTAAATCTATTGAAATAAAAAAAGTTAATAAAAAAGTTATTGAGTAAATATGTAAATGAATGAATCAGGAACTATCTGTTTTCTTTGGAAAGAAGGTAATTTTAGAACATAATAATGATATATATTAAGTTATATTTTACAATATTTATTAGATGCTGATTATTAAAAATGAGCTACTGAAGAGCCTTTGCTTTTTAAGACAGGATATATAGGAGAGAGGAATCCTTATGTATATTCTTTATTCATACCTCTATGTAAAAATAGTACTACAAGCAGCATTCCAAACAATTTACTGATAAACAACAGAAAAGTCAGTTTCAGACAACACATGTATCTCAAAGTTTTAAAAAACTCTTTATTGCATAATCAAAAAAATGCCCTTTGTTACACATACTGAATGATTTCAAATATTGATCTCTTTGAAGCTATTTTAAAAACTGATTTCCAAAGTTCATCTTTCCATTTTAATATCATGTTAATCAATATCTTAAAGTCTAGTGCATTTAAAATATCACTGTTTTAAATACTAATTTTTTCTTTTGTAGATTTTATAATTTAAAAAGTTCTAGTATTCTTATTTCATAGATTGATATGGTTTAGTTTATCAAATGTATAGGAAAATTCGGGTAAGTCACATGTTTTTCCCCCACAGAAATCTATGTAGCATCTGTTATTTTTTGTTTCAGAATTTGGTAACCAATGTGGTTATAAGATGAATGAAAACCATTCTGCGCCCTAAAGTAATTTATATGCAAATGGAATTTGAGGGAAGTAAACAGGAAATTATAATACAATTTGTTAAGTGTAACAATTAAAGTGGAGGTAAGAAACAAGAGGAAAAACAGCTATCCCAGGCTTGAAGAAAGAGATCAGAATCTTACTTAAAAATTACTAGAATAGTAGATATAGTATGAATATTTTGTATTACATGGGAGTTTTTGTAGTTGACAACTGTTTCTGCTTGTCTAGTAATATGGGAAAACCCCTATCCATAATCAGCAGAACATTATACCTGTAACCAAACTATTAAAATATATCTTTAATAGTTTTTACTTCTTCCATATTCTATTCCTTTTTTTCTATATAATTAGTGTGATTCATTCCCTTTTCAAATATTTTGTTAAATTTCCTTTCAGATATAAACTTCAACTTATTTGCTGAGCCTCTTTTTAAAAATGAATATTTAAATACATGTTTTTAGCTATAGATTTACCTTTTTGACTTTCTTCCCTCTTTCCAAAATATATGCTTGCATAACATTCCAAATGTATATTATTAAGCTTGGGTATGTCCTTTACTTTTGAGTGTAAGGGCTTTTCCTTTTTCTTCCAATCTCAAAAAAATAATTGGAAATGTGGAATAATTGGGAAATGCACTTGCACAAATCATGTGTTATAACTGATGAGATAATATCCGGTTTCTGGCTAGTGGTCAACAGTCTCATTTTTTCACTCAGCGGCTACTCATTAAACAAAATACATGCCTTAATACATGCACTTTCATATTTGTAAAGTTTGTGCTTTTATTTTTTTAATCCTGGCTATACTGGGATAATTTTTAGCCTTATAAATTGCATCCACTCAAGACAAAAGTAAAAAAAAAAAAATCAGCCTCTGTTGAAGTCAAGATTCAGATATAGAGCATTGGCTTGGCCAATCAGATGAACTCACAAGATGCTTCAATTTGTGGGGACCATTTGGTAAAAGAGAGCATATGTCCAGGCTTCAGAGGTGCTGGATATTGTAAGATTGAGCTTCTGTAGTGGCTATGGGATCTTTCCCTAGAGCTTAGTTGGGGCAGCCCGAGCTGAGATGGTTTCCTGAGCATCCTGCTCTGTATTTTAGAAAGCTTTGTTTCAAGCCTGGCTCTCCTAACCCCACAGTACTTCCATGGACTATCAAAAACCAAACAAACAAACAAACAAACAAAAAAACAACCAAACAAAAACAAAATTAAAATACTCTCCTTCTGCTTAATTAGTAAGAGTTTATATCTGCTCCAAACAAAACCAATTACTATGACTTTGAGATGGTTAAGTCATAAAACCTCTCTGACATAGAAAGCCTGTATTTTTATACTATCATTGCACTTAGAGAAGTATAAGTTGAGAAGCATCAGAAGCAACCAACAAAAAAAGTTCTAATTGATATATCAGTGTGTTAGTTATTTATGATTAAAGGACAAATTTCCCCCAAATTTGGCAGTTAAAACAGCACATAATTATTATATTACAATTTCTATGGGTCAACAATCCAGGTATGGTGTTGCTAGGGCCTCTGCTTCACAATCTTCCATTAAGCGGTAATCAAGATGCTGGTCCAAGGTCTGTGGTCTCACCCAAATTCCCAACTGGAGAAGAAATCATTTGTAAGCTCACTCAGTGATTGTTGCAGCATTTCATTTTTTGCAAACTGTTGGACTAAGGGCCACAGTTTTTGCTGGTGGTTGGGCTGAGGCTGCTGGTAGTTCCTTGCCATATGGTCCTCTCTCACATGGCAGTTTGCTTTATAAAAGCATGCAAGTTGAGAAGGTAATTGTGATAGTACACTAGCAATACAGAAGTTACAATCTTTTGTAACTTAATCTGGGAAGTAATATCTCAACTTTGCTGCATTCTGTTGGTTAGAAGCAAGTAAATGGCGGGGGGTAGATATCACATAAAGCTGAGGAAATCTGGAAGCAGGAGTGGTTGGAGAACCTTTTAGAGTTTGCCTAACACAATTAGATGTTAATTACCTTACATGTGACCTTTTTTATGCTTATACAACAAACAGCTTAAAAATAAGTCCATATGTTGAAAGCCATGGAAGATATTGGCAGATAGCTAAAGCAATTACATTTATGAAGGCATTAATGTAGGCTAATTTAGAAGGGAATTTAAACTTCAACTATTTGTGCAGATTGTGCAAAATATAAATTAACAACTGAAGAGCTATAGCATAAAAGAAAAAAAATAATCTCTGCTATAGAGGAAAAAAGAGATTTGGAAACTTTAGAGTACGTCTACAGATAAACTCTCTATAATGACTATTTCAACACTCATACAAATAAATTGCTATTCAGTTGTGAACTATCGTCAATAATAATTGGCTATAAAATAATTTGCATTATAAAAATGAGACCAAATGACGAAATCTTAGACAATAAAAAAGAAAGCACCATAGCCTGGTGAAAGATTTGATGACAACCAGAGAAAATTTTAATTTGAGACTGATTATTTGATTTACAAAGAGTTACTTTTTAAATATTATTATAAGTCTATGACATGAGCAATATATATTTGTGACTCTCCAAAGACTATCAGAATAGCCTGTGGACCAACAAAAGCTAATTTAATCACCTGCTATAGTAAGGAAGAACATCAACCTGACAAAGTTATAGTGCTTGGGAAAAGGGAGGATGGGGACAAAAAGTAGTGTTGTTAGCAACAAGACATGTTTCTACAAAGGATAAAAATTGGCAAATCTCATTAAATAATCAAAAAGTTGCTGGAAAGTGTTTTTCATTCCAAGGATAAGAAAATAAACTCAAATTGGTTTGTCATTAGAAAGAAGACAGAAAAACAGGAATTTGAGTTTTTAGGAAAAGGAGGTGAGGGAGAGATTAATTAACGATTCTCACTTCTCCATAGCACACATCCTAAGGGTAAACAAGTAGGGAATAAATACATTCTAGAGATAGATTTTATCAAGAAAACGAGTAGTTAAATCCAATGCCTACAACTTTCTAAGTACTACAGAAAACATTTTAAATTACCCAAACTTACACAATTGAAAAGTGGCTGATAGAATTGGTACTGGAAACTAAGACTATCTTATTTAAAAATCATTTGGGCCAGGCGTGGTGGCTCACCTCTGTAATCCTAGCACTCTGGGAGGCCAAGGTGGGAGGATTGCTTGAGGTCAGGAGTTCAAGACCAGCCTGAACAAGAGGAAGACCCCATTTCTACTGAAAATAGAAAGAAATTAGCCAGAAAACTAAAAATATCTAGAAAAAATTAGCCAGGCATGGTGGCAGATGCCTGTAGTCCCAGCTACTCAGGAGGCTGAGGCAGAAGGATTGCTTGAGCCCAGGAGTTTGAGGTTGCAGTGAGCTAGGCTGATGCCACTGCACTCTAGCCCAAGGCAACAGAGCGAGATTGTCTCAAAAAAAAAAAAATCATTCTTTTAATATTCTGAAATCAGGGATCATGTTGTCTTGAACATTGTTATATCAAACATTTAACAGTTCTTTATATACAATGGGTTCTTGCTATGGACTAAATATTTGTATCCCCCCCCCAAATTTTTATGTTGAAATCTTACCCCCAAGGTACTGGTTTTAAAAGGTGAGTCTTTTTAGAGATGTCATGAGAGAGAAGCCCTTGTGAGTAAAATTAGTACCCTTATGAAAGAGACTCCATGGAGCTCCTTCAGCCTTTCAACCAAGTGAGGACACAGCAAAAAGACATCCATCTAAGAATCAGAAAGAAGGCCCGCCTGAGACACCAAATCTTCCATAGCTTGATTTTAGACTTACCAGCCTCCATAACTATAAGAAATACATTTCTGTTGTTTATAAGCTACCCAGTTTATGGTATTTTTTAGAGCAGCCTGAATGGACTGAGCAAATTCCTGACATATACTGGATGAGTAAATAAATACGTTACACTGTCTCTAGCTTTATACATTGATGACTTCTCACTAATTTAATTGTTTTATCCATCTATTATATACATATGCACACATATGTGAAAGAAGTAAATCCATTACAGCTTATTTTGTACCTTGTGATATTCAGAAGGCAGTATAATCATGGATACATATTCTGATGACATAAAATTATTTCTTTTTTCCAATCTTTTTTCTAATAAGTAGAAATAGGATAATTTTTAAATTTTTCTTAAAGAAGAATGTGCACTGAACATATTCTAATTTATTTTATTCAGCCTTATTTAAATGTTACCAGTTATACACACTAATTAAATGCTTTATAGTCATGAGTAAGAATGAGGAACTAAAAAGCTGTAGACAGTGACAGATATAACACTTTTATCTGTTTATATATTTATTAAATATGTATTAATTGATTACTGTATGCCAGGGACAGTTGTAAGTGTTGGGTATACAGTGTTAAAAACAACATAGTTTAGATTCTAGGACCCTTACGTTAACATAGTGCCAATGATAAAACAAGTTGTGGTATAATCATATATAAATATAAATGTTTTGATTTTATATATATGTATACACACAGATATTTACATTACATATCTACATATGCATATACATGCATACATTTATACCCTGTTTTCCATTAAGAAGTCTGGAAAATAACCTTTATCTCTGAACACTAACATATGAAAATGGGCAAGTGTTTTACTTTTTATTTTCTTTTTGTTATAGAATGTTTGGAATAATTTTACTTTTACAAAAGCATATATTACTTCATAATTAAAATTAAAATTAAATTTTATCACTGAGCGAAGTTCTAATTTAGCAAGATCCTTAAAAATAACACTATAGTAAGTGTCAATACATCTAGATCTACCTAATAGACTGAATATTATATATAAATAACTTCTAATTAAATGACTTGAAATAAGTCATTAGTTTTTAAGTACAAGTCAGACCTTTTTTAGACTCCGTTTCCTCATATGTAATTGAGGCATTTATTTACACCATTATAAATGTTACTTCTGGTTCTAATGTCCTCTGATTTTAAATAATATTAAATCGGAATATCCATGAGGGAAAAGCACAGAGTAGGAAGGCTGGAAAAATAAACTAATAACACAATGGTTACCCATTAAAGTTTATACACAAAAACAAGAATCCACAGATTTAAAAGTATGCCTTGAGTTTTCTCCATGATTGTATAAGATTTGCTGGATAAATCTGCCGATAGCAATTCACAAGAAGAATAGGGAAAAGAGACAATCTCAGGTAAGATATCCAACTTAAATTCTCAGTTTTCTCAAACCAGGGTCTTCAGAAAACCAGAAGCAGAATCATTACAGGAAGTTTTTTAAACATGCAGATCCTTGGGCTGCATTCAAGATATATTAAATTAGAAACTGGAAGTGGATCCCAATAATTATCACTTAGGATAAATTGCTCAAGCTCTACTGATAACATCTGGGAACCACCTGGAATTAGAATTAAGAAAAAAACTGCAGCCAGTAATAACTACAAAACAGAAATAACAGGTTAATCACAGATTTCATCATATCTGATTTGTTTTCTAACAAACCTGTCATATGTCATCTATTCTGTACCTGGATGATCACTGCTTCCAAGTTATGAGAATTTGAATTGATAACCTTAGAATGAATGTACTTGTTTGATATAGTTAACGCAATGTTATTTGATATAGCTAATGCAAAATTTCCAGGTTAGCATAGAACTAGATTTTAGGGAATAGTAACATGGTAGGTAAAGTGGGAGGGAGTCTGTTCAAGCAGTTCAATGAGACCATAGGAATCTTTACTCCTTGTAATCACTCCCACAGCAACCTGACTGAAAGTTCTCAAAGGCAAAGCAATTGCATTGACTTTCTGATTATTAGCTCTGAGAGAAAATGTGGCTGTACCACCATGACTCCAGAGACCGTGTTCAAGGACAAAGTGGATATTCCCAAATGCTCCGTAGTGAACCAGTGATGATTGGGTGATGATTTGCCATCCACTGAATCAGAAATGACAAAAATACAAATGCAAAACTTAAACTTATGAATTTTTTTTAGTGATCCCCTTAAACCAAACCATTTCAAAGGATTTCATGTCAATAAGTATATCCAGGCCTGGCATGGTGGCTGACATCTGTAATCCTAGCACTCTGGGAGGCAGAGGCAGGAGGATCGTCTGAGCTCAGGAGTTTGAGACTAGCCTGAGCAAGAGCGAGACACTGTCTCTACTATAAATAGAAAGAAATTAGCCAAACAACTAAAAATAGGAAAAAAAAATTAGCCAGGCATGGTGGTGCATGCCTGTAGTCCCAGCTACCCTAGAGGCTGAGGCAGGAGGATTGCTTGAGCCCAGGAGTTTGATGTTGCTGTGAGCTAGGCTGATGCCACAGCACTCTAGCCCAGGCAACGCAGTGAGACTCTGTCTCAATAAATAAATAAATAAATAAATCCAACAATTTTAAGAAATGCAAGTGAGTTAGAGAAAATATATTTTGGGGAAAAATAAGAAGAACATTTCTATTTAATTCTTTCATTGGAGCAATAAATTTATAAAATGTTTTTAGTAAGATCACTTGTTATTTGATTCACAAATGTTATAAATGTCAGTGAGAGTAATGACCATAACTTTATTAAGGTCACAAACTCAAAAAATGATGAAAAGTTTGGATTTCTCACAAGCAAAGTGCATATATAAAATAAATTTCCATGTTTTTCATAATCTCTTAAATCTCATTCATGGATTATAAAGTTTCATTTTAGAGGGTGTTTCTGGAAAAATAGTTAAATAAAGTAACAAGTATAAATTGATCTTATTAAAGATTTAGCTTTTCAAATCTGGCAAAGTAAAAGGTGCTTTATGATTTTTTTTTAACTGTCAATCACACCAAAGCATGAGGTAGGTTGTTCTACATATTAGTCATTTAATTTTATCTGTCAAAATGGAAAATATGTGGGTAGTCACTTGAAAGTTCAAGCAAATTTAAATGAATTAAAGGTTCAAATAAGTAATTACTGTCATTGAATAAAAGGTTACTTAGGACTAAACCTGACCACTCTGTCTATTTTATAGTCTCCAGTCAAAGTTAGGTAGCTGTATATCATTGCCACTCTTTTTAAAAAGCTGACACAGGCATTAGTATGCTGACATTGAAACTAATTTTACAAGATTTTTGAATGTAACTAAGCATGAGACGTGAGGTCTAAAGATATCCTATTCCTCTTTAATTCTAAGGACATATCTCTGACATATTAAGTGCTATAAATCTCTTAAAGATGCTCTAATGAGTGCCTCCAAATGCCATTCAATGTCCCCATGATTCTTTCAGAAAAGAAAGCTCAATTATAAGTAAACATACAGGGAAGGTAGCAAGAAAATCCAATTTTTTCAAAGAATTAAAATGCTGATTAGAATTTCATAAATTAGTCAAATTGCTCAGACAGAATTAATGATAAAGAATGTCAATTGCAAGCTTTAAAGCTTTGAGAGTAAAATATTAACAATAAGAATAAAAATATAAGGCAAAGAATAAGTAGATTACATGATGTCTAAACAATGACATGTAATGAATAAAAATAATAACAGTTTCCTAAGCGCATACTATGTGCTAACTATATTTTATTTTTAAAGTTTATCATCCTCAAAATTGTACAAGTTTGTATCCAAATTTTTTTTTCTTATGGCCCAATTGAAGTGATGCAAAGTTAAGAGACTAAGGGTCACACAAAAAGAAAGCATCAAGGTCCAGATTCAAAGTCATATCTTGCTAGTCACAAAGCTTTTTTCCAATTAAACAGAGATTTTTTAATCATTTATATTACAAATGATGTTATCCATGTAGTTAACTAAATAATTAACCTGGTTGGAATTCATATCAATTTACCTTTGCTATGTCACAATGTCTCCCTCCTTCTCCTCTGAAAAAATTAGTGGCTCAAAACAAATTGTTTTTTTCTTTGACAGTTGTTTGGCCAGGTGATTTGTTTGGTATGGGCTGGGTGTTCTAGGATGGTTTCTCTTGAGTGTCTGGAGTATTAGCTCGGACTGGCATACTCTGGCTGTCTTTACAAGTAGTCTCTCATGCTTTAAAATACTACACTGGGCCTGTTCACACAAGGACAAAAGGATTTCAAGGCAGACCATCAGGCAAGTCTCACTGGGCAAGCACTTTTTAAGCTGCAGTTACTTTACATTTGCTTCCACTAGCCAAAGCAGGGCATGTGGCCAATTCTGTGCCCAATACAATTGGTCTCTGGTAGAAACTGACTCAATCCTACGACTATTAAACAAAACTTTTTTAAAAAAAATTAGTGTTAGTCTCCGAAAAACAAACAACATATTTTTGAATGAAAAAGAACTTTCAAATAAGCAGTGAGTATGCATACTAAATAGAAACAGAACTCTTGACCCTCCCTTTCCAAATCTGCTCTGCTGCAGTCTTCTATACATCCAGGTGATGGCAACACTACACTTCCAATTATTCAGGCCAAAAACAGAGGCCCCTTTCTTGACTCTTATCTTTTTCTCACATCCTTTTTCCTATTCATCAGGAAATTCTGTGGCATTTACATTGGAAATGCAGAAAGTGACCACTGTTCACCACCTTTATTACTAACATGATGGTCCCTGACACTATTATCTCTTGTCTATATTTTTGTAAGTAATTGTATCTCACAGTTATTTTCCCTAACTCTACCCTTACTTACCTATGGTCAACCCAGTAGTCAGAATGCCTCTCTCAGATCATGTCAAAACCTAAGTTTGGCTCCATATTTCAATCAGAGTATAAGCAAGTCTTTGCAGTAGCTCACAGGTCCACTTAGTTATCTTAGATCATTTGCTCTCTGGATGCTCCCCCCCTTTTTAATTTCAGGAAAATATGAGAGTACAAATATTTTGGTTACATTTTGTATCTTTGCCTCTCCCTAGCAAGGGTTAGAGGTATGTCCCTTCCCTCCTCCACAATGCTCACCACATCCCTCAGATGTGAGTCTCCCCCTCCCCAAACTCCTAATCCCTGGAGAACACCACCATCACTTGAGCACCATAGTGTTTATCAGTGAGTATCAATTTGATAGCGAGTACACGTGTAGCACATTCTTCCGATCTTGTGTCACTTCATTTTGGATAATGGGCTCAAGCTCAATCCAGGAAAATATAAGTGGTGCTAGATCATTATCGTTTCTTACAATTGAGTAATATTCCATTGTATACATATACCAAATTTTAATAATCTACTCATGTATTGATGGGCACTTGGGTTGTTTCCACATCCTTGCAATAGTGAATTGTGCTGACATAAACATTCAGGTGCAGATGTCTTTATTATAAAATGTCTTATGCTCATTTGGGCAGATGCCTAATAATGCTATTGCTAGATTGAATGATATTTATATTTTTAGCTGTTTGAGGTATCTCCAAATTCTTTTCCACAGAGGTTGCACTAATTTGCAGTCCCACCAGTGTAAGAGTGTTCCTGTCTCTCCACATCCTCGCCAGCATTTGTTGTTTTGGGATTTTTTGATAGAGACCAATCTCACTAGGGTTAGGTGATATCTCACTGTGGTTTTGATTTGCTTTCTCTAATGATTAGAGATGTTGAGCTTTTTTTTTTATGTTTGCTGGCCATTATTCTGTCTTCTTTGGAAAAGATTCTGTTCATTTCTGTTGCCCATTTATTGATGGGGTTGTTTGATTTTTTTCTTGTTTATTCATTTAAGTTCTAGATAGATTCTTGTTATCAGAGCTTTATATGGATGGCACCCTTTTGACATTGGCCTTAGAAATCATTTTGGATATCATAAAAGCTTCAGGAAAAAAAGCAAAAAAATATACTCTGGGACTATGACTAACTAAAAATGCTTCACACAGCAAAAGAAACAACCAACAAAATAAAAGACAATCTATGGACTGAGAGAAAATATTTGCAAACGGTATATCTGATAAGAGATTAATATCCAAAATACATAAAGAACTGACACAAATCAATAGCAAAAAACCAAACAACTCAAGTAAAAAAATGAGCAAAGGACCTGAATAGACATTTCTCTGAAGAAAAGATAAAAAGATAAAAATGGCCAACAGATATATGAAAATGCAAATCAAAACCACAATGAACTATCACCTGTTAGGATGGCTATTAAGAAAAAAATATAAGAGATAACAGGTGTTGGGAGGGTATGGAGAAGAAGGAAACCTTATGCACTGTTGATGGGAATGTAAATTAGTACAGCCATTATGGAAAACACTATGAAGCTTCCTCAACAAACCAAATATAGAACTACCCTATGATTCAGTAATTCTTTTTCTGGGTATAAGCCCCAAGGAAAGGAAACCAGCACCTTGTAGATATCTGTGCTCCCATGATCATTGCAGCATTATTCATGACAGACAATATGTGGAAACAACCTAAGTGTTCATTCGTAAATGGATACAGAAACTGTGGTGTGTATACACACGCAAACACACACACACACATATATATATACACCACAGAATATTCAGACTTAGAACAAAATATCCTGCCATTTGTGACAACATGGATGAACCTGAAGGATGTTACACTAAAAGAAATAAGGCAGATAGAGAAGGAAAGATACTGCATAATCTCACTTATATGTGGAATCTAAAAGGAGTAGGATATATTCCAATCTCTTGTTGACTATGAACACTTTGTCATGCTATCAAATATTGTTCATTCTGTTGTTCATCCCCACTTTGTACCCCCTTCCCATTACCCTTCCCAGTTTCTTGTAACCATTTCTACTCTCTGTAAATATATAAAACTGTTATATACCTATAATAATTATAAATAAGATTTAAAAAATAAAGTCAAATATTTATACGAACAGAGAGTAGAATGTTGGTTACCAGGGTAAGGGAGGTGGGGAAATGAGTACAAAGTTGCAATTGCATAAGTTGAATAAGTCTAGAGATCTAACATATAACATGAGGATTATAGTTAATAGTAATGTATTATATATTGGAAATTCACTAAGAGAGTAGCTTTTTGGTGTTATTACCACACACACACACACACACATACACACACAGGGGCAACTATGTGAGACGATGGATATGGTTAGCTTGCTTGACTGTAATAATTATTTCACTATGTAAATGTATATAAAACATCATTATGTGCACCTTAACTATAAGCAATAAAGATAATTTTTAAATAAAATAAGAAAGAACCATTATGCATTCAAATTATTTCTAGATATTGGAGTCTTTCCATTAGAAACAAACTATTTCCTCTGTGTCTAGTCCTAATTTCTCATGCACAGAATGGGCAATAATGAAATAGTGATTATTTTAAGCCTTTAATTTCTAAGTGTTAAATAGTTTGTTATATGACAATAAATAATTGGAACACATAGTACTCACCTCAATGACTAATGAGGGTGATTGTATGATAGAATGACTTATGGTAACTTCTGTTCTTTTTTAATTAATCAAGATGCATTTACATGAGCAATTCAATATTTTTGGTAGAGCTATATCATTGGTTGCTTCATCATGAATACGGAACTGGATACCGCATATCTTTCAAGGCACAAACTACAAAATTGTTAGATCTCCTCAACCACTTCACTGAGCATGGTCACCAGAGCTGACCACAAGCAGCACTTTCTAGATCAGCTTGTCAGAGAAAAAATAATTCTTCCACAGAGTAAGCTTTATACCATTGCAGTCAAGGGAGTCAGGAAAAATCTTAACTGATCTTGTGGCTATCATATGAATAATCTCTACTAATTAAAGAAGAAAAAGAAGGAAGATAAGAATCACTGCTACTGTCAACAGATACAATGAAAGCTGACAAAATTTAGTTGGTAAACTCCAAATCATAATTTTCACTTTAAAAACTATTTTGTAATACTATAAATGTAACTTAAATTTAATATCAACAAACACTTACAGGAGAAACTAAGGTGTTCGACAAAATTAAGACATCTTTATTTTTCAAATGGCTACAAATTAATCTGAAAATAAAAAATTTCAAAGGCGATTGACTTTTATGCTGTGTGACATCTTTTACAAAAAAAGAACAATCTCTGACTAAAATTTCTATAACTGGGTTTTAACCATCAAAAGCAAATTATGGCAGTAATTAACTAGATCATCAGTAAATATTTTGATTTAAATTAGTTTTACCTACACTGTCAGTGGCCCAGGGATTTTTAATCAGTTTCATCAATAGTTCATTTCAGTTATGTTCATTTGCTTGTAATTCTATTTACATTTATATTTCATTAAATGTCTATATACCTATATTGTGTAGTTATATACATACAGTTATGCTTGATCAAAACTAAAGCCATTTTCAAAAATTAAAATGTTAAAAAAAAGGGTTACATTAAAATGCATTACATTATGAAATTTGCATTTGTTACCAGAAAGGTTTTTTTATTTACCTGTTTGTTGTGATGGTTAGTGTGAAAAAAACAACTAGAATTATGGTAATATTTCTGTAAAACTGAATCAACTATGAAGATAACAGCTATTTACCAAGAAAAGTATGCCCCAACCAGATAACTTTTTGTGATTTTTTTGAATTACCTACAGATAATGGAATTATTTTATTTATTCACATTCAGTTCATTGTACATTTTCTCTCCTCAGAAACTTTGTTTAGAGTTACCTCATCAGGAGAAGTTTTAGAAAGTGTAAAAATATTTGGGAAAGTGTGAAATGATCTAAGAGAGTAGAAAGGAGAATGAAATGGAGAAATACAATTCCCACATAGCAGCAGGGGCTGAAAAGTACAAATAAATGCATCTTCTTGAGGGAATAAGTTGTGTATTAACTCCCTTTGTGCATCCACAATATTGCTAGAATATCTACCACATGACATTTCCTAGATATTTATTCAATTAAATTGAATTAAAATGAATGCTGTATGGTTATGACTTATTTCTGATTTAATATATGACTTGTCATGCTTATGAATAATTCTGGAAGAAGGAATTTTAGACTTGCTCTCTTGATTGGCTTTCACCACTACTGCTGGGACACAGATTAGAAGTCCTGGTGTTTGCCAATGTTGCCCTTTCTCTCTCTCTCTTGCACATGATTTTTGTTATATTAGTTGTTGCTCATTCTCAGGGAGAGATGTACAAGCTTAATGTAGGATTGTCTTTGCTTGGATCATCTCCATGGGCACCAACTTAGGTGATTCTAGGAAACAAAGCCCATCAGTTTATTAAGAACTTCCTTTCAGAGCTTCTTCCTGCGATTGCACTGCTGGGCTCAATTGATCTGTCCCCCATCACTCTACCACCTCTTCCCTTTTAAAATGTGCTTGTACTCCCAATATCCTTGAAAACTGAAATGTCCCTCTTCAGTAAACTATTCCAGTTGAGAGAAAGCAAAAAGATCACATACGTTCCCCTACCTTTCTGTCTCTTTTTTTTCTGTTCTCCTTATTATCACCTCCAGGGCTCATTTTATGATACCAAAAACCTAAGAACAGCTTGCCTAAGGATCAGGGTATAATAATTATTCTTTATATGTACCCCTGGTTTTTTTTATTTTCCTGAGCATCCGGATGATACTAGCTCATGAGCATTGAATCAAATTAAATTGTAATTTTATACATCATATCGAACCTAATTTAATGTAGTAATTAAAATGAGTTATAGCTCTATAATTTTCACTTTTTAATTTGGACACCCTTCCTTCCTCTCCTTTTACTGAACACCCTCATGCACTGCATTGTGCTTAGCAGAGGAGAAGGACAATGTTGAGAAGTATCACATGAGTTCCTTTTCCTCAGGACATTTACAGTGTTAATAAGGAGACAAGAAATGTATGCATAAGATTTTTTAAAATGACTGTCAAATTTCAGTATAATAATGAAGTCCAGAGAATTACATTTTCGGTATAGGTGAGTTTAGTTTAAATGGTGTCAGTTAAATGGTGTCAGATGATGGAAATGCATTCAAGTGGAAAAGTCCTGCAGGCAGTTGAAAATGCAGGACTGAAGCTCAGAGAATGCTGAAACTAGAGATTAAGGTAAATTATTCTTTTACATAGAAGTAGGTGGGTTTTTAAAGGGAGTTCATTTCCATAGAGAAAAATTACCATGGAGATGAATTTAATAAGATGAATGAACACCGTTGAGACATTTGAGTCAAACAATGGATTAAAACTTGGTTCTACATTTTTTCCCTGTGTGCTATGGCATAAATCACTTGCCTTTTCTGATACTCCATTTCTCATTAAGTGGTATAATGAAAAGTGTCTGTATTTACAGTGTATAAAATAGGTGAAACTGGTACAGGTATAGGTGTTGACTGCTAGCACCATCAAACGATAATAGAATGATCTGTTAATCAAACAAAGATAAGTTTATTGGTCCCACTGCAAAAAAAAAAAAAAAAAAAGAAAAGAAAAAAAAAGTCTCGAGTCTTACAGTGTTTCAGAATGGAATGGTTGGAGGAGAATATTTCTAGGATGTTGGAGTCTGAGATAAAGCATATTTTTTCTAGGTCTTTCAAAGAGGGAAATTAATTGGGTTTGAGCAAAGATTGTGACACAATTAAGATTAACGGATAGAGTGAGATGAGTGCCTTGATAAGTTAGCTGTTGTTAAATAAGCAGGCTGCTTGGACAGGTTAGAAACATATTGTCTAAGGGGGAGACTTGCTTGCCTAAAAGAGCTAACTCTTTGTGTTAGAAAAAAATAGTTTGTAAGAATTTCCTGAATAAAAAAGTAAAATTGTTTATTGATTTACAACCTTATTTTCCTAGGTAAAAGCATCTGGACCAAATAGATAAATCATGCCAACATGGGAGATGTTAATTCTCAGTCCTTAGTTCTCAGGTATATAGATACAGGAAGTCTCAATTTTCACAGATGCACAATGTATTAATGCAATTATTTTCTATGAGAGATTTGATTTCTATTGTGAGCCACCTATTCTGACAATGGCAGAAAATGTATTCGTAGCAATTCAGGGTAAATTATATAATTTTACAAATTTTCTAAATGGAATCAAGATAAACTGTCAGTTTGGTAATCTCTCACCAGATCACCTATTTGACAGTGAGCATGTATAGGGTATCAAGTGGAACAGGGTGCCATTGGTCTGCAAAATAGATGATGGGCTTAAAGGTGTTAGCTTTGCAGCCAGATTTCCAGGGTTGAAACCTTCTCTTTGTCATGCATGTCATGTTACCTAAACATGGATCTTGAGATGCAAAGATTATCTTTGATTACTCATGTGGGTATGATGTAATCACAAACGACTTTAGAGGAGGGAGGCAGGAGTTCAGAGTCAGTCATAAGAGATGTGATGATGGAAGCAGCACGTTGGAGTGATGTGAAGAACAAGCCGAAGAACTCAGGCAGCCACTGCAAGGGGAAAAGGGAAGGAAATTAATTCTCCCTTCAAAGCCTGGAATCTACCCTGTTGCAACTTGCTTTTAGCTCATGAGACTGATTTTGAACTTCTAACTTCCAGGGATATAAGATAATAAGTTTGTGTTGTTTTAAACATTATGTTTGTGGAAACATAATGTCACAGCAATAACAGGAAAGGAATATAACTTTTAAATTCTTTTTATGTAATAGCTGAAACTGAAATTCACAAGAAAAATTTTTATTTATTTCCATATTGAGCGTATCTGGAGTTTGTCGAGCAATGGAAGTAGATATGATCAGGTAGCAGGACAGGAGGAAGACAGTCCTAAAAACATTTTTCCAACCTAGGTGCATGTTAGAATTACTCAGAGAACTTAAAACAAACTGTAGTAGGCAGAATTCTAAAGATCTTCCCACAAAATTCCCATCCTGTGGTTATTCAAACACGGATTTAGGTACTGTTGTAAAGTGACTTTGCAGGTGAAAATAAGGTTATTAATTATGATCAACTCACCTTAAAATAATGAGATGGTCTTAGATAATGCGGGGTGAGCCCAGTGTAATCCCATGGGCCTTAAACAAGAAGAAGAGGAAGGAAAAGAGTCAGAGAGATGAGGCAAGAGGGCAGTTCACAGAAATCTGATGCATGAGAAGGGCTCAACTCAGCATTGTGAACTTTGAAGATGATGTAGTAACTGGTCACAACCTGGGGAATGTGGGTGAACTGGGATCTGAGACCAGTCTGTACCTTATATCCAGCCAATGACACAAAGACTTCATTCATACCACTTCAAGGAATTGAATTCTGCCAATGCCCTAAGTGAGCAAGGAAACACATTTATCTCCCAAACCTTTAGAATCATACCTGCTGACACCTGGCATTTGGCCTTGAGCCACACCATACCTATACTTCTGACCAACAGAACTGTGAGATAATAAATTCATGTTGTTTTAAACCACTAAATTTGTGATAATCTGTTATGGCAGCAATAGAAAACTAATATAAAAACAAACAAACAAACAAACAATACAATACCTGGAATGATCTCACATCAATTCAAATTGAATCTGTTGATAGGAGATTGGGCATGGATTTCTTTTCTTGCAAAAAATCCTCAGATGACTTGCATAAATGATGAGAACCACTGCTAGAGTGACTAGCTTGTCCTGTTTGGGCTATGAATTTTATTGGTTTTACCACTCCTGGGAAACCCATTTGTCCTGTGTAAATGAAACATTTGGTCATCCTATATCCAAAGTGAAGCTGAAGCTATATGGAATATATGAGATGCTATTGAGTGGTACCTTGGAAATCACTTTTAAATACCTTTAAAATTCCTCCAAAAATATTTTATTTCAAAACTATTCCTACAGTTCTTCCCCTGTCTTCACAATGGTCATTTGTTTCTTGGACTTTACCTCTGTTTTTATAAGCATTTTTATGTAGTCATGTAGATGCCTGGAATCTAACTAAAATTTTCACTGAAAATCTTTGTCTTCTTGTAGGCAGTCCAGCCTTGTCATTTCCACACTTTCTAACAGTTTCATCATCTGTTGAAACTCTTACTGTCATTTACTATGTATAGGTACACCAGGCTGAGTATTTCCACATATAACATCTCAATTAAACAGAGAAGCAATCCCCTTCACATTGCATTGAATCTGTATTCACATTTATCAATTTTTTACTTGCTCTGAATGAAAATCAGTATTCAACCTTAGTATACTTATATAGATTATTTATACACTATAATGTGAGCAGATTTGTCTTTTTCATTGCTAGTGACTAAATACTTGTAGTTTATGTTATATATGAATATTTATTCATTTGTATTTGACCAGTTCTCAAAAAATCATTTTCTATAATAAAGAACATAATATCATTAAAGCAAACACCTCTAGCTATCCATACTATAAGTGTTTTTTCTCAATGATAATATCATTCTCTACATTTTCTATTAAAACATTCCTACTAACTGGTATTCAAAGAGGCATAAGGCAAAAATTACTTCATCTTCCCTAATGCATCCTTAGCATAAATATGACATGTATATTGATGTAAAACATTTATGTATTTACATACTAGAATGAAGTTTAGTTAAAAAATCACAAATCAGAACAATTAATATGTCAGATTGTGGAATTTTAGCTATATAATCTAAACAAAATAAATGAAAACATAAATGTGAACTCTATAAACAAGTGCCATTAGGATTTTTCCATTTATCAATGACAATAACAAAGTAAGGAAGATTAGAAAGTCAGGTTATTTTTGCTAAAACCATCAAATAAAACTTTTGATTAGAGAAGTTATAGGCACTAAAATTAAGACAGCAAACCTTTATTTTCCCTTGAGGATACCTTAACCTATCCTTTCTTTGTCATGTTCTCTGGTTGGATCTCAATAGTCATTAGGTTTTATTTCATACATATAGTCCTTGAGACAGACTATCTACTTCAAAAATTGTTATACTTCATATTAAATATTAGCTATTGCAAATTTATGTTATACTTTTATATTTTATGCTTACTCTTTGAAAAAGTGAAAAGGGTTAGAAATTATATTTGCCTTTATGTCATATCCTTCTTGATATATAAATAAACGTGATGATTCTGGCTCAATTGATTTTTAGCTCAAGGAAATATAAATATAGAATGGATATGAATATCCTGCATTATTTTAACCAAAATATCCCTCTAGCCTCAATTCAATTGATTGAATCTTATCTTTTTTAAAACTACTTCCAAAAATACCTTAAAATTTCTTTTTTTGAAGGACATTTATTTATGACACACTCAAATGAAGTATTTTCTGAACAATTCAAGACTTTTTTTTTCCTTAGAGAGGATCATGTCAAGTTATATTATTTGGTCAAGGTAGTTCACACTTTGACCACTTTCTAAATTTAGTACTTTGTATTAAATTGGATTCCTCATGCATGTTTCCACAATGACATGTTCAAAGGACCTGAAAATATTTAATTTGTTTATTGTGATAGGCTTGGTTAAATTTTGAGACTGAATATAATATGAATATATTATATTCATTGGGGTGGGCACACATAAGGTGGCCCCTATGTGTCATGCCCTTGAAAAGTCTTCTCCCCTGGAATGTGGGTAAAGCCTCTTATTTATTTTTGCCAGTGGAATATAGCAAAGGAGCCAGTGGAATACAGCAAAGGATAGTCACTCTTGTTATTGTTACATTACATAAGACCCCATCTTAGCAGAGTAAAGCCGGGAAGACTCTCATCTTGAAGAATTAAGCTGTCATGTCAGGGATCTGTGAGAGAACTTGAAAAAGGGCCTCATGGCAAGAACATCTGGGTGGCCTCTGGGAGCTAAGAGCATCTATCTCTCAGCTGACAGCCAGCAAGAAAAGTGAGACCATATTCCTACAGTAGCAAGGAGGTGAATTCTATCAATAATCATATGAGTTTGGAAAGAGAACTCCAGTTTTGAGAAAGGAATGCAACCTAGTGAGACTCTGAGCAGGAGACCAAGCTATGTCATCCCTAGAATTCTGAAACACAGAAATGATGAGATAATTGATGTTTGTTGTTCTAAATCTCTATGTGTGTGGCAATATGTGACAAAGCAGTAGAGACCTATTACGCCCATGTATGCTTTGGTTCGTAAAAGTACTAATACAATTTTAGTAATATCTTAGAACTTTACTATGTTTTATGTAATGCTGAATTGGTTTCAAATGGATCTTGAAAATTTTTCTCAGTTTTTTTGTAATATAAAAAAATACTATTTGCAATCTTTCAATCTTAAGGATAACAACATAGTGGATTCCAATTTATAAAGAAAATAATTCATGATAAGTAAAAATAACAATAATGAGAACTGACATATATCCACATTTTATTTGACAATGATTTTATATGCAATGTTTTAGCTGCTGTGCATGCAGCTCATGAAATCAAGCTTTGACTGTAACTAGGTCCTCAAGAGAAAAAAATTAAAGAGGAATGTTACCTTTTGTAAAATCCATGCAATCATCCTTTATGCCAAGAGAATGGCACAGGATGAAGTAGAGATGGGAGAAATTCAACAATGTCAAATAAGGCAGTGGTTCCAGCTAGGGCTGGGAATGAGGACAGCATCTGCCAGGGACTACAGAGCCCACCACAGCTGGAAGCCATTTTGATTGCTCTATAATATGCTTGATTGAGCCATCCTCTACAACTAGAGAGGAAGACAGTGATAACAGGGTATCCTTCCTTCACACGGGGAAGGAAATGTATCCCCATTGTAGAGAAGGAAAGCCTTGATGTTGGGAAATTTAGATGGACTGAATTAGACTTCAGATTGAAAAAAAAGAAAACTAGGGTGAGAATAAATACTCATTACAGGTGTTTCAGTTTATTTCCTACTGAAGAAACTTATTTTCACACAACACTCATACCTTCCTATATTTTATCTAATTATTTGCTTTCTTCCTATAAAACCACATGCATTTTGGAAATTTAAAACAAAAATAAATGTCCCACAAATAGTTGAATAAAATGAAAATAATTCTTATTCGAACCAGATGAAGATAATCATGTTAACAGTTTTAGTAAAACAGTTTCTATTTTTTCTATTTATAAAAATGTTTCATATGAATGGAATTTGTTATACCTATTTGGTAATTTCAATTTTTTTTTTGAAATAACACCAGTGAGTGAAACATATGTATAATATTAAACGTGAGTTCCCTCCACCTCAATCCTAGAAATAAGCATATTTATCAATTATTTGTTTATCCTTCCAGAAATTGTTCATGTATGTCAGACATATATATCTATCAAGACACACATATTACTTTTATTTTGTGTGATAGAAACACATCATAATTACTAATCCTTACTTACACTTAAAATGGTTAAACCTTTGGTTTTAGAATCTCAAAGCCTCTACTTTGTAGACCAGTGGATACTGACAGGGAGTTTAGCAGTTTAGTACAAAAGAGGTTTATTAATTGGTGCCCATGGATAGCAACACCTATGGGAGGGAGGGGAAGGACCAGAAGCATCCAGGGGAGATGTAGGTCCTACAGACTCAGTTGATGACATGGTGAGGCTGGAGGTAGCATGTCCCTTTGGAATTGTCCAAGTTGGCTCAGGATGTCCAAACCTTTATAATCTGGCATTAATCAGCCTTTGGATGAGGGTCACCACGGAAGAGGGGAGTGACCTTGGGCCAAGTGGCTTTCTGTAGTGCTAAGGCAATCCCCAAGGGCCTGATATCTGAAGGACATCTATCTGCTGAGAGAATGCCCAAAGGCTGGAGCAACCAGTCCTTCATAGCAGGGAAGTCTGGGTGGTACAAGATGGATTCCATCACACTCTCTAACTTCTGCTTTTCATTTGCAATATAAGTTAATAAATAATAGTATTCTCAACAGGTTGTAGAAAGGTGTAAATGCAAAAATACACTTAATCACCTTAAGTATGCATTTTGGCTCATAGAATTATGTAATAAATATTATGATTTCTATTATTTATACTAGAGTTATCACCATTGTTAAAATAGATTTAATAATTTATCAACCTAAAATACAATGTTTAAGAAAAATGATTGACCATCTTATTGTTGTTAATCTAACAATAATAATATATATTCAAATTGGTACCTCATGTTATTCAATGGTGGGTAGTATTGAAGTATAAAATTTTATTTATTAGCTCCTATAAATGAACATTTAGATATATATAGTGATTTTTAATTATAACAGAATGTCATCAGACATCATTCTACATACATTTATGTGTACATATGTGAATACACATGAAGATAAATAATTGCTGGGTCACCAGTTATTTTCATTTAAAAATTTTCATTAGCTGCTATGTAATTACCCTATGATCAGAGTGTTCTAACTTGCAAGATTGACAATAATTTGACTGGTATTTTCACTACACTCTCACTAACTACAGGTTTCAAACTTTATTATTTTGTCGATTATGTGTAATATGGTATTTAACTACTTTAATTTGCATTTCTCTATAAATGCATATAATTATAAGTCATTTTAGTTAAAATTTGTATTGAGACAATTGCAGATTCAAATGTAGTCATTGGACACTCACATTATTTTTCAAGCAAGACATAAAAAAATTATTTTTAATTTTTTTATTAGTTAATATTAATAAAATATATACTTGTTCATGTTGGAGAACAAACACATTGAAAAGAAAAAAATTAAATTATAAGCATTTAATACCAAATATGTTGTTTTGAGGTTCTGTCTTTATAATCACCACTATTTGATGATCACCATTTCTTAGTAAATATATAAATTGATTCAAATTATCTGGTGGCAAGCAACAAAACCCAAAGAGGATACTTTAAACAAGCAAAGAATCTTATGTATATACACTGGCTCACAGAAGCTATATAGAGAAGCTAAAGAACTGAATGAGCTCCAAGCTCTAACTGTTAAAAGTGACTATGATATTCTGCTCAAGAGCCAGGAGAAGGTTGGGCACCTAACTCTCCTCATCAGGACTCTTTCTATTATGTGTGTGTGTTGGTTGGGGAAAGGGGTGGTAGTTCGCAAAGGCTAATTGGTTTGAGTAGGAAAAAAATTGATGCAGCTCCAGATGCTACAACAGATGCCCCATACATCTGTAATGTAATTTTAATGGCTTGTTAGTATTCCACTTAACAGATTACTTAATTAATCATTTTCTACTGGACATTAACTGCTTTCTAATTTTTGTCATTTCATACAATATTGTGATTATTATACTAGTAATTGAGATTTCCTTAGACATCTCCAATGTGCTGACTCAATGCACTGTAAACTTTTTTCAACTAATTGCCCATCAGAACATATGTACCGATTTCAACTTCAATTGCTAGTTTAAGGAACTATTTCTAAAACAAGCATGAGAGCTTTTTTGTTGTTGTTTTATTTCATTGCTATTTCATTTGTATTCCTTGGATTTTCTGTTAGATCAAACATTTGGAATTCTATTCATGATGAGTTTTTCTTTTGTGTGTTGTCTGGACTAACCATAGTTCAATTTTTCCACTAGAAATTTTGTCTTTTAATTATTCTTTTGTAAGAGATATTTAAATGTTTTGCTTTTTAATCTTTCTATTTCATATAGATTGTAATTATTCAAAAAATGTTGTTTATCATTTACCATTTCTTTTATACTACCTTCTATTACACAGAGGTTTTACATTTATATAGGGCCAAACTATTAAGCTTTGCTGTTATAATTTCTGCTTTTTTCTTATTGCTTTGTAAGGTTTCTGGTGTGAAATATAGTTGCCTTTATTTTGTTTTTAATGATTAATCAGTTGTACCTGCATGATCAAGTAGTGATTAGTTTATCTTTACACTACTTAGTTGAAATCTTTTCTTCATCATGTTATTTTTTAAAAATTTCTATACTTCGTGTTAGTAATGAAAATTATCAGGTAGATGAACACACATAGAATTCAGAATATTCATTTTGGAAGTTCCTTTTCTGCCTCAGTTGCTTGAAAAGAGGGGTTTCCCCCTGGAAGGTATTTTTGTCTTATAGCCCACCATGGCCATGGTTGCAATTCCTTCTTACCACCACTTTGAAATACAGGGGGAATCTGGTTCTTTACAGCCTCCCTAGCTGGGTGTTTGAAAAACACAGACATTGCTACATGGCTATCTCATAGGCATTTCAAATTCAAATTACCCAAACAAAACTCTTAATTCACCGACAACTCTCTCTTTACAAAATCACTTTTCCCCAAGTTTTATTCGTTTGTTCCAAGAATATTTATCTAGGAACCATTTTTTTGCATAATTCTCTGCCTAGTTCTCTAAGCCATAAGCCAAACCTGAAATGTTATTTTGAATCTTCCTAATATGTTTTAATTTTCTTACTCTAATATTTTTTAAAACCTTCCTATTCAAATGAAGCACAAAATTAGATAATATGCAATATTTATAATGATAAGTTAATAGTATCTACTTGAAATTCAGTCTAACTTATACAATATCATAAATCTCTATGTAACTTTTAGTATAAAATCTATTTATTTGTTTAAAAAAAGTATACATAAAATTGACATTTTGTAGGTCAAATGTTAGATGATGAAATTTTTACTTTTTTCTCCTGATTTTTATTATTATATATGCAAAGTCAAAGTAGAGCACAAATTTAAAATGACCATTGAAGATATTATTTAGTATAAGTTACATTTTAGTAAAATAAAACTGCCCATATTTTGGCAATATATACCCATAAACCCTTATCTCAATATAAATATGCAGCAAAGAAGTTCTGAAATATTGCTGCATTTCCTGTTATCTGCAGGGAAGATTCTGAGTACTACTAGCAAGTGCAACTGCATTCAGAGACTGATTTATAAAGATTTAAAAGTAGTTGAAGCATAACAGCTACAGCCAAACCAACATATAACTCCTTTGAATTGTACTTTCTTCAAAAATATCAACATAATAATCTTTGTTGATGAAATAAAACTTTTGATATTTTAAATGTTAATGGAAAGCTCTTACACAGAGTTTATATACAACTTATACAGTACCAGTTATCACAGAATGAACAATTTTGTTTTTAAAAATTTTTTATTGATCTTATTATATGAAAATAATAAGCAGTATTTTTAAAATTGTACCTTCAAAAGACAATTTAAACATAGTAAAATTTAGAATTATTAACAAAATTTATTGCAATATATTTTCACAAATATATGAAGTCAACTACAAAAGTTAATACAAAATGTTTTTTCATATAGATTTTTTATGAGCACAAAAGTATAATTTTTATGTCACACATCCCCATTAAAGCCATATGTGTTTTTAAAAGAAAATATTGCCTCATTTCTTTTCTTCTTGACCAATCTAATGTCTAAATTATCATATAGCTTGGGAATTTCATTACACAAGCCAGAGTCTTGCTGTAGTTAATGGCTGGCTTTCACTTTTGTGATTTCATATAGTTGTAACAGCAGTGATTTTTTTTTTCAGGCTATACTCCAGAGTCTTGATAACAAGAACAGATTCTTTTTTTGTTTTGTTTTGTTTTGTTTTGTTTTTTAAAGCCTGAATGTCCTTTTCTTCTTTTACTATCACCTAATACAACAGCACTTGATTCAATGTGTGAACTGTGAAGCAGCAAGTGAACCAGTTTTGAAATCAGAACGTCTTGATTTATGGCCTGTGCTTTTTACTAAAGATATGACCTATGGTGAAAGGAGTATGGTATGGTGGATTGAGATGGGCTTTGTAGGCAGTAGAGATGCAGTCAAACACAAGTCATACCTTTTTATAGCTGCATCAACTTGGCAGGTTACTTAATTTCCTTGAACCTTGGTTATTTTGTAAATAGAGTGAATGTAAAAGAATAATTTAAATTTTATGCCCAATATTGCTGTATATCTTAACTAGGAAATGTTTCTGAAGAGTCTGACCCAAAAAGACTTCACAAAAAATAGTAGGTGTTTACTAGTTCTCTCTCTTCCTGTGCCTCAGTAGCTTATTTGTATATAATCCTTCTCTATCCTTATATCAGTAATCAAATTGCCCCTTGATAACCCCCTGCTTATAGTCACAATCTTTTTCCCTCTACCAGAGATAGTACCTCCCGAATTCTCATTTTTTATAAACAAGATATTAGTGTTTCCGTTTGTCTCCCATACAACCTTCCCTTAATTGCAGCTCTCATGCTCAACTGCATTTGCTCTCATTTTCCCCATTAAGTTTAGTAATATTTATATTCTGTATTAAAACTAGTTATGTTTTCTAGACTGTGTCCTGAAGTGATTCTAAAAAATGCATACCAACAGAAAACACTTACATGCCCACGACTATCACCATTCTTCTGAGTTGAGCAAAGGGTAGGCAAGAATTTTACTTGTTACATTTTAGGTTCAATTTCATGACTGTGCCACTCATGAAGAATGCCGATGGCACCAAGTTTAAGTTACATCTCTGCTTTTCATATCCCACACATATGTTTCATCTATCCTCAAGATTTTTAGTGCTTACTCACGTACTATTTCTATGAATTCCCCATTTTCACCAAGACACATTCCTCCCTCTGACTCAGACTTCAAATGGACACACACTTCCCTTCTCTACTTGCCTGAGTTTTTTCTATATTAATTATTTCTTTTTTTTTAATAAAATGTTTGGTCTTCATCTATATATTTTTAATTTCATCAAACTCGATTAATTGTTTGCAGAGATATGAAAATTTAAAGAAACAGTCATTGTTCCAGGGATCTTTAGAGGCTTTGCTCTACTCTCACCTACCCTCTGGTGTTACTGATGGGATATGGGATATCAATTTAATTAAAATCAACTAAGGTCTTCAGTTTACTTTGGATATTGTAACTATTTTCTTATTCCTAAGTACCTGGAAATTTCACAATGTTATGTGATGACTACATCTTTTTGTTTTTCTAGTAATTGTTTTGAATAATTAATAGGCTATTGAAATCAGAGCATATGTCTTTATTCAGCAGTGGAAAAAGTATCTTCTGTTAATTCTTGATATTTTTCTCTTTTATTCTCTAATTCTCTGTTTGGAGAAATCTTTTAAGTATAGTATTGAGTCTCCTTAATTGATCTCTTATGTCTCTGCTCTTTAATTATCTGTTTTTCAAATCTTTTTTGTTGTCATTATTCTTGTTTCTGAAACTAGGAGATTTTCTTGGCTTTCTCTTTCAACCCTTGTTATTGTTCATTTTAGTGAATTCAAACTGGACTTTGTTGCTATTGTTCTTTGCTTCATTTTGAGCAGTTCCTATTTTTGTTTCTTGGATGCAATACTTCCTGTAATCTTTGTCAGAATATAATTGAGTTTTTCCTCCCCTTAGTTATCTATTGTCCCTCAATTCCTTTTAATAGCACTAAGGTAAATTTTCCCCTCTTTACTTTTATAATTTTTTTCTTTAATGTGTGTACCTCTTGGTGCCATCTTTATAAAATAGAATTATAGATGTGTTTCTGTGCTGCTTTGCTGGCAGCAAATGGACAGAGATGAGTGGATAGAAGCTGGACATTTTCCTGAGGGATCTTTCTACCTTTCTTCTATAAGGTTGAGCTGGGGAATAAAGCAGAAGGAGATAAATTTTTCATTTAAAAATTTTTCATTAATTCCTATGTTTAGGGCCTCAGTTTTCATCACTACCATACATGATATCTGTTTCTACTTCGTCAGGAACTTCCCCAGGTTTTATCAGCAGGATTGCTGCCTCCTCTGAAGAGAATCTCTCATTCCCAACATTTTCAAGCTATCATTTTCTCTAGACAGTCAGTCAACATTCTTCTACCCTCTCTTAATTCCATTGATTTGTTTAAAATCTCTCATGTGTTGACAATCTCTATGCCATACAGTGATTTTGTAGCTCTAGTTTCCTTTTTCCTCTGCTATCATTTTAATAATCTTCACAAGAGGAGATAAGTACATGTTGTCAATGTAAAACCCGACTTAGCTCTCTGAGGATTTAGAAGTAAATGAAACATTCACTGCCATTTTTAGTCAGACCCAGAATTCCACAATTTGTTATTCTGTGGTGATTCTCAATGAAACGTGATGTCCAATCACAGACGTCTGCAAATCTTCTACAACATGTGCAGCTCTTCATTGCTTTCATATGCCACCCAAGAGAGGGCACAACACAATCTCCAACAAGAAGACTATGAGCAAGTATTGAATCAAAATAAAATAAGACAAGATAAGACTTTCCTAGGAGCTTCAAATAACACTTCTTAAACTTGGAAATCACTGAATACAAAAATGTTCCTTTTATTCAGTCTGCTCAGCCAAATTGCATCTAAATATATCTTGTCATATCTTTCTTAGGTTTCTTCATTATTTAGCTTGTTGGCACTTTTTCAGAGGTGCAATATTCAAACAAATGAAAAGATCTGTGGTTGAAAGGTGAGGTGTTTCATGTTTCTGCTCCATCCCTTTCAGTGTGCCCTAGTCAGAGTCCTGTTGAAGAGTAAGCCTACTTGCTGTTTCTACTTAAGAAACTTATGGTTAAACTATTTTACAGTCTGCCTGCCTTGCTTACACTTTAAAGTCCATAGCATTTCTTACTTGTGATCATCTTGTAACAGGGCTAATGACCTGAAAAAAAAATGACAAAGAGATTTTCTGTCTCCTTCAAACTTCCCCCAAGCTTTTTGGGAACTGCATTCTGGCCTGCATCCTTGAGGCAGTTTTGTTAAAACTTCCTGGTGGTGCCAGCCCCCCATGTGGGCAGCTGGTAGAGTTTACAGGCTTTGTTTTTGGCAGAGATGGGATGAGTAGAATAATTAACCACAGTGATTGCCTGAAGCCCAGAACTCTCCCTTTAAAAGCTCCGTATTTCTGCCTATGTTTGGGAAATTTGGGATTTGGGGATGAGAAAGTCTACCATATTTCCTCCTTTGTCGGCAAAGTAAACTCTCTTTCCTTCCTCCTCAAACCCTAGTTCTGATTTGGCCTCGTGGACAAGTGGCCGAGCTTTCTGTAACAAAATTATCTTTGACAAAGAAGAAAAAAACTTACATCATGGACACGTTACCCTATTTAATAAATGGTACTGAGAAAACTGGAGAGCACAATGCAGAGGAATAAAATTTGATCCCTATTTTTCACTGTACATAAAAATTAACTTGAGTTGGGGTTTAAGACTTGAATGTAAGATTTGACAGCATAAAATTTCTAGAAAAAAACATAGGACAAACTCTTCTGGACAGTAGAATAAGCAAAGAATTTATGACTAAGATTACAAAAGCAAATCTCACAAAAACGCCCAAATATAAATAAATAAATGGGACTTAAACTAAAAAATTTCTGCACAGCAAAAGAAATCATCAATAGAGTAAATAGAAAACAAAATGGGAGAAAATAGTCAAAAGCTATACTTCCAAGAAAGAGATAATATCCAGAATATACAAGAAACTCAAACAAATCAGCAAGAAAAGAAAATTAAAAAGTGGGCAAAAAACATGAACAGATATTTTTCAAAAGAAGATATGCAAATTGATAATTAACATATGAAAATTGCTCATCACTAATTATCAAAAAGAGGAAAATTAATACCATGATGAAATACCGTCTTATTCCTGTCAGAATGCCCATTATTAAAAAGTCAAACATTAGATGTTGGCAGAGATGTGGTGAATAGGGAACACTTACATACTGTTGGTGGGAATGTAAATTAATAGAACTTCTATACAAAAGAGTATGGAGATTCCTTAAAGAACTAAAAGTAGATGTACCATTTGATCAAGCAATCCCACTACTGAGTATTTACCCAAATGAATCATTATATCAAAAAGACACCTGTACTCGTATGTTCATGGCAGCACAATTCACAATTGCAAAGATATGAAATCAACCTAAGTGCCCATCAACTGATGAGAAGATAAAGAAACTATGAAATATGTATACACACATATATATACATTTACACACACACACACCATGGAATACTACCCAGCCATACAAAAGCATGAAATAGTGTCTTTTGTAGCAACTTGGATGGAGCTATAAGCCATTATCCTACATAAAGTATCTAAGGAATGGATAAACAAATACCATATGTATTCACTTATAAGTGGGAGCTAAATGATGGCTAGAAATAATCATACAGAGTGGTATAATGGATTTTGAAGACTCAGAAGGGTGTAGTCTCTTTGGAGACTCAGAGGGGGACAAGGGATCAGAAATTAGCTCTCAGGTACAACATACATAATTAAGGTGGTGAATTGCCCTAATGTCACCATTATACAATTCATCCATGTAACAAAACACCACTTGTACCCCCAAATCTATTAAAATTTATAAAAAGTTAATGGAATCAGAAAAAAGTACATTAAAATAAAGTAAGCTAATTTATTACTTTATTAAAGAAATGTTACTAATAAAATCATAAAGAAGAGAAAATATACTTACTGTTTGTCAAGTGGAAGTGGATCTTCATAAAGATCTTCATTCTCATCATCTTCATCTTGAGTAGGGTGAGGAAGAGTAGGAAGAGGAGCAGTTGGTCTTGCTATCTTGGGGTTGAAAAGGTGGAAAAAATTTGCATATATGTAGACCCATGCAGTTCAAACCTGTGCTGCAAGGGTCAACTGTACATAGTTTATGTCTCTTAAATTCCAGCTCTAGTTATCATTAATCTCAGGGTGGATCACCCATCTAAAATTATTGGAAGATTAGGCCCAGGTTGTCCATATATCATATCCATACTAACATAGCATGGTCATATATAAAGTAATTACTAAACTCATCAAAACAAGGGTATAGACTGACATACCCCAAAGAAAACCAATAACGAAAACTGAGTTTGGAAATAGAACATTAGTTATTTTCCTTTCATAGTCTACTAATTCTCCACACTAATCTTCCTATAACACTGCTTTCATTATCTCTTCTTGTCTACTCCACACATTCACTGTCAAAATATTTCTACCTTGGAGTCAAGGTAGATTCCAATCCTCCCTTTAATATATATATATATATATATATATATATATAGCTATTATCCAGTAAACCATTGTCAGACTAACACTTTTGCCCTATACATACATATACATGGAATAGCAAAGACAATTGGGAAGTGACTTCAATTTTATCCTAACTTCCTTAGGAAAATGTTGGAATTATTTTAGATTTTATTAAGAATCTTTAAATAAAAGATTATATATGATTGCAAAAATGGATGAGGAAAAACATGAGCAAATTTTGAATTTCAGCCTTATTGTAATTTGAAAGCAAGGATACACTGTGGAAAGCAAATACTTTATGCCTATTTGTACCTGTCAAAATATTATCTTTCCTCAAATTCTACATAATCTCATTTTATTTTTATAATCTTCTTCACCAAAAAGCTTATCTGAGTGTTCCAGCACCTTTGTTCAATCTCTTTTCTTTTTTCCAATCCAACTGTGCTTACTACTACTACAGCAGCTAGATCAATTGTACAAAAACAGTAATTGTATAAATAAACAAAAACTATAGAAAATGCTTTGGTTCAATAAGTTATCACTAAAAAGTCTCTCAAAATTCTTTGGCAATTAGTAAATGCTTAATAACTCACCTATGTTTAGATTTTTATAGGAAAATAATCACATCATTGCTAATCCAAATCATGTAAAGATTTAAGTATACCAATTAAAAAATTTCCAGAAAAAATCAAGTTAAATTGTTTCAAATACAGTCATAAACTTATAGCATTTCTTTTTTGCTAGTATGATCTATAATTTTATAGCAACCATGTTCTGCTCTGTAACTTTTCTTTTTTGAACCACTCATAGCAAAATTGGTACAGCAGAAAGGATATTGTTTATCTTTACAGCATTGTTCTCTCCTGTTTCAAGTCATGTTTAATTTCTTCACACTGCTGTTTGAAAAATCAGCTATTGACTTCAAGGGTTGAAGAACAGCCCTGAAGGATTCTGTTTGTTTTACAGATATGTAACACATGTTTAATCTTCAGATTCCTACAAGTTCATGATGACAACAGAGTATAAAACACATGGTTTCTAAGTATTTGTAAGAATGTTCATATCACAAAACACTTGTTTTTCTTAATAACTTCCACTATTTGTTAAAATAATATTTCATTTTTTGTATTAGCCAATATGATTTTACAACATAGAATTTTCAGTCCAAATTTTTCTTTAATTTATTCTTTTCTCAGAGGCAGCTCCTGAAAAACCACTCTTTCCTAAGAAGCCACCCTACATAATTCAAGATAAATGATGTCAATAATTTGCCTCGTATAAGTAAAACGAAAAGACAGCATGCTAAATATTTTTAGTTCCAATTATTGGTAACACTGCTATTAAAGTATGAAGCTCAAGTTTTCTGGAATAAGTTTAGAGTATACTTGGTATGCAATATTATTTTTGAAATGTGGAACCTAACTTAACATTCTGTCGAGATGTAGGTTTGGTGATTAAACATGTATATAATCAATTTCTTGCTCTAGTTGAACTTCCACCTTATAAGAACTATACTATTGGCTCAGATTTCTCTTAGAAATTTAATGTGAGAATTTGGGACAAAATTAACAATCACTCTAATTTTTAACTTCTCCACAGAGCCATCCATCTAATCTATGCAGGAAGCACCTTTTACTTCAAAGCATATTCAAAGTTCAGAAATGATATTTGCTGTACAAAAATGGATTATAGGGACATAATGGCATGCTGTGTTAACATAAAATAACTTTTACTCTTTTTATTTTCAATAACATTTTGACATATGCATGCCTATTTAACAGAGACTTGGAGATGAAATAATTGAATGAATGTTAGATTTCATATGATGGTTGTATAGTGAAACTATTGAGCATAGGAATCAGGTAGAAGCAAACCTCCATGGTTACATGTTATTTTTCAGTATATGGAGAGAGTA
Source organism: Cheirogaleus medius (assembly GCA_008086735.1). Taxonomy (NCBI): domain Eukaryota; kingdom Metazoa; phylum Chordata; class Mammalia; order Primates; family Cheirogaleidae; genus Cheirogaleus; species Cheirogaleus medius. Next base: position 93,813,561 of record VBSM01000272.1, on the reverse strand, counting down.
TTTGTATAATAATATTTCAAATCTCTTATATTAGAAATGAATTAATAAGATGATAAATTATAGTTCTGTGGAGGGGGCAAATGGGTTCTGAATTTAAACGTGGGTATGATTACTGGGTGCATCAACACTAACTTTTCATAAAACTTCTTAAGCATCTTAAAACCCAACTCTTAAAGGCAGAGTTAAAATGTAACCCAAATACATCCTGGACAATAGGGTGAGTTTTCAGAAAATTTTGTTTGTTTCCTGCTAAGTTCTCATTTCATGAATGATAATTTATCAGTTACCAATAAAGCAACTGGGCTAATGATTCATTCAAAAATCAATTACAGGATTCTACTGAGTATCTCGGTTTTTTTCTTTTATATTAAAAAATTGTTAAGTATTATAGATGTAATAATATCTGAATTACATGTGAGTACAAACTGGTCCTAGATATCCACAGTCCCTACTGTGTGTCTGTTCCTGAATTGAATTTGAACATGATTTAATCTTTAGCACCAGAAACTCACAATGAAAGAGCTGTTAATATTTTGTTATCAGATAATCTCTGGAATGGGATAATAAGCTAAGAATGAGTTGCCTTGGGAAAGAAATACTGGGTATGCTTTTACTAGAAATCCTTATCTCACTACTTGCGTGCAATATTATTATACAGAGGATTTCATTTTAAAGATTTTGAAGGACAATAAAATAGCTGCATGTAAAAAGATCGTCTTCGTAAAAAGAGTCTCTGCCTTGGATTATATGTTTTAGAGGGCAGAGGTTTTGCTTATGTATTTGCCTTACATGATACTCAGCAAATACTGATTATGTGATTGACTGTCCTGGTTCAAGAACTAAATGTAGATAGATGCTTTGGGTGAGAAAGGGGTTCCAACAAATGCTGTTCTGATTTTGTTTTCAGTGTTAATGTATTTTCACAGTGTTTGTCTCTATAATTCTTTTCATTATCAGACATAGGACCTAGGTATTATGGTTTGAGTGTGTGTCACAGAATTCATGTGTTAGAAATTTGGTTCTTGGTGTGGTAATGGTAGGTGGGTGGACCTTTAAAAGATGATTAGATCATTAGAGTGATTAATGCCACTGTCACAGGATTGGATTAGTTACTCAGAGAGCAAGTTGCAGTAAAGAAAAACCACCCCCCATATTTTGCCTCTTTCTCATGCATGTTCTTGTCCTCTTGCCATGTGATGCCTTCTACCTGCCTTCACCAGATGCTGGTGCCATGCTCTTGGCATACCCTCCAGACCATAAGAAATAAATTTATTTTTTTTAATAAGTTACCCTGTCTGGTATTCTGTAACAGCAACAGAAAACAGACTAAGACACTATATTAAAAGTCTTGTTAAAGGGGAAAAAAGACCTCCTTTCTGTGACTACAGTTCCTCTCACATAAATATAGAGTCCCAACCTTGATGCAGTCATGTTTCTCCTGAACCATCAACTTCATTCCAACCAGGTAAGATGATGGCTTCTTGAATATAAGATACATGTCCCCAAATTCTTACCCAGACAGATATGATTTGAATTTTATATTGGCTAACCTTCAAGAAAAATATCCAAATGAATTGTCCCTGCTGAGAATGAACAAATCTTTGGTGGGTGAAGAGTTGATCTCAAGAAACAATCATTTGTGTCATTATTTTGTTTTTTCAAAGAGAATGAATTTTTATTTCTCCTTTTCATCAGGGCTGACTTAAAATTTCAAAAATGTAGCATCATATTGAATCATTACAACATTGAATTTACAATGAAGAAAGTGGTCCCCAGAACTTCTATGCTCTGCTACTAGTATCCCAGCTAGCAACCCAGGCAGAAACTGATATTTCCATCAGAAAAACGAGGCAAGAAAAAAATGAGCATGCTAATTTTAATTACTTCTGCCATTTTACCTGTCCATCTTTCCATTTAACTTCTTTTTGAATATGAGGCAGTCTACAGGAATAAGCTATGGCTTCTTTTCAGAGATGGGGAATATTGATACCCTTGACCTGCATGCCTCAAAAGTTACTGTTTCAAACACTGATCTTAGAGACATGTAGGCCAAGGGTGTCAATCCTGGATTCATCTGTATCTTCTAAGACTCAGTTTAGACTTTTGTCAAATGCCAATAAAAGTTGCACGCCTCATGGAGTTATAATGATTAAATAGTATAAAACAGATAAAGTTCTTAGCCGAGAGTACAGTATATAATAAATGCTGGGTGAATCCTAATTATTCTTAATTATTATTCCATAATGCTGATGAAGAGTCATAAAGCTATCTAATTTTTGACAAAGCAGACAAAATCATACACTAGGGAAAATAATTCTTATTCAATAAATGGTGCTTGGAAAATTGCATAGCCACATGTAGAAGACTGAAACAGGATCCTCACCTTTCACTTCTCACAAAAATCAACTCACAGTGGATAACAGACTTAAACCTAAGGCATGAAACTATAAAATTTTAAAAGAAAATATTGGAAAAGCTCTTAAAGACTTTGTCCTAGGGAAAGAATTTATGAATAAAAACTCAAAGGCAATCACAGCAGCAACATTCTGCACAGCCAAGGAAACTATCATGAGAGCAAACAGACAACCTACAGAATGGGAGAAAATATTTGCATGTCACACATCTGTTAAAGGGCTGATAACTAGAATCTATGTAGAACTCAGGAAAATCACAAGAAAAAAATCAAACAATCCTATCAAAAAGTGGGAAAAGGACATGAACAGAAATTCTCAAAAGAAGATTGATTAATGGCCAATAAACATATGAAAAAATGCTCAACATCTCTAATCATCAGGGAAATGCAAATCAAAACTACAATGAGATATCACTTATCCCCCATGAGAATGGCCTTTATCAAAAAGTTCCCAAACAATAAATGTTGGCATGGATGTG
>VBSM01000272.1:93737926-93802215 GCA_008086735.1 Cheirogaleus medius | reverse complement strand
ATGTCTTCCTCCTCTGAGGACCTGTGAGAGTAAATAAACTATGAAAAATTGAAAAAAAAATAAAAAATAAAAAAAATAAAAGTAGAAAATATTTTATTCTATTATAGCACTTAAAATGAAGACTTTAGAATTTTTCAAGAAAATACAGAAATTGTGTATATAGGTCTATATGTATGCAAGTGCACATATGTGTATATATGTATACATTTATATGTATGTATACAGATATATAATATATCCCTTTTCATGTGCATGTAGACACACATACACATATAATATCTAATGGATAATGAAGAGAGTATTGTAATTTTTCTAGACTTACCTTTAGAGATAAGAACAATGTATTAAATCTAATCAGGAATCATTTTTTAGCAAAGGACAACTACTGTGCTTTGCACTTCCTCCGGCTTCCTGGCTTCTCACAATTACTTGTTTTATGGAATCTGGACTTCCATCTCCAGCTGACTGACAAAGAATGTATTTGTTGGAGTGGGTTTCAACTGGATTTACTAGAAAAGTAACTCAGAGTCCCTCAATGAAGCAGGTAAACAACATATTATTTGGGGTTTAGGAGTGCAGATATTGCTACAATTACAAGTATCAAGAAAACAGAGGAAAAAAATTTAAAGAAAATTAATAAAGATTTTTTTTACTTTTTAATTTGTAATAAATGTAGAGGGTACAGGTTGAATTCTTTAATATTATATTAATATATTGTGCAGTGGTGAAGTCTTAGAATAAAGATGATTTTAAGATTACATACACATTAATGATATAAATATTAGTAAAGCACAGCTTCATTTTAACATAAAATTTGAGTTGTTTCTTCTTTTTTATGATCCATGAAAGTTAAAAAATATAAATGAAAATAAAGCAATTAACTTAGTTATCTTGAATCTTAGGATGATAATAAAAATTAGCTGAGGGCAATCAATTGATCCAACTTTGACTTGAAATGGTAAATCTACAACATAGCTTTCACCCCAAGATTTTCAAATTAGAATAGACATCTGTAGAGTTAACATGTAAATGCAAACTATTATCGTTATTCACGGTAATTATGTTTTGTGCAGTCACTGTGGACACTGATACAACCAGTACTGAACCCATTGCTCCTAGGGAAGATGCAGTGCTAGAAGTGCACTTGCTGTGAGACTCTGGTCACAACATTGTCATTAACCTTTCACACGACCTTGTTTTATGTGTGCTATTTAAAGGCAACTTATTTAATATATATTGCTGATTCATTAACATTGACCTCACAGCCAATAGCACTACAACTCACGCCTGAAGGAAGTTTATCTCACATATGTATTTTCTCCAGCTCCTTACAGCCTTCCCGCACCTTGGAGCCCTAGATGACACTTCAACACTATACTTGGGGGGCATTTTAAATAGCAAAATCAACAAGAAAAAACACACAAATGAAGAAAATATGGCACTAAATAGATCATAAAAAGGACAAAATATTTACAGTGTGAGAGCTGAAACAAGAAGCCGGAGAGTGGTCTTTCTCGTTTGACCTCAGCTGGAAACATGGTTTTTGCTTCTGTGGGTATGTCTGTGAATGATGATGGAAGATCTGGAAGTACTGATTTGGGGACTGTAAATAAATGTTAGCAATTTGGCAAATTTGCAAATATTCAGTCTGCGAATAATGAGGATCTCCTGCATCTCCCCTTCTGTGCCACCGGTCCCTGATAGATATGGCCAGCTGGAATTTAGGTAATTCTCAACAGTACTTGAAATACCTCAAAATAGAAAATGAGATGCATACAGGTTAATAGTAAATTAGTCAGAGCTCCATCATTTAGCACAGACATGAAAGAAGATATTATAGTTAACAACTAAATATAAGAAACACATGGATAAGCCTTTTTCCTTAGTTAAATTGATTGTGAGGGTTTTTTGTTTAGGATTTATTTGGTTTTGTTTTCTATTGTGAGGGGATTTAGGGAAAATGTATGGAAGAATTGATCTGAAACTTGAATTTAGACCAGGGCAAGTCTGTGGGTGAAATCAATTACTTGTTTTATGGAATCTGGGCTTCTATCTCCAGCTGATTGACAAAGGATGTGTTTGGTGGCGTGGGAGCATCTGGGAGATTACAAAATGCTTTTGAAGGTGTTATTTCTCAAGTTTTCTTGTTCTAAACTGACAACAACTAAAGTTGCAATATGTCGCATCCTTCTGGAGTGTTTCCCAAAAGCAAATGCTGACTAACTTGTCAAGGTACCTGTGTATATTTGCAGGCCACTGATTTTAAGGACATTCTTAAAGTATAGGTATCATTCTAAAATCAGTTTTGAAGGAATTGATGTACCCTTATATGTGACTATAAAACAAGTCAGGGATATTACTAAAACCTGTTAGCAGAAGCTTAGGGACCTGAAAATCACTTCTGAGTTATCTGTAATCCTTAATAAAAATTTAGTAAATGCAAACACTTTAGGGAATATAAATGGAAAATTTTAGGTAGAAAAAATGAGTACATTTGGGGACAATACTCAATACCAAAAAGTTACTTAAAAAAAAATCATTAAAAGATTAAAAATGTATTCTATATTCCAAAGAGAATGTAGAATATGAAATTCAGAGGTAACGTGGCAGAAATAACAGAGATTGAAGTGAAATAGTTGGAATATCCAGGCAATCTATGTAGTTGGACCATATATCATTATTTTCTTTCTTATTCAAAATTAAAATACAAAAAATATTTTTAAAGTGGAAGTTAATATTTATAACTGACCCTTGAACAGCATGGGGGTTACAGGAGCCACTTTCTACTCCCCCAAAATATTACTACTAATAGCCCACTGTTGACTGGAAGCCTGATAGATAATGCAAATAGTCAATTAGCACATATTTTGTATGTTATATGTATTTTATACTGTATTCTTACAATAAAGTAAGCTGAAGAAAAAAGTGATATTAAAAAAATCATAGGGAAGAGAAAATGTATTTACTATATATTAAGTGGAAGTGGATCACTATAAATGTCTTCATCCTTATCACCTTTATGTTGAGTAGATTGATGAAGAGGAAGAAGAGGAGGGATTGGTCTTGCTGTCCCAGCGATGGCAGAGGCAGAAAAGGGAGAGGAGATGAAAAGGAAGGCAAGAGAGGAAAGCACACTCAGTAAAACTTTTATTGGAAAAAAAATTATGTAAAAGTGGACCTGTGCAGCTCAACCCTGTGTTGTTCAGGGGTCAGGTGTGACAATCCCAATAAGACTTCAACATATTTTTGAAAAGTTGAACAAATAGAGATGCAGTAGTTGACTTGGTAAAGTAATGAAGAAACAACCTAAAAGCAACCCGACCCCATCAAAGCCCAGAAGTGTTCCACACTTAGGGCATCTGGTAACTTGAAAACAGGAGTGAAGATGGGGAGCCTGAAGTTGAAATTGGCAACAGAGGATTGGGGAGAGGATCCAGAAAGATCAAGAAGGAATGTTGAAATTCATAGATTATCTGATATTCGATCACCTGGAAAATAATATTTTTAAAAAGTATTTGACAGGCTTGATATAGCAGATGAGTGAAAGCTATTTAATTGAAAAAATGTATCCTAATCATAGCCTCCCACTTGTTTTTAGCCTTATGTGACTCATTGGTGAAAGTATTAATGTAGTTTAAATGTTTACATAGTCAAAATAAATACTGACTTTATTTATTTTGGTCATCATTTGACCAAAAATCAAGATTCTATTTGAGGGAACCGGAGGTAGGTGGTTAGTATTCTCAACTAATTTGTCAGGAAGACCTTTTCATCCTTCCCTCTTAATTGAGTCTTGTTATAATAAACTAAATTTGGCCTGAGGATATCTCCATGCTTTGAGTCCCTACATAACAAACTGCAACCTAATTTAGTGTAAAAATGAAAAATGAAGATGGAACAGTACAGACATATTACTTAGAAATACAAAGTTAATATATAAAAAAAGAGCTAAAAACCTTGAAACTATTTTTCTCTTGTGCTGCAATTTTGAGAAGGAGGGAGGCAAAAGTGGAATAGGTCAGAAAAAAGCTAGTTGTCAGTATAAACCTTAGTAACATTTTTTAAAAATATACACTTGAATGTGTTTCCTTTGCTAAAATAGACACAAAAACACAACAAGTAATGTTGTGAAGGGGATTTGGGCATTGCTTATTAGTGGTTCATGGTATCACTCATGAATCTTACAGGGCCAGTTATATTCAAAAACCTATATTCTTGAGATAGATGATAAACAGATGATAGATGATAAATAGATACTCTTTCCACTATTTGCTACTTGGCTTATTCTTGTTAGCCTCATTTCATTAATTTCAGTTTTGTATTCCATTGCTTAAATATTAATATGAGTGCCCCTACGGCCATCTATGCATTGTCACCTCTGCAAAATTGAGGCTTTCCCTTTTATAAAACTTTACATCTAATTTCATACATGAGGCTTATATTATAAAATTAGGCTTTAAATTTCCCACTTGGACTTTTTTTTTCCCTCCGTGTTAGCCCTGCCTTAAATATTCTTTTTCATCCTTCCCTCTTAATTGAGTCTTGTTATAATAAACTAAATTTGGCCTAAGGATATCTCCATGCTTTGAGTCCCTACATAACAAACTGCAATCTAACTTAGTACTTAAACTAACTGAAAGCCTAATTTAGGCCTATAGTTTTGTAACAAACAGCTGAGCCTCAGCCAATCACAGCAGCTAAACTTCAGTCAGTCACAAGCAGCCAACTGATCAGCCCATGTTGAAATAAGGCAAACACTGAGCTGTAACCCATCAAGCTATTTCTGTACCTCACTTCCATTTTCTGTCCGTAAATGCTGCCTGCCCACATTGCAGAGCAGAACTCTCTGAACTTCTCCTCTGCTTCTCAGAGCTGCCTGATTCGTGAACCTTTCTTTGCTCAAATAAATTCTGTTAAATTTAATTTGTCTGAAGTTTTTCTTTTAACAGTCTTAAATAGCACTCAGGGTTTTGCTCAAATCATCCCTAGAAGTCCTCTTGGGCCACTGCAGTCCTCAAGTGATTATTGTTCCTGTGTGAATCAGGACCCATTCAGTGACTAGTGCCATGAACCCTATTCAAACTGTCTTACAAATAAAAGGGATTTATCAGCTCACATGGCTGGAAAAAAATAGGAGTGGAAGAGACTTTGGGCATAGCTGGCTCCAGTAATATTTCCCTCTGTATCTTTCAATCCTGCCTTCTTCAGAGCTTTGTTCTTAGAAGGCTCTTCTAACTGAGAAGCAAAGATGACCATGAGAGCTTCCATGATTTCATCCTACCAACCTATGTCCCACACAGACATAGTTTCTGCTACATTGTTCTGGTAAATCAGGAAGCAGATTTTCACTGGTCTAGCTTGAGGCAGTGTGGCTAGGGGAAAGAACATGCTAATTAACCAGGCAAGAGTCATGTACAAATTTCTGAACTTGTGGGTTCATTTTACTCTTATTATATCACATGGTCTGTACATTTGCAAAGGAATACTGAACTGACAAAAGACAAATTTCCACCACGGTTTCCTCCTTTACTCTGCTATATTACCTTGCATTCAGGATTTATCTTAGATCACTGTAGCTACACTGTATTTTCTCACTTACTAAATATATTTATGAATGCATATGTGTGTTCTCATCTAGACCATAAGTCTTCTTAGGAGGCTGCATTTTATAGCTTTTCTTTATGCTCAGCTACTAGTCCAGTGATCTTTACCTAATAAAAGTTCAATAAACATTTGTTGATAATCAGAATTATAGGGAAGGATGTCTAGTAATTAATCAGCATACCTTAAGCCATCTTGTGTGTGAAAGCCTATGACAGGGAGATGCTTTAGTAAATATCATATCACTTAGTATTGATACATAAAAGTGGCACCAAATCTGGGGTTTGGCCTGGAGGCAAAGTGAGTTCTTAGCTTCACAAGCCGACAGAGTAAAGCACATGCAAGTTAATTAAAGTAAGAAAAGAAAAAAAGGGAGGCTCCCCCATACACAGGGCAGTGGTTATCTCTTAGAGTAAGAGAGACTAGCACTTTGTGAGTTTCCGGTGTCTTATATTATAACTTTTATTTAATTTTATGTTAACCAGAGGGAGGATTATTCATATGATTTCTGGGAAAGGGGTTTCTGGAACTGAGGGTCCCCCACGCTTTCTAAATCATATCTGTTAACTTGTAGGAGTTGCTATGGCATTTGTAAACTGTCATGGTGCTGGTGGGAGTTTCTTTTCACATGTTATACATCATAAGCAGGGTATAATGAGCAGTGAGGGTAACCCGAGGCCATTTTTCATTACCACCTGGGCTCCAACCAGTTTTGACTGGTTTCTTCGCTGCCTTCTGTTTTATGACTGACCTTGGTTTGGGTCTTGTGACTCCTTATTGAGTAGGGCCTGTCCTTATTCTATCTCAGTCAGTATAAGGGTCTGTTATGAAGAAATGTTATATACAGGAAAGTCTAACCTATTAGCTGTACCTCTATTCTCCTAAAGAATAAAAATTGATTTAGTTGGTAAAGCTGCATATAAACAGGCAGAAAATAATACTGACCTTATGCAACAACAGAGCATGGTATTTGAGAAACCAAAAGTTTTAAAGAAACACATTATTTAATAAACTGGAAATAGTGGTGACATTTTAGAGCTTAAAGGTGAATGGAAAGGGCATTTCATCAACATTCATGATGTTGTAAAAACAAAGGAAATTACACTCCATAAACTGCATTAAGTAGCCAACCACCGTTTCTCCACATTGTTGATTATTCATGAGGCATCTGGATTGGTCTCTGCTGGCTCATACACTGACCTTCCTGGCACCCTTCTCTGTGGCCTCCACTCACTAAGTCACATCCAAAGCTGCCACCTCAACTTCCAGGTTGGCCTAGGCCACCACTGTGGCTTCTGAAGCCATCTCACAGCTCAAGGTTCTCTGGCTGTGCCTCCGGCTGAGACCTGAGCTGCTGCTTCTCATTCCGGGCTCTGCTGTGCGAGGACGGAGCTGAGGGTCTGGCATAGGCATAACGCTCTGACATTCTTGGGCCTGTTCTCTCTCATTTAGCTCTGAAGGAATATGTGCCTGCAGGAAAAGTGCCAATGGATCTGGAGAGGACAGGGACTCAGAAGCTGTCTAGTGTGAAATTAATGATCAAGCGCTATAAAATGATTGGGAGATTGTGGAAAAACTGTGGCTGAAGAGCTGGGAGACTGTTAGGCAACAGATTAGAAGGATGAGGTGGAGGGCAACCGGGTCTACATGGCCTCGTGACATGTGGTATGTAGCAGCTGTCCTCAAAGTGCGGTCTGAAGATGTCTCAGTTTTCCAAGACTCTTCCACAACCACAACATCTACTTATTTTTATAACAATACTTTTTTTCACTCATTCTCTTAGGAACTTACTGTGTATTTTTCCAGGGACTCATAACATGAGTTTGAAGACTAATAGACTGTGTGTTCATGTGTCTTGGGCTTAAATTTGTTTTAATTTAAATACATATAACAATGAGCAACCAGACATATGAGCTACATACACTCAAGTTCTCTGAGTTCTTTGATATAGTCGTTCCTTGCTTTGCCTGGTTCTAATATTAATGAGTTTCCACTAACAGGGTACTATGCAAAGTAAGGGTAGCCTACAATTTTAAGAGTGTGAGGGTCTTTAGATAAGCATCTGTAATGAAAAAAGGATTTTTCTAGGAATCACAAGGCCTATTTCTAATTCTGACTAATGATTCAACAGAATTCATCTCAATGTTCACTCTTTGTTTCCTGATGTAAAGAGGGGATAAGGATCTCTGTTCAATCTACTTCACAGATTAATTATAGGTTTTGGTGACCATTAAGACCACAGAAATGAAAACACCTTTAATAACAGTAAATCTTAATGATATACTCCCTGTAACAACAGCTAATGTGAATACTTCTTATGTGATAAACACTGTTCTATGCAAATGATGTCTTCTGACTTGGCCATACAACTACTTTATGAAATAGATACTATTATTACCTACAATTTAGATTTGATGAAACTGAATTCTAGAGATGTTAAGTAACTTTTTAAAAAATTAATGAATTTTATTCTTAGAGTACCATTAGGCTCACAGAAAAATTGAGCAGAAAGTACAGAGAGTTCCCAAATAACCCCTGTTCCCATACACCCATAGTCTCTTTTGCTATCAACATTTTCCACCAGAAGGGTACATTTGTTACAGTCTATAATAATAATTATTACGATCACCCAATGTTCACAGTTAGCATTAGGGTTCGCTCTTGTTGTACATTTCATGTGTTTGGACAACTGTGTAATAGCATATGTCCAAAGTGTAGTATCATACAGAATAGTATCACTGCCCTAAAAATCCTCTGTGCTCTTTTTCTTCAATCCCTCTTTCCTCCATAACCCCTGGCAACCATTAATATTTTCACTGCTTCCATAGTCATCCTTTTCCAGCATGTAATATAGTTGGGATCATACACTATATAGCCTTTTCAGATTGGTTGCTTTTACCTAGTAATATGCATTTAAGTTTCTTCTATGTCTTTTCATGGTTTGATGGCTCATTTTTTAGCATTAAATAATATCTCATTCTCTGGATATACCAGAATTTATTTATCCATTCACTCACTTAACAGCATCTTGATTGCTTCCAACTTTTGGCAATTATAACAAATCTGCAATAAACAACTCTGAACATATTTTTGTGTGGACATAAATTTTCAATTCCAGAAAACAACAAAGAGCATGAATGCTGAATTATGTGGCAAGTGTATGTTTAGTTTTGTAAGAAACTGCCCAACTGTCTTGTGAAGTGGTTGTTCCATTTTAATTTCTACTTGCAATAAATGAGAGTTTTCATTGTTAAGTAACTTTTTAACTTGTCCAAAGTTACATAGCTAATAAGTGGTCGATGCAGGATTCAAATCCAGTAGTAAGCTAACAGGCTTCATATTTCAAGATTGTTTAAGGTGAAAAGAAAAGAAAAGAAAGAAAAAAGAAAACAATAGAAAAACAAAGAAAAGAAGGAAGGTAAGAAAGAAGGAAAGAAAAGAAAAAAATCAGCTAGAAGCTCTGACTCAGGTGGGACAAAGGCAATATATGTAACCTAAACATATGTACCCCTGTAATAGCCTGAAGTTAAAACAAAATTAGAAAAAATAAAATAAAATAAAAGACTGGGACAAATAGCTTTTATTATCACAAATAGCTTCTATTATATATATAAAAACACACACGCATACACACAAAAAGCAAACTATATATCTCCAGCCCTCTCTCCTTTCCCCATATATACGCAGGCTGACTCATTCTCAGAGATTTCTGGTAATTTTTGAAACTACTGTCCTGCCTAGCATGAACAGCACAGAATACTCTAGAGTTGCATTCCAGGAACAGGATAAGTTAAAATTGCTTACAAAATTCCACTAAACCAAATTCCTATAGTTTCATACATATTTGCAGATGCCTAGGAAATAAAATTACAGCTCCCAAATGTTCACCAATGACATATAACAAAGCTTTGTTAAATTTGTTAATAATCAAGGAGAAACTTGACACAAAGAAACTTAAGGAAGTAAGAGCTTTTACATACCTAATAATGATTCATGAATTCTATACAACAACAGGTTGGGAGTAATGGGAGAAAGTGAAAACATTCAAACTGCTTTTCTTTTGTCTGTGAAGTAAAAACTATGCATTTTATAAAGATGCCTCAAATTATTTTGCATAGATCAACCATACTTATTCTATAATATAAAGCCTTTTTCACTCACTTTCATTTTTTTCATTTTATATTTTTTATGCTTTTGACTTGTCAACAATGTTTTCCAATGGAAATCGAGAAAGGACTATAAGTATGATTCCTGTATTCTCTCTCTTCTCTTCTTTCTCAAAATGGACACAGAGATGGAAACTGCTAAAGCAAAATGAAAAATGTGTTTCTGTTATGATGTTTGAGGAAAAAAATAATATATCTCAAAAGTAGCCCTCTGGTCCCCACACTCTGTCATTAATCACCTTGTACTCCAACACAGAAAATGCACTAAATTTGGAGTACTCACAGCAACTGATTTACTACAATATTTTTGTTTATGTATAATGGTCTTTTCTAGCATGTACTAGACGATAATTGAGTTCCATGCCAGCGGCCCACTCTCTACAAGAATTGGGAGATAAGGGACAATTAAACATCCCCAAAGTTTCTTTTTCTCTTCTACTTTAGGTAGTTTTCTTGGGGCAATTCTGATTTACACCTTTCCTCCAGCATTTGTCCTAGATTTTTCACTTTTTAATGGGTTATATTACAAGCTGTTGCATTAAAATAAGCCAGAGAGATTGCAGCAAAGTTCCACTTGTGTTCAAGTTCCTGCCAAGGTCTCTGTTAGAGACATGTGAGGTGCATGCACAGTGAGCAAAGCTAACAGGTGGGTAAATCTCACCATCACCAGCAATAACCTACCACTCTTTTTCCAGCACTTTCCCATGGCAACATACCTAAGGCTGGCCTGCTTTTTAAGATGGAAAACAGCAAACTCGTCTATAAATTATCTAAGAAAAATTTTACTGGACAGAATTAGACAATGAAGACTTTATGCAAGACTATTACAATAGAGAAGTGACACTGAAGTCAACTCCACTTAAACAAAAACACACCTTGATACCAAACTCTGCCTCCTGGTTGCCTTCACTCTGGCTTTGACTCTCTGGAGATTATCCCTCTGATTTACCTTTCTGATATTCAGGCCTCTGCTTCTGTTTCATCCCAGTTACTTTTAGTCAGCTAGATACCTTTTAATTCCAAATATTTATTTAAAAATATAAATAAAAATATCAAACATTGGACTATATTGCTGACATAACAGTGGAATAAACAGGTAGCTTAGTGTCAAAGGATAAAATGAGGTCCAATAATTATCAGAGCAAGATGAGAACTTTACCTCATTGGAAGTCAAATAGTATTTTTTCTAAATGCTTCTATCAGGCACAGTTTTTCTGTGGAAGGCAACACTCGGTTGGTCAGTAATTGATCCCACAGTCAAAAAATGCCAGGGCCATTAAAGTTCCTGAAGTTGGCTTTCAGGGAAACTGATGTAATTGTTATCATTTCTATCACTCAAGAAACCCTGCTAGTAGACTCAGGTGTGACTGAGGCAATAGGACACACCACTACTTTAAAAGGGCAGTGGGTCTGCTGGGATACAGGTTTGAGGTATCATCAAAATGTCATACCTCTAGTTGATAAATCATTAACTGTGAAATGTGTCCTCGAATCCACTTTAGATTCATTTGAAGATGTTTTCTTCCACATAAAAATGCATATTCAAACATTTATATTCAAGTACAAATTTAATGAGCTCAGGCAATGTTGAAATATGACTTTGATAACCAAGCTGATAGGCATATTAAAAAAGGATCGCTGTGTTGTGTTTTCCTAAAAAAATATGCATTTAGAATATTGATTGCTGCCAGCATTAAAACATTTCTCCATCTCTCTCTATTGAAACAACACACCTCTAGTCTCCTGATTGGAAGCAATAATGAGAGTTTCCAAAAGGTCTGCATTGTTTCTTCTCTATACCCTTGTCAGTTTAATAGTGCTTGACATGGCCTCAGCCCATAAAATTCATGCCTTGCACTCATGTAATGAGATAGTGAGTCTACAGCTCAATTTGGATTCGGAGAGGTATTTACCAATATTCTAAGACCGTTCATGATGGAATAGTCTGTTGAGCTCTTGTTAATGGCATTGTGTCCGAGCTATTTCTAATCTCAATAAAGTGATACAGATCTGTATTATACACCAAGTTCTAATCAAAATATTTTACACACCTGTGCATGAGGTCATAGCAATCGCCTGAGACCTGATATTAAGGTATGTCTTGTATTTCCTCAATAAATTCAAAACTGGTAATACCATAATATTGGTTTAGAGTCTGTATATGACATAATTGTAAACTTTACAATCTTCTGTATTCATATGGAAAGATAAAGATTACCTGAGATTTAAAGTTCTAGTACTCACTAGACTGTAAGCTTCTGAAAAGTTTGCTGTGCTTCGTTTATCTTCTTATATCAAGCTCCGAAGAACAGTATGTTTATTAAGCCCAGTCATTTAGATAAAGTGTTTTGATTCTAAATATTAATAGGCTTTCCCTTACCAGCAATTATTCCTATACCTTTGGCTGCCATTGTTATTTTCAAACTGTGTTTTTTTCTCATATTAGGGCTCTTTAATGTTGCCTCATTTTCCCCAACCACCTTCCACATCTCTATACTCAAGGGACAGTGGATGTTCCCTCACTCTCAGTCCACACTTGATTCAGTTAAACTTCATTTTGTGGTTTCAAAGTTTAGGCTTCTGTGTAACATTTCACTAGGAGACAAAAAAATAAAAGGGAATGGGATTCTACTGCTGATACTAAATTTGCAATACAATTTTCTGGATTATAGTCTATCAATGGCTAATTCAAGAAGTTGAATGTATATTAACTTTACATAAATGGTTTGTACCTGTCACTTTTAGGAGCCAAAACTTTTTGACTTATTCTAAACCATGAAACCATAGGCAGTACAAAATTAAACCATAGAAATATCTTGTTCAAATAAGAATTTCAAGACAGTGACAGCAGATCACAAAACCACCCATGTGGTCCTTTTAAGCATGTGGCCCTTGCAATTGCATAGGTTGCAAGCCCACAAAACCCTCCCACCCTGACCACAGAAAGAAAGTCTATGTATTATTATTCTAAATTATAATTATTTGAGACTTTTTAAAAGTCTTTTCCTACTTGATGAATTATAAAAGAGATAATCTTTAGTGAAAAATGAAGTCAGCTATTCAAGCACAATTTCTTTTTGAGAGCTATGGCTCTGAAATTCATGCATAAAGACACAAACCACATCATGTATCTTGGAATGTCAGCACAGCACTATTTTGACAATAAACTTGAAGGAGAATGAGGTCATTTTTCAGCCAGCTTTGGCAAATTGCCTCTTTAAAATTCTTAGTTCCTTAACTGCAATAAATATCCATATTTCCAATCTCTAGACCTGTAAAAGAGAGTTGTAGCCCACTGGTGGTGATTTCTTACTAAAAGTAGGGTGAACAGTAGATAGCCCTACCAGGATTAAAAAAAAAAATCATTGAAATGAGTAGCATGGCCACTACTTGTTCCACAGGCTCACCATGTATTTTGAAAGCAAATGTATCAAAAAGGACTTGAATTAAGCTAAAGTTATTTCTACTTAGGTCAATGTCCAGCTGGAGAGAGATCACTATAGGACAACTTTCAATGTGTTTAATATCCAGGAAGAGTATAAGAAAGTTTTCATTTGTTTCTGCACAGGTAGTTTTTATACATTTATTTTCTCTGTTCTTGTAACTAATATAGTGGTCATAATAAATAAGAAATTCTATGTACAGATATAGTTTTATAAAACAAATAGAAAATATGACATAGCATACTTAACGTTTTTAAATGGAACAAAAGAATACTTGTAAGGGCTAATATCAAAGTACAGTTATCGCTAAGCTGAGTTATGATCATGAAAGTTATAGACTTTGAGGCCATTTTCTCTGTGTAGTAATTTAATTTTGTGGAACACTAGATTCAATTAAGTCAACATTTTTATGCAATGGTTTTGTTTGAGGCATTTTGCTCTTTCCAAGGAAATATAAAACTGATGAATTTATGGCTCTGATCTCAAAGAGCTAATCCTTTATTGGGTGAGGTAGGGTATATTAGGGAATATATTGGGTTTATATCAGTGTATGTAACCAGTTGTAATTAATATTAATATCATACATGTTATAGCATTATAGACAAAGTGTTATGGAAGAGTACATATGGAAGTGATGAATTCTTAGTTATGAATCAAAGAATCTGGGTAGGTGACCTATCATTTAGGTTTTGAAAGATGAGTAAAATTTATACATAAAAAAGTAAAGAAAATTCTACACAGAGAATAGCTGAGCAAAGGCACAACCACAAAGAAGTGTTTGACATGTGTAGAAATTGTACACATGGTTTCAAAGACCCAGTTGCTTTCGATACATGCCTGTGTGGGTTATTAAAGATTCCTTCTCTGTTACTCTTTTCTTAATTTTTCAAAGTCATCATGTAATTCATTCTATATGAAAAGACATAAAGAAATACAAGGAGAAAAAAATATAGGTAATCAATCAGGTCATAAAATGGATGGTTTGGGATGAGCATGTGAATTTATAATTCAACCTACATTGTTTAAAGCTGAACTTCTCTCTTTATCAGTTGCCCAAGGGGTAAAGGTCGTATAACATGGAGTAGTTAGCTACAATGACTTTTTAAATTATTCATTAATCAAACCACTTAAGATGCTTTAAAATCCATTCTTTGGCAGTTATATGGTTTCAGAAATGCTTTCACTCTTGTAAAATCTTATTGTTTGCATTTATTCACTCTCCAGTGTCATTTTAAAACAATATAATGGGACCTCAGAAAGATTCACTTAAGGACTATTTCCAGAAGTTCAAGCACATTGCATTCGTGTAGTTTTTTTGTTCATTAAGTTTTTAATAAGTTATCCTAACATATTATAAATGAACTTACAAACAAAGACTCTAAGACCTAATATATTTGAAATGTCTAATTAAACTTGTAGTCAACACTAATTATTTAAGTGTGAATTTTGGACTCAAATTTTATACATTATTAGTAATACCTCATGATTCTACTTGTTAGTGCCTTAGTGATTCAAATTAATTTTAATATCTGTTAATAGTAAATAAATATTTTGTATAAAACACATATATTACCTTTGCTTCTTTTTTTCTTTTAACTAGTAAGAGCAATCATGAAGGAAATTCCCTAGAATGGAGACTCAAACTATATCAACATTGATCCCATTTAGGGTGAGAAGAAAAGAGAATAATTTAGGATTTTAGATTGAGTGACTTGTAAGGATATCAGTAATAGAGACGAGGAAAACTGAAAGGGGATTAGCCTGGAAGTATAGAGAAGGAAGTCATAATGGGACACATTTAATATAAGTTTCTTATAGAAATCAAATTGGAAATACTAAAGAGATACAGTTGAAAAGAATGCTTTGTGAATAGTTTTTAAATGAGTATATACTGTGAATGAATGAGTGGATGAATAACTATAGTTTTAGATCTCAAGAAAGACTTCATGAATTTCAGTTTGAAGATCACGATTATGGTCAGATGGATAATCAAAAAATAGATAAGAGGACATGAGAAGACTAACAAAGATAACCTGAAGACTATCAACAAGTTCTAGTCTGTGAGAAGAAGAAGAGGCAGCAATTGCTCCTGAGAATGAGTCGCAAGAAAGAGAGAAGGAGAATCAAAGCAGAGAATGGTTCAGAAACCAAGTGGCAAGAAATCAAATAAGAATATAAAGAAGGCCCTAAGTTTGGCCTTTATAAGGTAGATGATTGATTTCAGCCTTAGAATATTGGAAACAAAAAATAGATCATTTTATGTTAAGGCATATTTATTCTTAGTTATGTTGAGAAGTGAACAAAATGAATATGGTAAATCAATGTTGTTTAATGAAGATTTTATAATTTATTAGGTTTAGTCTAATCATCTCTTGCCCCATCCTCATTCACCCTTTTCCCAAGCCAAATTTAATCCATTAGTCTAGCTGCGTGTAAGGTAAAGTCTGGTCAAACCTGAAAGCTGGCTTTTAGCTAAAATTGAGCAGAGACTTGAGGGATTTATAGTAGTTAATTTTGAGTAGATGGAGGCAACCAGAACTTAATTTTAAACTACCCACAACTAATAATTATACTTCCATAATTTATTAAGTGCCCAGGAAGACCAAGAGGATTATGTAATAAACGATGACAGACCTGGAATATATCCTATGCCTGCTTGGATGAGAATTGTCAGAAAAGTTTTGATTAAACTTTTGAGTCTGAAAATTGAAACAGGCGAAGCCAATTAATGAAAGCTGCTAGAAAATGTGCTGACAAAGAGAAATCAAACAATTTATGTTTAAGTTTTTCATTCACCACTTTAGAGTTATGTAGATTACTTTTTTTCTCCAAGCCTAAATTCTACTTTGTATGATACAGTGATAATCATATGTTTCCCTCCTGTCTTTACACTATTGCTGTACAAAAAAGTCTGTGGCATTATTTCATATACTGGGAATTTCTGTGGTGAATGAACAGTCTGCTACATTTGTATCCATGTACCATGAATATCATTATAAATTTAATTTTTTTGTGAAGTGTAAGACAAATTATTTTCATATCACAACTTTTCATTGTTAGGCTTAAAAAAATGTCCAGACAACACTGCTTAAAAGTTTCTTTTGAAAAGCAAAATGGCTGACTAAAAAGCTCCAAGCCCTCATTTCCCCACAGAACTGTTAAAAACCAACTAGAAACTGGCTGAACTAACATTATAAGAGTTTAGGAAAACAGTTAAAGGCCTATACCAACCAAGAAAATACTTAATCAAGAAAAAGCCATGTTTGAAACATTAAGAAATTTCATGATGTATTTATTCACCCTTGCTTCACAGATATCTGTACACCAATGTTCAAAGCAGCACTTTTTACAATAGTCAAAAAATGTGAACAATCTTAACATCTATCATTGAGTTAATAAACAAAATGTGGTATATACTTACAGTGGGATATTATTTAGCCTTAAAAAGAAACGAAATTATGTTTGTATATACCAATCCCCATGAGTAAGATGTGCAACGTATGGGGGATGGTCATGCTTGAGGCTCTGCCTCGAGGGGGGATGGGGGCGTGGGCAATATACATAACCATAATATTTGTACCCCCATAATATGCTGAAATTAAAAAAAAATTAAAAAAATAATAATACACACCCCCCCAAAAAAAGAAACAAAATTATGATATATACTACAACATGGGTAAACCTCAAAAACATTATGCTAAATAAATGTAAGCTACAAACATGAGTGAGATGTGCAATGTTTGGGGGATGGTCATGCTTGAGGCTCTGCCTCGAGGGGGGATGGGGGACATGGGCAATATACGTAACCATAATATTTGTACCCCCATAATATGCTGAAATAAAAAAAAATAATGTAAGCCATATATAAAATGACAAATAGTCTATGATCCCATTTGAATGAGATACTTAGAATAGTCAAATTAAAAAAGAAAGTACAATAGTGGTTCCTGGGTAGGAGAGAATGAGAATTTTTGTTTAATACCTACAGAGTTTCAGTTTGGGATAATAGAATAGTTCTGGAGATGGATGATGATGATGGTTGCCCAACAATGTCAATGCATTTTATGTGACTGAATTATACACTTAAAATGATAAGTTTTATGGTATGTATATTATTTTACTATTTTTAAAAAAGTATTTCTAGCACTTTTTCTTTTGAAGTGTCAGTGCTTCCTCATAAAATAGCAGGGATTGTTCTTGTAGGCCTATTAATAACCAGAAAAAAAAAAAGCCATCAATCATTCTGAATTCACTGAGTAGAGATCAGTTATTTCTAGTGAAAGGAAGTTTAACATTTCCCACTATGTATTTTTAGGGAAAAAGAGGTATGGGGAGATGTCAATGCAAGGTTTATTTTGTTTTTAATGCCGTTAAGTGTAATTTTTCAGTGTAGAAAATAGTATTTCGATGTTATCCTCTAGGTATATAAGCTAATATTCATTAAATTTCCAAACACAAAATCTTAGTTCATTCCAAAGTCTTTTAACTTAGAAATATTCTATTTATAAATCTAGTATGTTTTGATTTTTTCCCTATTTTTAAATTTTAGTCACATTCTCTTAAGGATAGAAATGCAATTCTTACTTAAACTGTAAATAATATTTATATCAAATAGAAGCAAATTATGTTAATTGAAAAACTGTAGAAATATTTTAACATAATTCTTAACAGTATAATCATGGCTAAATGGGAACCATGAGCCTCATATGATTACATGTAATAAAAATAATAAATATTAACATATGAAATTATTAGTATTTTTAAATTTTATATTTCTATAGGTTGCTTAAAATTTATTCAAATAAGTTTAATGATTAGAACATTCATTTCAATAAATTTGTTTTGGAAAAATCACTTAGAGATGAAAGTAGTATTTAAAATGTCATGAAAATATTGTCATAAAATAGAATTTGTATTACTCTAGGTTGCTTAAAATTCATTTAAACAAGTTTTAATGTTTTGAACATTCATTTCAATAAACTTGTTTTGGAAAAATGACTTAGAGATGAAAGTGGTATTAATACTTAAAATGTCATGAAAATATTGTTATAAAAGAGTTACATTTATAATATAAATATACATTTATAATATATATTTATATACATTTATAATATATTTTTAAATGATACTTTTGAATATATTAGAAAACGACTTAAAAGCTTATGATAAACTAAAATACAGAAATATCCTCTTTTGATTAAAGGTATTATTTTTGTTACATGAATGCCCACATATTGTGAGTATTCTATATTGAACAATTTATTGTTTTGATCAATTTGTTTTCAACCAAATTGCTTTCTATAAATCTAATTTCCACCAATTCTCTTATAGCTAACAAATACCAAAGAGGTTAGATATTTTAGCAGCTAGTTGTGGTGAGGTGGTTGGAGTTGAGCTATTTCATAATTCAGAGTTATTTCCTAGTGAAATTTTCTCTGAGTTTATCTGCTGTGAGGAGCTGGAAATGAGGAAGGTGGTTTAAAGGTGCTTTAAAAAGATTTGAAACCACCTTCACAGAAGTTAAGACAGAACAGAAGAAAAAGATAAAACATAGAATTTATTCAACTGGGATTTGAAACCATAAACTTGTCAGCAGCACAGTTTTGTAATATTGTAAATATTTTTACAATACTTATAACCTGAACCCATGATCCAAAGGCTCCAGTTTAGACACTTTTCCTCCATTCCCCCCTCTTCAGAGTTGCCTGAGGTTGAGATATTTGGTATAATGCACATATGTTCTCTGTGTCCTACCAAAAGACCTGCTGTGGCTTTTCTGTTCTTAAATTACAGCTTTTGTTTCAAGCCCAGGCTGACGCTCTCTCCTACTCTCTCCCCTCCTCCTCTTCCCTGCTCCTCTTCTATTTCTTCTTCCTCCTCTTCTTTTCCTTCCTCTCCTTCTTCTCCTTCTTCCTTCCCTCTACTCCTTTTCCTTTCTCTCTTTTTCTCTCAATATTGCTCTACCTGATCCCCCACCATGTGTCTCGACAATTGAAGAGAAATATCCAACCTATTGATTTCTAAGTAAAGCATTTTATTGTGAATCACTACAGCTAAATAGCCTAGGATAACGCATGACATTGTGAAATTAAGAGTACAGAATTCTTAGAAGTTATAGAGGTTATAAAACGTTTCAACATAGACTGGTTTGAACTACAGACTTCATTCTAATATGGTAACTTGTCTCTTTATTCTTTGCCTTTTCCTTGAAATTATGTTCACACACACACATATATATATATATATTTTTTGCTTCTGTCTCCACTTTCTATTTATACAGCTAAACCACTTGCTTGGTCCTCACCCCATTCCCTTATCTTCATTTTGCCACTTGTGATGGAACGTGCCTGTTTTTTAATGGTACATGTATATTTTGTATCTCTAAAAATCTTCAGGCTTCCAATTCAAGAGACCTAGGGCTGAAATAACCTCCTGCCACTTCCTCAAAAAACCTATTAGTTATAAGCCTCAGGAGTTAAGAATGTTCACTTCTACATCTTCAAGCACTCCCAGAGTTTTCATGTCTTTATTTCCTGAAATATTTATAAAGAGGCAGCTTGTGCCAATGTATGCAATCAATAAATGTTTAGTGTCTGAAATACCTGCTTTTATTTTTTATGAATTCTAGCCACCGTTTGGTGTATTATGATGTGCCTGTGCCCTTTTGGCTTATCCAATTTTGGGTCCATTGAAGTGCTGAAAGTGGAAATTGCTAAAATCTGCAATTTTTAATTCTAGTTCTTTATTTGAGAATGTGTGGCTCCACGTAAGATTATTACTAAAAACGTTATAATTTTTTGGAAGTATGTTTTTCTTGAAAATAAATTGTCATTTAAGCTTAAGACAAAGTATGGGTTTCTGTTTTTACTTATTTTGTGAGAGTTTATTCTGAGAGAAAAGTAAACTTGTAAACCAACTTCTGGAGAACTGATTTCCTGATTTTGTGCATTGAAATCTCTTTGAAGGGAAACTCTAGAATAATGTCACAATTATTTGATAAATGGATTTGAGGAAGCATGAAGGCAACCAAACTAGAATTTTTAGAACAACAACAACAAAAAAAATTCAACCTCAGATACAACTAGAAGCTGTTAGGAAAATTTCCAAGACACAAAAATAGGCAGATAAGATTACTAGGTTTTCTTTTACTGCATTTCAATACATTGTCTAGTGGACCTTGAAGGCTTATCTGATTTTATGTGTGTTTTCACTTTTAATTGTCTTTATATTGACTAGGCTATTTTAAAACTCTGTAGGGGTAGAAGTTAAATTATAGAAAATAGACAGCAATGCAAATAATTCTTATCCATAGCAAGGAAAATGAGTTTTTTTTCTAGTGGAGATACAATAGATTTCTGCTATGTAGAAAATATAACCCTAACTATTTCATTTTATTTTCCTTTAAGCTAGGAAACAATTTTTCATCTGTTAGCAAATTTGTTTCAGAATCTCTGATTGTGTGTGTATGTGTATATATATATATGTGTGTGTGTTTATACACAAACACTATATATATATATATATATAATGTTCTTCGACTTCTTCTTTGAACTGGTTTCAACATCTTACTAGTTCCCACATTAATAATAAGTTTAAACTTTTGACACATGTTAATTTTATATTCATATGAGAATCATACTTTTATCTTTTTTGTAGTTATAGTTTAGCAGCACAAATAACTTACAGATAAGAGCTTTCTTGACCCTTCCTTCATAGGCCTCAATCCACATAAAAGTGGTTCAGAAGGTAAGCATTCTTCAAAGGAAATAATTTTAGACTACCACTTCAAAGAAACTGCAGATCCTTCATAGAATTGTTAAAGTGGGAACATTAGAGCTATTATACTTTTGCTTCAGAAACAGGAGTCAGGGGTGTAGTCCCCATTGTTCATTGATCAGGAAGGAGCTTCTAGTTCTCTCCTCTACAAGTCTGGTGTCTTGGGTTATGTATTAAAATTTAATGATACTTCATGAGCTTCAGCTGGTTATAATCACAGTATAATAAAATACAAAATCTAGTTTTAAATCTCTTAGACAAGTTCTGCTCTCAAACAAAAGTTCACTTTTATATCTTTCAAAAAACCCATCTGAAATCAAAATTCATAATTTAAAATTACAAGTTTTTTCTTTGTAAGATAAATTTTCAGTGTTTTGAAAAAGGATATCTTATCCATAGATGCTAACAATTAATTTTTTCTGCAATTCTTGATCTTGTACTTTTGACAAGCTCCAGATCTAGATATGGCTTAAATAATTATTTATTTTTATTTTGCTTATAATTACTACCTCTCACTATCATCTATCTATTCTGAGGTCTATCTTTGAATTTCAAATAATAAAATTTTCTTTATTCTGTTCTTAATATCTTAAATGATCCATTTTCCTTATAACTAGTTTTCTACACACATCAAATCTTTTCTCACTCTTTTACAACATAGTGAAAAGTATCTTTTGTTATGATCCATGTTCTTCTGAACTAGATTCATTTTTAACAGACTCCTGGAATAGATTCATCTCTCTGAGATAATGACATTCATAATACAGTATCAGGATGGCTAACCGATTAATGCTCTTTATATTCTGAAGAAATCCCAATGATATTCTCAACCTTTCAACAAAAAGAAGCACTAGAGAGACTTTTCATTTATTGATATCTTTAGGGAAAATAGTAATATGGAAGACTCACGAACTTTATCAGAGATAATATGCAATGTTAACATTTTAATATAAAATGCATTTTGAAAGCTTTAATATGTGAGCATTCTATCTGATATATTTATTTTGGATTCTAATGTAGTCAAACCTCTAAATAGACAGTGATTTATTAAAAAAATGTACGTAGAAATAAAATGTTGAAGAATATTACATTTAAGCCAAGCAAGCATAGAGATATAATAGAGTTTTAATTATTCATAGTACCCTGACGAAAACAAACATAACAGATACAAAATATGGACATTTTTCTATTGACTTCCATGGAAATTTTATTAATCCATAAAATACGACAACACAACCATTCAATTTAGTTTATATAAAAAATTGAAAAACCATATTGAAAATTAAGAAAAATTCATTAGCATTCAAATACATGTGCCTTGTTTAAATAATAAACACTTTTATTTGAGAGATACGCAATATTGGTAGGTGGCTAAAAACATATTGTTCATTCAATTACCTAGTCAACAAATGTGATTATTAAGCCAATAGATACATAATATCAAATGAAATAACTTTCCACATGTGTTTATTTACATGAAGAGCACTTAAACTACTTATTGTATTTTAACATTCCTAAGATAATATGCTATCCAATTTAATACCATACCAAAATAATTTTTAAAATTTTAACATTAATATCCCAATGACATTAATAATAATGGTAATGATAATATATTTTATAACAGGATAGGGATTAAATGTACAGGATATTTAAAGGATGATTTTAGAGACTATGAAATATGAACGTAGTAACTATTTCTGAACCATTCTTGTCATTGGCATAAAAATCACCAGCAAAGATGTGCAGTAAGCCTGTAACATGCTATTAAATTATCAGGTGTATTTGAATCGGACTGGGACAAGAATCTTTTATTTTGAGCCTGTGTTTTCAACAATGTTCTATATTTTCTGCCAGTTCTAGTTACCTTTCCAGAAATAATGACACTTTTTTCTCTTTCATGAAGTAGAGACTACTTTAAAACATATGTTGAATAGCCACTCAGGGAATATAGCCAAACAGTTGAATTTGGAGTGGGATTATTCAAGCTAGCCCTTCACACTGCCCTCTGTACACACATTATAGTCTGCTCAGGCTCTGCAGACCTCCTTTATTGTGTGCACAGAAAATATAGTAAATTATCTTTTCCATCTAAATTTTGAAAAATAATAATAACATCAGGAATATGAATTGGGTGGGCAACCCTAAGTCTGTAGGACAACTATCTTTAGAAGGAGAGGGTGTGTATCCTTCCTTAACTATTTCTTTAAGAGCTTGATCTTCTCACTGAACATATCTATTTCTTTGACTTTTTTAAACCTTAGCTAGTCCAGCAGGGTATTAACCTTAATATCCAAGTCAACAACTCTAATTTTTTGTATTCCTATAATTTTCTGCAATATTGACATTATAGGTCTTTCACCTGCAGTTCTGAAAACCAGAAAGCTCTAAAAACTATAACATCTTTTATGACTCATTTTGAAGCCAAACCTGATTTGAACAGACATGAATTTTATAGTCTTTATTTATTGTACTTAGTGTGAATATTCATTTGTTTTGCTTCAGAATGAAGTATTATGAGGTGGTGTCCCAGAATCTGTTGATGAATGGTACAAATATACCATTTATACATTCTAATAACTTATAAAGTCTGAAAAATTCTATATTGCAGACAGACACATATGGTCTTAAGAATTTGGATAGTTTATGGAACTGTTTTGATTATTCCCTAACCTTTTATCTCCATAATTGCTTACACTAACAATCTATTATCCTATATTTCTCTCTTCTCTTTAGAGCAGTTTCCCTTTAGCCATGGGAGGATATACATTCTAAGATTCTCAGTAGATGTACAAAACCACGTCCTGGACAGGACAAAGTGACACAGTGAGAGATTTCATTATGAACAGTACACAATTTAAAATTTATGAATTATTCATTTCTGGAATTTTCCATTTAATATTTTTATTTAATGGTTGAACACAAGTAACTGAAATCCCAGAAGGTGAAATCATGGATAATTGGGGACAATTGTACTCTTTCTCTGTTTCCTCTAGTGACATTCTTGCTTGTATCAGCTCTGCTTCTTGGTGTCTGTACCACTTCCCCTGTATGTGTTAGCTATTGCCACATACCTACCACAAACTCAGGGATTTAAGGCAGTAATCATGTATTATCATTCATCCATCTGCAAGTTGACTGGGTGCTCAGAGGCCTTTGATTGATCTCTGGTTCTCACTGCAGCTCTGCAGGAAGCTAAGGTGGCAGATTCCAGCTGCACAGGATGTGTTATAAAACCGCAAAGGGGTTACCATCTAGGTCCAGTTATTCCCCACACACAGAGCCAATTATTGAGATAATGAAGATTGCCCCAAGGAAGAAAGAAATTTTTAATATGAAAGACATCTGTGGAAAAAACAGGGAATCAGCCTCAAATCCATCTCCTTAACTAACAGAGAGTTCAAGATTTTTACAGAGGGACTACAGGCATTGGAGCAGATCGTGTTGAAATTAACACGGGGCTATGTGCATTGGGGCAGGTAGTGGAGGATGGTGAGTCTTGGTTTCAGGAAGCCTGTGGGGGTGGGAGGCTTCATTATCTCAACTCCTTTGTCTTACAGAAATTCCGCATTTCCAGGGAAACAATTCAAAAAAAGTCATATAATTAGTTAAAAGTTACAGAGTTTTGATTATCAATCCCCACTAACCTTAGAATCTAAAACATGAAAGGGAGAGGATTATAGTAAACATATAGAGGTCAGTGAAATTTTTTTCTAGAGCCAGTAACAGATGGAGCAATTCAGTTCCCAAGTCCCTCATCTCCCTCCTGGAACCAGCAGGTTAGTGGAGCCATGCTCTTTTCATGGTGATGCTGAAGTGCAAAAGAGCAAAGATTTATTATTAAACTCGAGGAATGGAGGAAGTGGGAGGAAGGAGGAGAAGAGAGTAGAAATGATGAGAGCAAATGACTGTGTCTGATAGATTTTTAAAATATGATATTTCTGCTACTTGGTTCCCTCCCTTCTAATATTATATGTCTTTGAGCATGAAGGAGATCATAATGGCTGATATGACCACTTGTGATGGGTATAAGCACTCAAAATTAGAACATAAATAAAAACTGGAGAATAAATTACCCTATTACATTATAACCAACCCCCATTTTTAGAAATTACAAAAATGAAATTTGTACGATCTAAAATAAATACTTCATATGACCCTTGTATGGATTACTTCCAAGTTTACACACTGGAAATGCTTTTTATATTAAAATCTTTCCAAGAAGGAAACAAGTATTGATCATGTTCTGAGAGTCAACTTTGTATATTATATAGAAATTTGAAGTAAGAACACAATTATTGAACATATGAAAAATATTCTATTATCAATGTCTCATTCAAAGTTTCCTCTATTTTTGAAGTGTTTAGATATTTTATTTACATTCATACTACTTAACAATTAGCAATTTTTCAGAACCCAATGGAATTCAATCTTTGTTTTTGGAAGTGCCAAGAAATATAAAATTTTAATTATAATTACTCAGAAATGGCAAGTTACGGAGTTATTTAGCAAGGAAAAAGTTGGCATAGGGTTCAAGAGATAGAAGAGTTGCTCCTTCAGGTTTTAAAAAAGAAACATTTCGTTTCCATTTTCTGGATTTCAAAATTGTGTTTCTCTGAACATAATTCCCTAAACCTCCAGCTTGGGGCATTTGTTAAAAGTACAGATGCCCAGTCTCTTCTCAGGCCTACTGTTAAGGGAATTCTAATTGTGCGACCTGGGATTTTTCACTTTCATGAACACTCTAGCTACTCTTAATTACATTAGTGTCGTAGGGCTCTGAAAGCTGTATAATGCAAAGTGGTTTTTCTTAGTGCTATATATTTGCTGGCTGAAATACGTCACTAATGTTTCAAAATAAAACAAATGCTGATTAAATCAAGGAAAGAATGCATAATTATTTATATGCATGAAAATTACCTTTCTACAAATATATTTATAATTGTAACAGGAACAAAATATGAGAATTAATTAATCAGTCTACCATCATAATACAATACAGCTGTGTCTACAGAAGTTGTCAGTCATTCAGAAGTAATTTTGCTCTGAGGGACAGCATCCAGTACCATTCTGGCAAAACTATAAAGACACTAAGGACTATGTAAGGAAAAAAATACTTTCTATCTTTAGATTTTTATAGTTTATAGATAAACCACCTCATACAAAAAGACAAAAACTCCCTGACTTTCATTAATGAAATTGGCACCTCTGATAGTTCTCTTTGAATGCAAAAGTATTCATTCAAAGAGGTAACAGGCATTCAACTCTCTGATTTCATAACAATGGATAAGATCCAAAATGTAGTAAGATAATAGTGCTAATACTCTTTTCATTTAGTACATATAGATTAGCCATTTCCACAACAGTGCCAAAATGATTAAGAACAATTTGTGTAAGGAAAATCTTAAGAAGATGGATTTAACCCACAGAATAGCCTTGGGGGTAACTATAAATGATAGTTTCTGCTGTGCAGTTAATTACAGTGAGCCATGGCCATGAGTTCTTTGCTTTCACCATCTTTTCAGAGAAAACTCAAGGAGTAATCTTTTTCCTCATTACATCCCTTCTCATTTTATTTCACACTGTCAGCTCTGGCCTCTTGGTGGATTGTTGTCCTGGTTCTTTGGTTGGTTGCTTGGAAAATTCACGAGCAGGGCCAGTGTGATGGAGTGACCACAGATGGGAGGCAATTCCACACAAACAGCTTTTATTGCAAAAAAGAAGGGAGCTATACAAAGCGAGAGTATGTTCCAGAGAGAAATGGGTCAGTCTTCGCTAGTAGAGAGGGACATTAAGGACTCCTAGGTGGTTCCTTTTCATTGGCCTGGTTGGAGGAGGGATTACAGGAGGTGTGGGATGTTACCAGGTGATTGATATGCATGACTGTCAGGTGTTCTGCATTTTCCTGCAGTCCCTTCTCCTGATTCTCCGCCCCTAGGAACTGACCTCCTGCCTGTCTCTGCCATCTGCTATTTCGTCCCTGTCTAACTAACAACACTTCAAACAGCAAAAATTGCTCTCAGAAAATATTTAAGAAATTTCAGATGTGATATTAAAAAGTTTCATTATTCATATTCTTTTTCAGTTTGCGAATGCTTTCATACACATACACAATATATGTGTGTTTGAATCACTTTCTATTAGAAAGATCAATTAAATATTCAAAATTTAATAAAAAATCAGTATATCTATCTTAATCATTGCCAAAAACTGTAAATAAAATTAAGGAGTCTAGTCTCTGATACTGTAATCGACTGATGGATATATGAATTGGGAATGACTCTCACCTCTTCTCAGCCACGTGCCTTTCCTTTACTCACGTTCCTCTCCCAAGCTTGAATCTACTGAGATTTTGGAACAGAATATGATTGCTGGTGAAATGGGGAAACCAAGGCAATGAAACTCAGAGAATGTGTTTAAAGTTACAGCATACCTCTGACCCTTTGTAAAGGACTCAGTGACCTGGAAATTTGGTTTTATTTATATTTTGCTCATTCTACAGATTCTACAGAAGCTAAAAATGAGAAATAGTGAGGAAATATAACTAAAAACATTTATTGATTTTCCAAATATCTTCTTAATTTTTCAAATGTCTTCTTCTTTTTATATTTTAATTTTTGAAAAAACTCATCAGTTTTCACGATAGTATTTTCATATAGCTTCTAAGGTGTAAAGCACTGAATGTTGCCCTGAAATTTAGCATTCTAGAGATTTTGCCATTATCTTGTAGGACAGTGGGTTATGATGTGACAAAAGTGACTAATTTGAAACTGATGCAACCTAAAATACACATTTTCATAAATGCAAAGTGATCAAAGAAAAGATACCTGTTGTCAAGAGTGTGCAATTATTTCTAGTCTTGCTGTATACATTGGAATGTGGTGATAGAGGTGAGTCTTTTCACTGTGAATAACAGTTTGAAGAAAAATCTTAAAGAAGGCCCAAGTTGTTTCTTTAGAATATAGATAGTCAATTATAGACCAGAAAAGATGACGTTAACAACTTTGTCAAATTTCTTATGTCTTAAATTTTATCATGTCAATTTTTTTTTATTTGCTGCCTTTCCATAAAGATTAACAGAAATGCTCTAAACTAAGTCAATCTGGAGGTTTGTTTCCTTTAATAGCAGCAAAGAGCAGCTGGAAGGCTTGAGACTAAAAGAACACCTAGAATTGGGCAAGAACAGCTATCGGGGGAGATGGTAAATGACTGATGCCTAGAGGCCTGCTGCAGAGACAAAGTGAATCCACTGGCAGCAGCTTGAGGCCAAGACAGGATCTGGTCCTGAAGAGCAGAAAGTGTTCTTTGTACAGTCTCTGTCATTTATAACAGTTGCATCTTACAATTTTACAAGGTCTCAAACCCTCACTCTTCCTGTCTAGCAAGCAGATGATTGAGAAGAGTGTTATAGTATAAAAATCCATAAAGCAAGGAAAAAGGAGAAGTAAAGAAAAAAAGAAAGAAGGAAGGAAGGAAGGGAGGGAGGGAGGGAAAAGAAGAGAAGAGAAAAAGAAAAGAAAAGGAAAATTAATGTCATAAATAGTCATACTGTCCTGTGAAAGGGCAATGTGTTGAGACGCACAAGTTGCAAACTCCTTGCTCTGAGGGTAAGCCATTTCAATTTTTGTAACTTAATTTTCTCATTTTAAGTGAGGAAGACTAGATTATCTCTACCATTTTTTGAATTCAAACATTCTCTATCATCCTCCAATTCTAATGATAACCCTGCCCCTTCCTAGCTATGTAGCCTTAAAGTATTAACCAACTTTAGATGTTTGTTTCATCCTCTGTAATAATGGGTGAATATAATAGTTAGCAAGACTGGCAGATCAGCAGAATCACCTGAGATACTAGTTAGAAATGTGGATCCCTTGACTCTATACTATGTCTGAATCAGTGTTCTGAGAATCAAGGAAGCTGGGGACTTGACATTTTTCTTCAGATACAAATTAAAGCCCTCAAAAGCTACCTTGGAATCCTGTTGGAGGGAATGCCTATGTTAAAATGTGTTTAAGTATTCATGTCAGATCTGTTCAATCTTGATCTTTTGAAGTGATACCCAAGGTCTATATTTAAGAAGTGCTTCATTACTTTAAGAAGTAATATCAAGAGGATGACGGGAATGGAAACCACTAGAATAGATGTCCTAGGTATAATCATGTCAAAAGGTAATTTCCAGAGTCCTCCATGATCTGACATTTTGGACTGGAATTGGTCTTTATTAAATAAAGGCGAAGCTCTCAGAGATGAACAGGTATTTTCTATGTTTGGACAGGAGTAACACCAAATAATCATAATTTGACTCTTTTTCCTTACCTGAGGTTATAGGAGAGAGACTTTAAAACAAACAAACAAAAAAAGGCCTGAAATTGTATGGGGCCAAGTAGGTGGTCTTACTGCTATTCCAAATATTTCTGATTCTCTTTCAGGAACATGGTGGGATTGCACTTTCTACCTTCTTGAAACTATACAGGATCACATGATTTGCTTTAGAACAAGACATGTAATAGGAAGTTGCATGTATGTTTTTTTCTGGGCTAAGCTAATAGAAGTAAGTATTCTTTGTAATTTTACAAGGGTGACCAAGCCATTGCTAATACTTGTTGTTGTCATTATAAAAAAGAATGAATCTGTGCTTCCTTAGAGCAGAGACCCTTTTTATGCAATTTCAGAATTCTTGCACCTCAGATCTCTAGTACAGTGCCCAGCAATTCCTCAGTGGATTTAACCATCATGCACACATGACTTTGGGCAAATTTAGCTGTATGACTGTGGTCACATAAAATTATAATGAAACTGAAAAATTCCTATCATCTAGTGATGTGGTAGCCGTTGCAACATTGTAATGCAATTACTTTTTTAAAAATAAATTTAGCGTAGCCTAAGTGTACAATGTTTATAAAGTCTACAGTAGTATACTGCATTGTCCTAGACCTTTACATTCC
Source organism: Cheirogaleus medius (assembly GCA_008086735.1). Lineage (NCBI taxonomy): Eukaryota > Metazoa > Chordata > Mammalia > Primates > Cheirogaleidae > Cheirogaleus > Cheirogaleus medius. Next base: position 93,772,284 of record VBSM01000272.1, on the reverse strand, counting down.
CTAATTATTCACTCACTGACTCACCCAGAGCAACTTCTGGTCCTGTGATCTCCATTCATGGAAACTGCCCTATACAAAGGTACCATTTTAAATCTTTTATACTGTACTTTTACTGTATTTTTTCTATGTTTAGATGCACAAATACTTACCATTGTGTTACAATTCCCTCCAATACTCAATATAGTAGCATGCTGTGCAGGTTTGTAGCCTAGACTATTATTCCGTATAGCCTAGGTGGATAGTAGTCTGTGCCATCTAAGTTTATATAAATACACTCTATTATGTTTGAAAAATGACAAAATCACCTAACAAAGCATTTCTCAGAATACATCTCTGTTGTGAAGTGATGCATGACTGTATTTATATGATGCCACTAACTCTACCTACCTTTGTCCTCAAATGAGAAATTTCTTAGAGGGAGAATGAGATAAAATACGAAAATTTCCTCTTCCCTTGTTATTTTATTACGTATTCATTCCATGAATATTTATTGAGTGCTATATATTCCAGCTAGTTGAGATCGTTGCTGAACCAAATAAAAATTCCATGCTGTAGAGAGCTTATGGTTCTAGTGGAAGGAGACACACAATAACCAGTAAACCTAATAAATAAATAAATTATGTAGCTTGTTAAAATTGACAAGTATGACTGAAAATGGAAAAAGTAGAGCAGAATGAGGGAAGATTTTAGTTGCATGATGGTGTAGTTAGAGAGGAAGTTATAGGACTAAATTGAGTAGTTTAGGTAGACCCCTTTGAGAAAGTCAGATCTGAGAAAATAGCTGAAGGAGATGAGGGAATTAGCTAGGCACATATTTTTGTAAATAGTATTCCAAGAAGAATGGATATCTAGAACAAATGCCCTAAGATTTTTCTCCTGCATTTGTGATTGGTAAGCTAGTAGAGATAAAGACAGAGAATTAACAGGGGTCTTATGGCCATTGTAAGAACTATGTTCCTCGTTTGAGCTCAGGAGTTCGAAACCAGCCTGAGCAAGAGCGAGACCCCATCTCTACTAAAAAATAGAAAGAAATTAATTGGCCAACTAAAATATAGAAAAAATTAGCCGGGCATGGTTGCGCATGCCTGTAGTCCCAGCTACTTGGGAGGCTGAGGCAGAAGGATGGCCTGAGCCCAGGAGTTTGAGGTTGCTGTGAGCGAGGCTGACGCCACGGCACTCTAGCCGGGGCAACAGAGTGAGACTCTGTCTCAAAAAAAAAAAAAAAAAAAAAGAACTATGTTCCTATTTCTGGTTGAAAGAGGAATGTATTGTAAGTTTTTGAGCAGAAAAATTACATGATCTGACTTAAATATTTAAAGATCTGATGGCAAATTTCAAAATAAAACAGACTATATAGGATAGAAGGAAGGGGAACATTTAGCATGCAATACTGACAAATGACTGTGGAGGCTTTGATGGGGGAAGTAACCATAAAAATGAGTTACGCACAAATCATTTCGTCTCTTTTATTTATTGGAAGAAAAAAAATAAAGATCAGAGAATAAAACACAATCATATACATATAATCCACATTTTGTTTTTAGTCATTAGAATATTTCCTACTAGAAAGCTGTAGAGAAAAATAAAACACCTATGCGTATTTTATTTATAAACTATACCAGAATCAAATAAAGTCTTGCATAACCCTTCCCAATGACAGCCCATTACCACTGTTCCCAGAAGTAACCATCTTTGCTAGTGTAGGGTGAAGGGAAAACTTCTCCTTATCCCTTTGAAGTTTCCCTGAAAAGATAAAAGGCAGATTAACAAGAGAAAAGGCATACAAAGTTTTATTAATGGGCATGGGAGGAAAATCATAGAGTGATTACCCCCAAACCTAATGGGTTACAGATGCCTTTATATGCTTTTTCTTAGTGGCAAGGGTGATGGAGAAGTGTGGATGATTTTAATGGGGTGACAAGTAATTTTTAAGAGAATTCAATGGGCTTGGAGAACATATAATGGCCTGGTACAAAGTCTGTTGGGCTTACAGAGCAATGATTCATGACAAAATTCTGTTCAGGGGTGTTGACAGACTTTAGTCTTCCCTTCTGCAATATGAGTTCAGTTAATAAAAACTCAAGGAAGGGATGGAAGATAATTTTTTCTTCTTTGGAGGATTTCAAATCTAGGTAGATAAGACTTCAGAGAACAACTTCATCCTGTGCTTTGGGAGAGATGGTGGATTGAGAGACAGGTGAGGGGGGAAGGTTAGAGAGAACTTGAGTCCTCTTCTTCAGCTTAGCATGTCAAAGTGCCATATTTTTGGATATCAGTTTCTGAGCCCAACACTATAAATGCATCCACAACCATACATAATCTTGTTAGCCTATCTGTAGATTTTAAATAAATGATACCTTTTTATATATGTAGAACATGACAAACAGATACAGATTTTGATTCCACTACATCTTTTTAAATACTAAATTTATTATAATATTTAAGATTTATCCATGTTGATAATATAGGTCTAGTTTCTTTGTTTTAAATACAGTTTTATTCTATTGTGTGAATAAAATTTGTCCATTCTTGTGATCATAGATATGTAGAAAATGTCATTGGTATTTGGGGAAATGCTATTAAAATCACAACGAGATCCTCAATGTTTTTTTGTTTGTTTCTTTTTTTGTTTGTATTTTACTTTTGTTGGTTTGCTTCTCCTTGTGAGTTCATCAGTGTTTTAGTCAAGGCTCTCCAGAGAAAAACAGAACCATGCAGGGGATATATGAAGATTATTATAAGATATTGTCTCCTGTGATTGGAGAGGCCGAGAAGTCCCATTATCTGAAAGCTTGAGAGCTGCAGAGCTGGTATTGTAGATTCTAGTCCAAATCAGATGGCCTGAGAACCAGGAATGCCAAGGAGAAGATTGACGTAGCTCAAGCAGTCAGGCAGGAAGAAAATCCAACCTTCCTCTACCTTTTTGTTATATTCAGGCTTTCAAAGATTAAATGATGCCTACCCACATTGTAGAAGGCCATCTGCTTTACTCAGTCTACCAATTCTAATGCTAATCTCAACACACTTGAACAGACTTTTGATGCACCCAGAAATAATATTTAATCAGATATCTGGTCATCTCTTGGACCAGTCAAATTGATTCATAAAATTTATCATCATACATGGTACCACATTTTTTGAAATGTTTGAGAAATGTAGACATTTAAAAATTTAGCAAAAAGTAAAATCTAGCCTTACCAAACATTGTATATTCAGCCATAGGGACTATCATTACTGTTAGAGGGAAATGCAAATTCATTCAACAACTTAAGAAAAAATTTTGCATAATTTGTGAAATTGAAGCTTTACATATTATAATTATAAGCTTTCCATATAATATGTGTGTGGGTATATTCCCAATGAAACATTTGTACATACATACATGAAGACCTAGACAATATTTTCCACTGCAGCTTGTTTGTTATAGCAAAATATTAAAACTCTTCTAGATGTCCATAGACAGAAAAAAACACTTATAATTGTTTTAAAATAGGAACTTATAGGACTATGAAAAAAAGATATTTATCATGGGGGAAGACAGACTTAGTAAAGGCTTACTAGAAAGCCTTTACAAAGCTAGAAAAAGATAGGCATGTCTTGGAAACAAACTACTTCAGCTAGAATGAGAGATTTCTAAAGGATATAATATGTGGTGTAGATTAAACATCCTTAGCCTGAAAATCCAAAATCTGAAATAATTCAAAACCCGAAACTTTTTAAGTGCCAACATGAAGCCAAAAGTGAAAAATTCCACACCTGACCTCATGTGACAGGTCGAAGTTAAAACAAAATCAAAACTTTGTTTCATGCAAAAATTATTAAAAACATTGTATATAACTAATTTCAGGCCATATGCATAAGATGTATGTGAAACATAAATGAATTTCATGTTTAAACTTGGGTCCCATCCCAGGATATCTCATTATGTATATGCAAACATTCCAATATCTGAAAAATTCTGAAGTCCAAAACATTTCTGATACCAAGTTTTTTCTGATAAAAGATACTCAATCTATATTTCTAAAAAGGCTGGTTAACATCAAATCATGGAAGGCTTTGCATAACATGGCAAGAAATATATACTTTAGTCTGTGGACAGTGAATAATAAAAGTAGTAATTAAAAAACCCCAAAATCACAGACAATAAGAAAACATGTATATTCACAACTTAAAGCAGATAGTGATAACAAATATTAGTGAACAACTATATTTGCAATGTAGAGCAGTAAATACCATAAAACCCAAGAAAGAGATTTGTATTAAGTAACAACTAAAATTTATTGGAAGTTTTATGCCATGATCTACAATGTAGAAGAAATGAAAACAATAAGGAATATGTGGCCAATGTGGTTGCTGAGCAGATAAGCTTTCATGAAATAATGGCTAAAATCTGGAGGCTGCTAATCATGTGATTAGCATACTATTCCTGGTATGGTGGGCTTGTGCCTGTGTCTTGATCATCTCCTGCTTAGTAAGAAGCAAAGACTCTCAAATAAAAGACATCTGCTGAAATCACAAATACCTTGTTTACCAAATCCAGTAATGGGAAAAGCCTGCTGTAGCTCAGCTGTTATTGCTCTATCATAATTAGAAAATAATATCTGATTTCATGGGAAATCAAGAAAACAAGGGCAGCATGAAACATCAAAATGGAAAGCCTCAATAAAAAGTGATTTCAAGCATAATTGTTCTACCCTTTTCTCTTTTATTCAAATCAATAACAAAAGGGTCTTAATCAGGTAGGTGGATACTGTTTTTATATTCTTAGGAACAAAGTAGTTTGGATCTAAACGAAACTATTATGCCAACACTAAGCTTCACCAAAAACAATTTTAAACATTGAGAAACATCTGCTAAGATATTCCCAATACATTTTAAAATATTTTCTTTGACATTTGGCCAAATATGTCTTTCTTTCATTTGCTACTTTTTGCAAGCTGAATTAGAGCCAATATTTGTGTAATTAACAGATATGTTCTCATATGCTTTTCAAAGGGCTATATTTCTCTTTAGTACAATGTAACATAAATTCAATAATATTAAACATGATGTAAGAAGCTACAAATCACTATAATGATTATTGTTAAAAGCGATTTATTAAGTTTCTATCTGCACAGCTGCTCTCCTGTGCACTGCATAAAGTAAATTAGCATAAACATTCTTCTGGCATCTGATATTTAACCAAGCAAACAAAGAAGCTCCTCTTTTTGGCAAAAAAAATATATATATATATGAAGGTGGTGAAAGTAACCTTTATTGAACATGGGTGTCTTCATACACTTAATTAAATTTAATTCTCACCATTTTTTTATGAGTTCAGTATTGCTCTCCCTTTTTTCAACATGAAAAAAAAACTATAGCTTGCAAAATTGAAATAATATAGCCACTGTAGATAATGGAGGATTCAAATCAAGATCTCTTTCACCCAAAACTAATCTAGAGATGCTTGAAGCTACTGTATCTCTGCCTCTGAGTCTTTTGGTCTGGAGGGAATTACTAATCAACTGTTCTCTCTTACTTCTGGGACTTCTACAAAACATCTTCCTGGATTCATTCGCTTCACTTTCCCAACTTACATTCCTAGAATGTTTGTTCCATACAGATTACTGGGTAAAAAGTCAAATATTTTGATTCAGTAGAGATAGAGTGAGGCAAGCAATTTGGCATGTTTAAGTATGAGCAGGTTACTCTAATTCAGATGATCTATGAATCACACCTTGGAAAATATTATTGATTCTGTGAAGCCTTCTTTGATCACTCATGCCTAGCAAAGATGTCCCTCTTGTATTTTCACATATTGATCTCTGAGTATTTATTTAAAATGCTCACCACACTATTACTGTGATTGTCCATTTACTTTGCAGACCCCTTGACTAGATTTAAATATTCTTGAGGCAAAGATGCATGTTATTAGTTTTTCCTTACCTTGCATCCGAGTCAGTTTTGGGGATATAACAGATGCTGAATAAGTGTTTGTCTAAATGACTGACTGGCTGATTGAATTATAAATGACATTTACAAATATCATTGATAAACAATTGGTTGACCAACTGAATGAAGGTATCTGTCAATTTTATCAGCAGGTTCTTTGTTCTAAACAATAGTATCAATTATTACTGGTTGAAGCAGAAACATAATTAAAATTATATTAGATAGCATACAGAATCACCCAGAGGTCTAGAAAAACAGAATTGAGGCTCTGCTTCTAGGTTAAAGAAGGGAACACCAAAAAGAAAAAATGTTCTAATGAAAACACTGTTGAAGTGACCATTGCTACCACCTAACACTCAATGCAAAGACATTGACTTCTCTGTAAGCATCATTACCCTACAGGGATGCTACTTCTGAATCAAGAGCTTCACATTTAACTTTGGCTGTCTCTACCACTGGACACCTCTACCACCCCTTGCTTCAGAAAAAGGATGGCTTAATGCAGCCCTGTGTTTGCATGTTGTTCACATCAATCAAAGCCTCACATAGGTGTATCTGGTCAGGGAAATACAGGTTGCATGCCCACATCCTAAGCTGTAAGGAAGGCTGGGAATTTCTCTTAAAGAGTTATTTCTCTTATATGTGGAATGACATGGGGGCTTAACCAAATATAAGGAGACTGATCAGAAAATGCTGGGCAGATGACACATATCCACTATATCAGTCAAGTATTTTTCTGCACCTATTATGTACAAGACATTGAACCAGGCTTTGGGTGGGGGAGAATCCTCTTTATGTTCAAAAACCCTAAGATTCACTTCAATCCAATAACTACAATGTTACAATGACTTTAATGCGGTCTTCCTGGTGCTGAATTTTTAGAACATCTATACGTTACTGAACTGACACATTTGGATAATCATAAGGGAAAATAAATCCTCCAAAACTTTTTGATTAACTTTAGAAAATAAATTTGAGTGGCACATTGGTATATAAGGGCAAAGCTCTTTCTTGTCTCCTGATAGTATTCATAAAAGGGTGAAAATAAAAACTTGGAAAGACTGACAATAAAATTTTATTGCTAGAATGAACTTATTGGTATGGAAATGAAAGTCAGGTGAAAGTTATTTAAAATGAGGGAAAGTAGAATACCAGATCTTAACAAGGACAGGAAAATGCCTAAAATCTGACACAAAGACCATGCAAAACATTCCCTAAGCATTTCTAGATAAAATTCAAAATGCAGCCACAGTAAGGATGCACAATTTCTTACATTCTATTTTAGTTCACACATACATCAATATGTTATACATCAAATTGATATAGAATATATTCCTAAATATTCATGCTGGTTGTCATTAATTCATCTAGGAAGTTTCATAGTCTGTTGCTACATTCATTATTTTTTTCTTTTTTATTGTGATAAATATATATGTAAGAAAAATTTACCATTTCATTCATTTTTAAGGATAAAATTCAGTGGTATAGGTACATTCACATTTTTGTGCAATTATCACCACTATCCATCTCCAGAACTTTTTCATCTTCCCCAACTGAAACACTATACCCGTTAAACACTACCCATTCCTCCCTCCTCCCCAGCCCTTGGTAATCACCATCCTAGTTTCTGACTCTAGGTACCTCATATAAGTGTAATCATACAATTGTTGTCCTTTTATAAATGGCTTATTTCATTAGTCTTTAATGTTCATCCATGTTGTGGCATGTGTTCTGAATTTAATTCTCGCCACATCCATCCATCACATTTTTATTAGGATTCTGGGAAATATTCATGATAAAAGATATGCTTATATTCAATATGGAAAGATGTAAGTCATGCTTGATATGAATATGTCTGCTGAACTTTTGTATGTAATCACCCACCTTGTATTATTCTACCCTCAAATAATTAAAAATTGTGTATGGTTCACCTCACTTTCATGGTTCAACATTAGGACAAGTCAAGAAAATGTCTTTTCTATGGTAGTACAATAAATTTTCTACCTTGTTTCCCCATTTCCATTCATCTAATCCTCTCTATATAGCAGCCACGGGAATCTTTTTAAAAAATTAGATCATGTCATTCTTCAGCTTACAATCTAAGCAATTTTCAATGCTGTTAGAATAAAACTGAGCTCCTTATCTTGGTATGATCTGGCTTCTCCTACCCATCCCAAATTAACCTCTGGCAGTCTTGGATTCACTCACTACCTTCCAGCAGCCCTTCAGGGCTCCAAATTCTCTCTTCTTGCAGACTTTGCTTTTCAGTTTCCTTGTGTGCACTCCTCAGTTCTGTCTAAAGCCATACCCTTCTCTGTTTCCTTATAGAAAACTTGATTATTTTACATAATAATATGTATTATAATTTCAAAATTTATACTGTGTTATTTTTTAAAATATGTGTCTTCCAATGGAGTATAATCTCCATAAGGATAGGCACAAAGTGGTTTTGTTTCTCATCACCCAGCCAGAACTCAGGCATGACACCTGGAAGATAGCAGACACTCCATAAGTATTGATTAAATGGATGAATGAATAGTGTTATTCTATGAAGTTGAAGAATAATTATTCTCTAACACATATATCTAACAATGAGTGGGTAAAATATCATATAATTACTGGGAACTCCAGCAAATCCCTTTAGAACTTATTCACTTGTGAAACCAAGAGATGTAAACTCCTTGTGATCCCTACCTGAAAGATGTTTACAGTTGTGGGTAATGCCTTTCTTACCATACACAAAGTTGCTAACATTAGAAATCAAGGTTAGATGTTCCTATGGCTCTCTTTGATTCTTGGAATATAAAACCATGAGTTAAACAAGTAACCTAATGATCAATGGTAGAAGAAAAAAAGAAAGTAGAAAATAAAAATTCATATTTTTGAAATCAGATAACATCAAATTTGCTTTGTTCAGACAAAGGTAATGATTTTGAAGAAAGAATTGTTTACAATCCTAATTATTCACTACTTTCTAAAATTTATTATATTAATACATGCGTGTTTGCTATCTCTAATTTATTATTTATTTATTTATTTATTTATTTTATTCCATTCAGACAGGGTTTTACTCTGTCACTCAAGCTGAAGTGCAGTGGCACATTAATCATACTTCACTGTGACTTTGAATTCCTGGGCTCAAGTGATCCTTTTGTCTCAGCCTCCTTAGTAGCTATGACTACAGGCACACACCACCACTCTCAGCTAATTTTTAAATTTTTTGTAGAGACGAGTTCTCGATATATTGCTCAGGCTGGTCCTGAATGCCTGGTTTCAAGCAATACTCCTTCCTAGGCCTCCAAATCACTGGAATTACAGATGTGAGCCCCACTCCCAGCCAAGGTGACTTAGTAATTCGTGCTCCACCTACCTCCTTGGATTGTTGAGCATCATTAAAATAAAAAATGACATCTTACACTCTTTAAAGTGCTTTCCAAATATGTTGTGATAATACATTTATGTGGCTGTAGTTAAGCATGAGTTTCTATAGGATGTTACTGAGTTTAATGTACAATGTTCTTAAATAATAATTGCTTTATGCTTTCCTAACAAATAATAACCAAAGAAAGAACATATAGATTTTGACTTTTAAAAGAATAACACTGTAAAATAATGGAATCCTTACAGGTTTGTTAATGTGAGAACTAGGTCAATTAATTGATTTTGCTGCTGATTTATTCCAGAGATAGTAGCTGAGAGCAATGGCCACATTCTGTTCGACATGCTCTATTTCACAATATAATTCCCAGTTTTCCACTTCTATTGAGAGTTATGCAGACTGTTTTTCATTAAAACTATGGCATATTTTGATTTTCCCCTTCAGTTTCCCAGGGAGGGAATGTCTCTGAGACCAGTCATTTGTGTTGCATTCCCCTTGAGAAGCACCACTATTAATTGGAACAAAAATGTTTGAATAGCAAATGTCATTAAATCTCTCAGGATGTTTCAAGTCTCTGCAGCTATGGTAAAACATAAACCAAGTCATTACTGCATTATCTGGATGAGCTAAGGAAATAAGAGGAAACTTAAATTGTACCAACATGTTACAAGTAGCCTGAGAATTTTGATGGAATTCAGCAGTGAATGGCATTTACTACATATCACTATACCTCTATTATATGTCAGGCATTTAACCTAGTGATAAGGTTCCAAAGATGATCAAGAAAGTGCCTCTGTTCTTATTGGATATTTGATCAACAGAGGATGAAAGACAATGTCAAGGCCAAGAATAATGTGGTAAGTGGAGTGTGATGTGTTGTTGACACACTGGGGTTAAGAAAATCTGCCTTATGGATTTAGGATATGTGGACTAGTGAGTTATTGCTGTGAAACAAATCATTCCAAAATTTAGTGGCTTAAAACAACAAGAACATAGTTAGCACTCAAGATTGCAGAACAGTGAGCAACTGGCCTTGTTACATATCAATAGTTGGATGCTGATTGTGATTGGGCTATCACATGTCAGGGGCCTCGACTGAGAAATTGGGCTGACTCAGTTCGGGTCCATGTGATTAACATTTTTCAGTATATTATCTCAGACTTGTTTACGCTGCAGCTACAGGGGACTAAGAGAAAATGTAGAAATGTGAAAGGGCTCATGAAATCTAGACATAGAACTTGCATTAGGTCATGTGCACAACATCCTCTAGGTCAAGGCTAGTTATGGGTTTGCTAAGATTCAAGGGATAGGAAAATGGACTCTGTCTCTTGATGGGAAAGAGGTGCAAAGACATGTTGCAGAGGGGCATGGATACAGAAAAGGTATAATTATGGCCATTTTTGCAAAATACCTACTGTAGCAGATAATAAAGAACAAGTGATTTTTACCTGTTCCTTGAAGTTTGCCAGTATATTAGAAAAGGAAAGGACATTCTTTGATAATACCGAGAAAGGACAAGGATGATTCTAAGTTTAATAAGTTTTACATATTTTTTCATTTCATCCTTATGCCAAACTGTTTATAGAAAATTAAGAGTTTATAGCTAAGGAAACTGAAACTCAGAGAAAAATAAGTTACTTCAGAGAACTTGTAAAAATAGTAAATGGTAAGTAAAAAATTGTCCCAAATTGATGTGACTCTGAAGGTGATATCATTTTGGTTTTATTGCATCATCTGTTTAAAAACAATACAGAAATCTCCCAAAATATAATGTGATCCATTAATTGGTTTGTTTCGAACCTTTTGAGCTTTTTAACCAATTTCCTTCTTATTCATTTTTAATTATAAATATATTCATCAGTATTATTTGTTCATTTTATATATTTGTTTATTATATAAACAGGGCATATATTTGTTGTATCAAAAATGTTGATTCCTACCTAGAATAATTATTTATTTTCTTTTTTTCTTCCCGAACTAAACTTTAATTTTCTCATTTACTGATACCATACCCCATATAACTTAAGACTTCTATCTTTAGCTGCAGAACTGTATTTTGCTTATTTTAAGCCAATTAATGCATGCTATTCTGAGGTTGCTATCCATAGTCCAAGGCCAAGCTCATGACCTAAATTGACCAAATCTAGCTGAAGGCAAGAACTTTGGGAATTTACCTGTTAAGTAGGAACAATGAAGCATGTAGTTGTGATTAAAACGAGCGCCTCTTAATATTTTGTGAAAAGAAACCAGACATAAATAATTGCTCCCTTGTAAGATGAGCAGATAGACGAAAATGATCCTATATGACACCATAAGCAATTGAGCTCATTTTCACTTTACCTCTGGATTGCAAATTGGAAAACATAATGCCTTTTTTTATTAAGTTATTTAGGCCAGTTTTTGTTGTTATTGTTGTAATTATTGGTAGTGCTGCTACTGCTGTTTATTTGTTATTACTTGCAGCCAAAATAAAGATCTGCTGACCTATATGTCTTGTAATGTTCCCTATACCATCTCCAAATCCCCACCTTCCCCATCACAATCCTTTTCTCTGTTGATTCTTAAATCATTCCTGTTTAAAAAGTTGACACCCGTATTTGCCTCATTACTGACACAAATTTATTTAGTCATTGCTTTTTGTTTATCCTCTTTCAGGCTTTGATATTCTACCCAAGCTCTTCCTAGAAATTCAACTTCTTACATAGCCTAGGGGTGATGATTTTGCAAGACACAATACAAAAATCAATATACCTGTAGTATTAGAAAAAAGTGGTGGTAAGAAAGTTTGGATGGATATTGAAGGAGATTGGGTTATTAAAATAACTTCCAGCTAATTATGAAGAATCATATTAAACATTCCAAGGAATTTTTACTTCTTTCTGAAAAAGAGTTTAAAATCATTGCCATTAATATAGGTACAAAGGGGAAATGTGATCTGACAATAAAATAAAATTTACAGACCCTGGAAAATCAGAGGAAAAAGGAGATTTATGGAGTTGGAAAGCTGTCCGATTGTTATAAAAATATAACTGTAGATGCTCATAGATATCATCTAGCATATCAAGGACATACAAGTGTGAGCTAAGATGATTAGGAAGTCACATAACAGTGAATGGAAGTGAAGCAAGGAGAGTGATTAATGAAGTGTTATTAGTTTCTTATAAAATGAAAGAATTGCATAAAAATGGAATGACACATATGTAAGCCTTAGCTTAATTTACCTATATCAAAAACTGCTATCAAATCAAAACTTCCAATATTAGATATTATTGAATATTTTTGGTCAAGTGTAAGATGACGATAAAACTTAGATTTATTATTTCTGATCCCATAAATCAATTTATCATTACATAAAATTGCTACTAAAATAAAAATTATATCTAGTATGCCAATATGATCTCATTTACTGCCTATAATTTTGTGTTTTGTATATTTGTTTTCTATAATTTAGGATAAAACTTGTATCTAATTGTATCATCTTAACAAAGATATATTTTGACTTGTAATTTCTAAAAAATTCTAACCAGTCTGTTTACTACAATGTTGATGTGTTACAAGTTATCAATTTGAGTTTGATGAATGAATGAAATTTATTTTTACACTTTTATCCACAGCAACCAATAACTGCTCTTGTATACAAAACTTTAAAAACTGTATTGTGTAATTTATAAATCAGGAAAATGTTTGCAACTAAAACAAATATATATATAAAATTTATTTTAATATCACAAAAATGTAAAGTATCATAGTTTTTAGAATTATAATGATGATTATAAGTTATAATTTATGTTCATAAAGCAGGTAAGAGTGTTAGAATTATAACAGGTTATACAATACTCATGAATTTAAAAGTATAGAGTTAAAATGTTTGAGAGATATATGTTCTAATTTTAGTATAATACTACATCAATGTATTATGACAAATTAGCTTTTAAAAATAAATAAGCTAATTTAAAAATAAAAGAAAACTACAAAAAACCACAATATAATCCTTGTAATCAAGGATTCCAGTGTATAATTCATTTTTCAGTGGATCCAAATGTCAGTGTGTTTTATAAATTTGTTTTGATAGAAAACTTATCTAGAATTCTCTACTTTAATTAAACTTGTGTAAATTGATAGAGCATATTCCAGTCTAATGCATCATTTTCAGAAATAAGACTTTTACTTTGGGGCAAAGAAAGTAATTAAAAACTGAAAAATTGATTATAAATAACTTAAGAAAGTATAGTTCAGTGAGAAGGAAAAAATTAAACAAGAAGCATGATTAGCATAAATCAGTATTTGAATGTATGAATATCTGGAAAAAAGCTTAGTTAGACTCAGAATAGAAAATAGAATGTGACAAATATGTAAAGACAGTAAAAGAAGTGTTTAAATATTTAAATGTAAATTAAGGTTAACATAACTGAAGCAAATGAAAACAATAAAATAGCTCTGTTTTGCTAAAATAATTACAGAATAAAATCAATTTATTAAAAAGCTACATGATCCTCCATTAATTGAGCCTAGGATTTCCCAGGCTCAATTAATAAATAAATCTAGAAACTTTTTTGTATATAAATTAGACTTAGGCTCTGTAAATATTTGTATCTGATGGAAATGTGTCATTTATAGAAGGGCAAAGTCAAGTTTGGAATCATATTGAAAAATAAATTTTCACAGCTTAATTAGTTTCTCTTTAAGGCTAAACTAGTTACTTGTTGGGAACAACTTTATTCTCAATTGTTTTGGGTGCTTAGCAAAGACAAGCTTAAATGTTGGCCTGTTCATTACCTCTACTGGGCATTCAATTCAAGAAGATGGCTCCTTAGCTTTAAGGTGACAGAGTATTTATCTACTAAAATTCAATGAATGCTTTTGGATATATAAACAATATGAAGAAAGGAGTGAATAAATGCACTATGGACATTCTACTCTATATTGGATGAGAAGAAAGGCAAGAAACTTCTTGAAACAGTGCTGCATCAGTGCAACTGATGGCTCCACTGTGATACCACTTCCTATCTTTTTAAAGGCAAATTACTTTGAAATTCCCCAAAGAAGGCAAATTCTCAGTTATGCATACATACAAATATATGTATAATATGTATACAAATATATGTATAATATTAATTTATAATATGATATAACACATATATAATTATACATATAGTAGACCCTTGAATAACATGGGGTTGGGGCACCAACCCGTGTGTAGTAGAAGATCTATGTATAACTTTTGATTCCCCAAAAACTTAACTATTAATACTAATAATCTACTCTTGACTGAAAGCCTTACTGATAATATAATAATATATATTTATATAATATAAATAGTCAATTAACTATATGTTTTATGTTCTATGTCTCATATACTATACTCTTACAAAGTAAGCTAGAAAACAGAAAATGTTATTAAAGCAACCACAAGGAAGAGAAAATACTATTCATTAAGTGGAAGTGGATCGTCGTAAGGTTTTCATTCTCATTGTCTTCATGTTGAATAGGCTGAGGAAGCACAGGGAAAAATTGTGTATAAATAGACATGCTCAGTTTCAATCCATGTTGTTCAAGAGTCAGCTGTATATGTCTTTATTATATGTCTTTATTAATAATCAATTAAAAAACAACACCCTGTAGACAGAAAGAAAAAGAAACAATATGAACATTAAATAGCCAAAAGGCCAGAAGGCACTAGGCTATTTCACACCATTTCTTAACATACCACTGTTACAGGTCTTTATTTTATACATAAATAAAAACCAGGATACCTTCAATCACCACCTACCTTGTCAACTAATTTTGGTATCTACAGGAGAAGGAGGCTATTTTACTGACAAATACACAAACTTAAAAGAATTGGCTAATAATATATATTTTTATAAGCGATTGAAATGCATAGTTTGATAACAATAGACAAACAAGGAAATGATGTCAAATATAATACCTATGGATTTTTAAAAAAATATTTAAAGTACATATTTAAGAATAAGAGGAGACAATGTAAACAAGATGAAACATTTTAAAATATATTATATTTTAAATATATTTTAAAAACAAGGCTGTTAAAGTAAATATTGTAAAACATATTTGCTTTAAAAAGACTCAGATAAGTGTGAAAAGAAGGAGAATCACAATATTTGGTCAGAAGAATAAACAAGAGTTTGACAATGAGGAAGAAAAACATGAGTATTTGTTAGTGGAAATTTAAACTGTTAAAATCTGTGGCATAAACTCCTATCAATTGTGGGAGAGTGAAAAATAACTCATTATTCTTCTTTGTGAGGATATATAAATGCACACATTTACTTATTATAACCCAGTTCCTGTATGTTAGGAGTCTCAATGTGGCTTAGCCAGTGCCTCAGGCTCAAGGTCTTTACAAGGCTACAAAGAAGATGTCAACCAAGGCTGCAGCTATCTCAAGACTTGAATGGATACCTTGAGGATCATCTTCTAAGTTCACTTATATGGTTGTTGGCTGAGGACATCGATACCTTGCCATGTGGGCCTCTCAACAAAGCTGCTCACTAAGTAGGACATTGCTTTCCCCGGAGTAAGGAATCTGACAGGCAGAAAGGGAGCAAGAGGTAAAAGAAAATAGAGAGAGGGAGAATGGAGAGAGAGAGAGAGAGAGAGAGAGAAGAGAGAGAGAGACTCTCTTATGGTCTTTTATAGCCTAATATCAGATTGATATCCACAAATTCCTGTTTTATTGTATTCATTAGAAGAGAGTCTTTATATCCAACTCAGATCTATGTGGGGGAGATCCCAGAAAGGCAGTGATCTTTGAGGTCCTTGTTATAGGGTACATGTGACAAGAGAGCTATAATATAGTCCAGTGTAAGAATTACTTGAAGAAGGTAAATATTATCAAAGGTAGGAAAGGAAGATTTCCCTGTTAGACAGAATCACAGAACTGAAAAAAGATTATAAATGCCATATTGGTTATACTGTCCAGTGATTTTCCTGTATGTACGAGTAGTTTCTCAGTGTTTCCACACCATTTTTGAGTCATCATTGTGGCCCTCATTCAATTAATTGTGGATACAACAGCTAATCTCTCTTTAAATTCAAGCTTAAAGCTTCCATTGTGTACCACAAACATAGGGCTGTCCTTCTGGACTTTCAGGAATTTTAGTGGTATTTTTAATTTATAGAAAATTCAGCTGAAATATCTATGTCTGTATGAAGCAGCACCTTGACTTGTTTGCTCAGGAAGTCGAAAGAGAAGTTAGTCTTGGACAATGACTGACAATATTGGAAGCAACATGAACCCTCTCATGATAAAATATATGATGTGAGCTCCACTGTCAATTAAACTTAACTCACATATAGACCGCCACCACTTTGTTTGGTTTTTACCAACTAGCAAGATTTACATCAGAGGCTGCCTAAATCCTTGTTTGAGATCCTGAAGGATTGTGCTCTTAAATGGTTTAGCTGTGAGGTTGCCCACCAAGCTTCTCAAACCACCATTCTACTATTCTGAAATTCCTACCCCTTAAAAAATGTAATTTTAAGTTTCTTTGAACTTGATAACAGTTCATCATTTATTTTCTATTATCTTAAGAGAATAAAACTCTTAAAGATACTTAAAATTATGTGCTATTGAATTCAGGATATTTGCATATCTATTTTATGGTCTAAGATGACAATATGGGGGTCATTTCTAGTAAGTAGAGTTAGATAATCCTTTCTATGCTATTTATATTTATGAATTTTTGCATTCTTTATTGTTATAATAAATTTGTCAGTGATAACAAAATGAATAATTTACAAGACCCAGCAGAAATGCATTCTATTCTCTTCATCTTCATGAATACACGTGGCTAACATTTTATTTTTTGTGTTTCATTATGGACTCCTAATTTTTCATATTCACTGTAAATTAGACAAACTCAATATTCTTTTAATCTAAAACTGTCTACATGTCCAATGTGATCCTCTGTTAATTTACTTTCTAGGTCATTCAACATGAACCAATTAAATTTGAAAGATGTCTTGCTTTTGGACATAGCAATGTATTCCAGGCTAATCTTGTACTTTCAACTCCAAACATCAATTTCAGCCAGTTGTCTAAGGAGCTGTTATTCCATTTAGAGGAAAACAGCATTGGAAACAAGAATCTAGATACTTGTATGAATCATGGAGTTGAAATTCCACATGGGAAATTTCAATGGATATAGCTGGAAAAATACTACTTTGAATTTAATTTTATTTTGTAATACATATTGTCATTTACAATGCAGGTAGTAGGGCAATATTCTGCTTAAGTTGTTGATTCTTTCATTGTACTTCTTCTTAAAGTCAATTTTAAAATAGACATGGGAGAGCCAGAGGCAGCTTTTGCTATGGGTCTGCTTATTAAGCTAAATCATTTCTTTATTATGTAGAACTCACTATACAATCTCATTGCAGTATAAGTCACAAAAATTAAGGGCTGGGAGAGGAACTTAAGAAGTTACAGATTCTAGATAAGAGCAAGTAAAAATTAAAGAGGAAGAATCTGTGATAAGAATTCTATTCATGTTCTTTTCTTTCTTTCCACATCTCAAATCTTTGCATGAAATGAGATCTGTACAGTCCTCCTTAAGCCTTTCTTCTTGGAACCTCAATCTCCTGTCTTTAATAGAAACAAGAGGGATGTAACGTGAGATAGTAGTTAAAGAGCTTGAACTCTGGTCCCAGACAGAGAAGGGTCCAATTTTGGTTTTGCCACCATTTAAATGTGTGACCTTGGAAAATGTCTTAAACAATCTTGGGCAGAGTTTCCTTCTTTCTGTAAAAGAGCAGTTGATAATAGTCCCCACTTTAGAGGGTTGTTATAAGGATTAAATGCGTTAATATTTACAAATGTATAGTAGTAAATGAGTTAATATTTATAAAACACTTAAAACAGTGCCTGGTAAAGATTGTTATATAGGTTCAATATGATCCTTAAAGAATTCTTCATAACAATGAGAGTTATTAGACCACAATATTTTTTTCATAATGAATGTACATTTTCTCTGTCCAATCTTTTTCCAAGTTATTGAAACATTTCTTGAGAAAATATGACTAAAGACATATACAAATATTTAAAAAAAGCAAAAACATGGATAAACTATTTTATAGATAAAGCATGGATAAAAAATATTTATCGATCTTACAAATCTATTGTCTTTAAAGTAACACAATGTTTTAAATCAAGACAATATATGTTTTTGGAAAAGAATACTTTAAAAAGAAAATTAAATTGTGGCTATTTACTCTGAATATTCACATAAAACATATATCACTTCAAGGAAGGTTTACAGTAGTATGAGAAATGATTATTAAGGTGACTGTTCTTTCTTCTACTTGTATTTTATAATGGGAATTTGCCTCAATAGTTGTTTCTGATGGAGGCTATACCAGATGTGCTCCTGATGGTTTTTAAAACATATGAGGTTCCTGGGGGTTAATTTCTGCTTCCATGGAAACTACCCTGGTGTGCCCCAGTTTTAAATGACTTCCTGCAGACTGACACCTGGAGGCACCTGTTCAAAGAAACAGCTTTCTTAGGACTAGAGCAACACATAAAATGAGAAAAAAGTTTCATACTTTCTTTTGCATTAAATACAAGTTAACATTTTCAATTTTTAGGAAATGCTTTATTTGGAACATACAGAGCTATAATTTTTTCAAAAGTGTTCATTAAAGTGCTTAGCAGTATTGGCGATTTAAGAACATCTCCACTGACATGTAATGTTATTGTATTTTTATAACATTGATAACAGAATCATCAGCAAATGGGTCATTTGATCATTAATTAATTAATTTATTTGACAAGTGTTATTTGATGTGCTAACAAGAAAAGAATAAGATGCTGACCTTAATAATCCAGTAATCTAGTTATAAAACAGACCCACAAAAAATATTATTCTAAGACAAACAGAAAAGTGCAATTAATACTAAGTATACATGGTAATATGTGGATATAGGTATTTGGAAGGTATACATTC
Organism: Cheirogaleus medius; assembly: GCA_008086735.1. Lineage (NCBI taxonomy): Eukaryota > Metazoa > Chordata > Mammalia > Primates > Cheirogaleidae > Cheirogaleus > Cheirogaleus medius. Next base: position 93,753,006 of record VBSM01000272.1, on the reverse strand, counting down.
CCAAGTGTGGAGCAATGCAAGTCATGTAGAATTCGTTAAAGTATAAGTTAGAAGCCTAAGGAACAGGGCAATGAGAAGGCAAGCTAGGAGTAGCAAAGAGAAACAATTTGGTATTTGGATATATGCAGGATGTGGTAAGTTATTTGTAATTGTGCAAACAGTAAGTGTAAAGGAGGAAGTTTTAAAAGGCCTGAAGATACCAATAATGGGGAGGATCACATAATCATTATATTATGGCTCTTAGCCTATATTTTCTAGGTGAAGGGGAACCATTGAAAGCTTTACAACAAAGAAGAAACATAGTTGGAATTGATTTTTCAATAGGTTTCTCTGGTGGGCATGTTGTAGATGGGTCAGAGAGCAGGGGATATGGGTGAGGATGGTATTGTAGGGGTCTAGACCAAGAAAGATGAAAGCCTACAACAACAAAATGAACATATATATATATATATATACACAGGAAAAATATTGAATATTTGAATGGAAAAAATCAAATCAAAAGAACTTGAAGGATTGGTTGTGTGGGAGAATACCGACTAAGACTACTTATTTTTAGGTCACTGGTGACTCCAACAGCTTACATAGACAGTATTGTATGTGAGGAGTTTATGATGACTGTGGATTACTCAGAGATGACCAGCAGGAAGCTCTCTTTGTTTGATCTGAAGTGTAGGGGAAGCCACTGGGCTAGACATAGAGACTTGGAGATCATCCACATAGAAGTAGCTACCAAATTCAAGCAATGGGTACAATCACTCAGTGTAAATGAGTAGACAAAAACAGCAATGATCCAAGTATAGGATCAAAAAATTGCTGAAATATCCATGCTGCTCCTCCTTATGAATGGAGTCAGTTTAAAGGGTATCAAATATTTGGTGAAAAACCATTAAATAACTGGGAGGTCAATTGCCACAGGAGAGTTTGAGATTTTCCTAGTTTATAACTAATACATACTACATACATGAAAATTAACAGTCTTTCTTCCTCCATTATACTTTTAATCCCAGTTTACAGAGTGACATATTAATATTAATAGTATTGGTTTTTCTTAATTCTTTGACAACTATTCTTCTATTTCTTAGTATGTAAACTTTAGTCAGGATGTACTAGCCTCCCTCTCATAAAATATAATTAAGTTAACATCTGGGTCTTGCTTTATAATCTTTTTATAATTACACAGACACACATACCTTGAAGACATTATGGGTTTGGGTCCAGATCACCACAATAAAGCAAATATTACAATAAAGTGAATGACATGAATATTTTCATTTTCCAGTACATATAAAAGTTATGTTTATACTATACTGTAGTTAAGTATGCAATGGCTTTATGTCTAAAAAACAACAAACATATCTTAATTAAAAGATACTTTTTTGCTAAAATATCCTATCATCTGAGCCTTTATCAAGTCGTATCTTTTTTACTGGTGAAGGGTCTTTTCCTGAGGATGATGGACACTGACTTAACAGGGTGGTGGTTGCAGAATTTTGGGGTGGCTGTGACCATTTCTTAAGAGGATGAAGTTTTCCACATTGTTGACTATTCCTTTGGCATGAGATTTATCTGGACTACGTGATGCTGTTTGATAGCATTTTATCTCCAGTAGAATTTCTTTCAAAACTGGAGTCAATCCTCTTAAAACATGCCACTACTTTATCAAATATGTCTATTCAATATTCTACATCATTTATTGTCACTTCAACAATATTCAGCATCCTCACCAGCAGTAGATCTTATCTCAAGAAACCACTTTATTTGCTCAACCACAAGAAGCAACTCCTCATCCTTGAACGTTTTATTGAGATTTCACCAATTTATTTATATCTTCAGACTCTACTTCTAATTCTAGTTCTCTTGCTATTTCTACCACATCTGTAGTTATTTCATCCACTGAAGTCTTGAACCCTTCAAAGTTGTCCATGAGAGTTGGCATCAACTTCTTCCAAACTCCTCTTTGCGTTGATATTTTGACCCTTCCCAATGAATCATTAATATTGTCAATGGTACCTAGAATGGTGAGTCCTTTCCATAAGGTTTTGAATTTACTTAGCCCAGATCCATCAGAGGACACCTATGGCCTTACAAAATGTATTTCTTAAATAATAATAAAACTTCAAAATTGAAATTAGTCCTTGATCCATGGGCTGCAGAACAGATATTGTTTGGCAAGCATAATAACAACATTAATCTACTTGTACATCTCTATCAGAGCTCTTGGATGACCAGATGCATTGTTTAATGAACAGTGATAGTTTAAAAGAAATCTTTGTTGAGTAGTACGTCTCAACGGTAGGCTTAAAATATTCAGTAAACCATGATGCAATCCAGATGTGCTGTCAGGCTTTGTTGTTTCATTCCTAGAACACAAGCAGAGTAAATTTAGCCTAATTCTTAAGGGCCCAAGGTTTTTTCCAATGGTAAATGAGCATTGGTTTCAACTTAAAGTCACCAGCTGCATTAGCACCTAAGAAGAGAATCAGCCTATACTTTGAAGCTTTATAGCTAGGCATTGACTTCTCTTCTCTAGCTTTGAAAGTCCCAAATGGCATCTTTTTCTAATAGAAGGCTGTTTCATCTACACTGAAAATCTGTTGTGGTAGCCACATTTATCTACCCAAACCATTCAAACTTTCTCCATATCAACAATAAGGCTGTTTGACTTCCTTGTCATTTGTGTGGTCACTGGAATAGCACATTTGATTTCCTTCAAGGACCTTTTCTTTTAATTCACAACTTGGTTAACTGTTTGGCACAAGAGGTCTAGTTTTCAACCTGTCTTGGCTTTTGACATGCCTTCCTCACTAAGCTTGATCATTTATAGCTTATGATTCAAAGTGAGAGACATGTGATTCTTCCTTTTACTTGAACACTTAGAGGCCATTGTAGAATTACTAATTGGCCTAATTTTAATATTGTTGTGCCCCATGGGATAGCAAAGCCAGAGGAGAGGCAGGAAAGCAGGTGGTTGTTGGAACAGTCAGGGCACAGACAACATTAAAATTAAGCTAAGCTCTCCATTTTATATAGGCACAGTTCATGAATTCCCAAAACAATTACAACAGTGACATCAAATATCACTGATCACAGATCACTATAATAAATAATAATAAATAAAAAGTATGAAATATTGTGAAAATTATCAAAATGTGACACAGAGACATACATGAATGCATGTTGTTGGAAAAATGGCACTAATATTCTTGCTCAATGCAAGGTTGCCACAAACGTTTAATTTGTAAAAAACATGGTATCTATGAAGCATAATAAAGTGGAATGTAATAAAATAAGGTGTGGCTGTAGTTCCAATTTTTATACTTTATGTTGTCAAATAGTCTAGTACTTACATTCTGCTCTCAAATGATAATTAAGCTTCTGTTCTTATCTATCCACTGTTTCTAACATTAAAAACAAATATCTGGCATTTCCAATACTGTGATTATGTAAATGTTGACTACTTTAGAATCAAACTGTGGGATGTGACACATAGTAAAGGAAATGCAAACTTGGATCCTATATCCATTTCACTTAGAAAAAAATATTACAGGCGTCTTTAAACAGGCATTGAGCTCCATTATAGGAGTTGAATAGGGGGTGATTCAAACCAGAATTCTCAATTCAATTTTTAATTAGTTTTTATTGAATTTTTAATTACTCTTATTATTTCTCCATATCATATTCCTCTTTTTATATACATATAGTTTTACTTTGCAACAAACATAAATGTGTTTTATGAATTTTAAATGTGTTTTAGGAATTCTTTGGTGTGCTGTGTTTAAGTTGATCTGTCAATCTGGGCCTTGTTAATTTCTATTTTTTCCAAAATTTTCCAAATATCTGGTTCAGCACTCTGTGGCAGACAGGGAAGATTAACTCATTAAACTTGTAAGCCAACACTCTTCTACTATGCCTCTCTATACTAGAGAAGCTAGAAAGTTAAAACAAAACAAAAAACCTAAATTTCCAAAATTCCCTTGCAATTTGGGTACTTCAAATTATATTCAAAAGTGAGTTGAGTGGCACAAGACATGCTAGGTGTTGGAGACATTCATTTTGCTGGTGAGAAGTGTAGCATAGACATTCTTACTCAATGACCACAGTCCTGGTGTTGGTCTCTTAATCCTTAGACTATAGCAAGAAAGTGTGTTCCTGGTATCAACAGGCAACAGTTGTTACATCAGATTCAGTTACAACTTGAAGAGTCATTATTTGAGCCCAACCTAAAGCCTGCTTTTTTAACCTTCCAACATATTTGTGTTTATCAAGTTCCTTGAATTAAATTCTTTCTACTTACATTGGAATGTAGCATGATCTTTATAATTTCCAAATAACCATTGCCTGACACATATCCCTTATTTTTTAATACTGTTATTCTTTGTATAAATCTTTTTTGCATCTCCATTGAACTATAGAAATTCTGACATTTAATGAGAGCTTGTAAAAGAGGGTAAGCAGATATTTGTATTCAGTCGGATAGCCTATATATATTTATAATGTATATTTATACATTTTATATATAAAATTCTCATGTTTTATCAATAATTATAAAACATATATAGTTCAAAATATGCTGATTATTATAGAAAATTATACTTTACTTTGGTGCATCCTTTGCATTATATGGATTTAAATATTTCTTATTTTAATCTATGTTTTAAATATTTTTCACTGTAAATGATTATTAAAATTCTCTCTGCCTCAAGCGGGGAGGGGGACATGGGCAATATACATAACCATAATATTTGTACCCCCATAATATGCTGAAATAAAAAAAAGTTATGCTAAAGCTGGACAAGTCAATATTACCATAATATACACAGAGTCTGGGACTAATATAGTTTGCACTACATTCTAAATTTGACACTTCTGACTATGAAGAGTCAATGTTTCCATTGTCACTTTATTCATCATTTAAATATAGTACCCTGACAGTTGCTGGAGGCAGTTGTATGGTCCAGGACTATCTTGATTAAATGCTAATGAGTAATTTTACCTGGAAACTTATGTCAGAACAGACTAATTTGAAAGGTATATTTTGCTGAAGTGTTTCATTGGATGCTATCAATGCCATTCTTACTAAAGCATCATCCATTATATTATATATTTGTTTATTTTTCCACTGCTTTTGCCACCATGAAATTCAAGTTTAGAAAAAATAACTCAATCTCAGAATCCTACCATCTGGAAAAGAAACAAATTAGATATTGCTTAGGTAGTACATAACTTTAAACTTAGTAGTAATTTTTAGGTAAACACATGAACATAGATTGATAAGTTCTGGAAGTAGTAACAAAAAATTATGGACATAATTTTACAAGGACTTGGAAAACAAGCTAATTCTTGTTAATGATTGTCTCACACTTAGTGCTTCCAATATAAAGTTTAAGATAACAAGTTAATTATTAGGGATGAAAAGTTAATGAAATACATGTATACACACAAAAAAAATAGTGTGGCATCTACCAGGCTTAATTTTATATCTAAATTAAAGTGCTTTATATTAAAACTGCATTTATTAGTTATATGAATATATGATATCCAATTATGGGTTGGGAAAATATTGCTTCAAAAAAAAGAATACTTATATTCAAAGTGATATAAAAGTTAGTAGATATAAACATTGTGAAATTTGTGTTAGATAACTAGAGCCACCTATAAAGTTTTTAAAGTTTATTTCGTTCTCAAATTTGGATATTGCATTCCTGGGGACAAGAAGGTCTACTAGAGATATCACTTGCCAGGGAAAAGGTAGGATTTCAGATAAAGGAGAAGGTGGCGCAAACATAGCTCAGTTGTAGATCATAGAGGTGCTGGAGCCTGCCACGGACCTCATGTAGGAAAATTGCAAAGCAGAGAAGGAAGAAACTACAGTAAAAATGATATTGGTGAGGATCAAACCCACAGAGGCTTGGAGCCCAGTGAAGGGGTAAGGAGAGATCCCTCCCAGTGTTGTGCAGAGTCCCACGCAAGCAGGTCAGACAAACAAGCCAAAACTTTTGCCCACTGGACTCAAGTGGGTTGCTGGGGGACACATGGGAGAGGTCTGGGAGCTGGACGTGGGTGGTGAGGGAATCCACATGGGGTAAGGAGAGATCCTTAGATAGAACTGATGGGAGAATACTGTGGGGGTCCAACACATGGTGATCTGAGAAAGCACCCATACCACCTGCAGGAAAACACCCTTTAATCAGGGTGGGTCCTCCTGCAAAGAAGAGCCCAGCTCCAAGAGCCATTGCAACCAAGCATGGCACATTCAGGCACTCAGGTTGGCTGGGAACTGTGGCCCTGCCCCCACCCATGGCAATCAGTAGACCAGTTTGAGGCAAGAATATGGCAGCAGCTTCCTCTCTCCAGTACAGGTGTATACTCCAGGCTAAGATCTCCACAGAGAGTTGGGCCCATGCCTCTTCCCTTGAGGGCCCCAGAGTGCCCAATCTGGGAGCTCCCTGCCCACCCCAGAATTTTGCAGGGACATATGCCAGTGGGTCAAATACACAGGCTGAGGGGGAGTTTGAGAGCTGGACTCAGGTGTTGAGGGAGCCCACGTGGACAGAATTGATGGGAGAATACCGTGGGGATCCCAGACATGGTGATCTCACCCCTCCCCAAAGGAAAGCTGCTCTATTGGATTAGGGTAGGTCCTCTGGGCAGGGAAGACTCCAGCCCAGGGTGCCATAGCAACCAAGCATTTAGGCCCCTCCTTCACAAACAGCCCTCCAGGTCTGGAGAGCCTGTCCTGACTTTCCTTCCACTGTCTCCCCCTAGTAGCTGGGAAAGCAACCTCTGAGGCATGCCAAGGCTTTGCAAAGGTTTCAAGACTCAAACAACATAATCACACTCTGCTTTGCTCCTCCACCATGGTGGATATCACGCAGCCCTTTGGGACCTATAGGACCCCTCCCAAATAGGGGGCACTCGATGAGATATCATTTTACCCCTATTAGAATGGCTTTTATCAAAAAGTTCAAGCACAATAGATGCTGCTGGCACAATGCAGAGAAAAAGCAATGCTTATACACTGTTGGTAGGACTGCAAATTAGTACAACCTCTATGGAAAATGATGTGGAGATTCCTCAAAGATCTAAACATACACCTACCATCTGATCCAGCAGTTCTACAATGTGGTATTTACCCAAAAGAAAAGAAGTCATTTTATCAAAAAGATACCTGCACTCTAATGTTTACTGCAGCACAATTCACAATTGCAAAGATAAGGAATCAACCCAAGTGCCCATCAGTTCATGAGTGGATTAATAAAATGCGGTATATGTACATCATGGAGTACTACTCAACAATTAAAAAGATGAATTAAAACCTCTTGCAACAATGTGGATGGAACTAAAGTCCATTCTTCTAAGTGAAGTATTGCAAGAATGGAAAAATACCACATGTACTCGCTATTAAATTGGAACTAACCAATGAGCACACAAGTTCACAGAGGGAAGTAAAACTCAGTGGAAAGCAACCAGGGCACAGGGGGAAGGCAGGGAGGAGAACAAACTAACCTAATGGGTACTATGAACGCTAATTGGGTGACAGGCACACCTATAGACAAGAATAAAGCATTACAAAAATTATCCATGTAACCTAAAACATTTTTACCCCCTTAACAATAATGAATAAAACACAAATTTGGATATTGTAAGAAGAATTATATATGGGCTAGGAGATTTAGAGATAGATAACAGCTTATTATCTGGAAAGGGTATTGCTAAAAATGGAATAAACCAATTAAAAGGTGATATTTCTGCATTAGACTTTGCTTATTCTTTATGATTTCTCAGCCTTAAACTATTTGTGAATGAAGATTTGTTGGCAAAAATCATGTAATAATAACATATGCTCTTTTGGAACATACCCACGCCCAAACCAGGATTACAACTGGCTCCACACTAAGAAATTCATCAGAGAAATATAAAAAGTAAAACAAAACAGATGAGGTAAGTGTCTCTTAGTGTGTGGGAGGTGTGTGTCTCTGTGTATGGGAGGGTATATAAGAGGACAGGGGGCATAAGAAAAATTGGGTAGCTGAAAACAGGCTGAATGTCAGGAGGACTCCACAATCTGTTCCTGCACTCAAATATGGGACAAAAACTCTTCTCAGTTTCCACTGTACTTTAACAAGACATAACATCGATCAAGCAGTCTTAATCTCAGGAGCTAAGATGAGCTGTCTCTGATTTTATCTTTCTAGCATATTTGTATAAAGTAATATAACCAGTGTGAGTTGAACCATCATTAAAATGAATGACACTAATCAAATAGCCTCGTTACATTGAATAATAGTTTGAAATTGATTACACACAATTAAATATAAACACACATGGTATTTTCTCATCAAAATAATACAAAGAAGACATTTCAAAGTAATGAAAATATAAAAGTATTATAAAATAATAATGCATGGGTAAATCTGCCTGGAAGCAGCTGGAACTTTCCCTCTAGTGATATAAATATATTTTGAGTCTAATATTTACTCAAGTATTCATTTTACCTGATTAACACCCCTTTAATTCACCCCCAAAATTGCTCACATTATACTTGAAAATACTGCATCATTTAGTTTTGCAGACGGTTTCAGATTTATAAAATTTTTACTAACGAAAGTAAGGAGGAAAATATTATTTTTCTCAATTATTAATAGATTGACATTTGTATTTTAAAATTCTAATATGCATTTTTCTATTATTAATAATTCAGTTGCCATATAGGTATACCACGATTAGGTAATAAATGCTTTCTTCAATAGAGGTTCTAAGACATATCATATTTCATATTTCCCTTAACTTTTTCACTGAGTAATCTTCCCATCCTATTAGAAACAAAACAAAAACATAACACCAAGGGAAACTGAAAGCAGATAACATTAGGATGAATGTATTTAAACGGATAACCAAAGGAGAATTCTCAGCATCAGAATGAATAATGACCTACAAGAAAAATACAACTAATGTGTATTAAGCATTTACTATAAGGATGATTTTATGCTATGAAATTTCTATGCAATGAATCTATTTAATCCTTGAGTACTTTTATACAAAGTGTTCTAATATGCCTGTTTTAAGAATATGAAACAACTGGAACTTGGGGAGTCTGCCTGATGTGTCCATGATCACACAGCTCGCATACAGAGTATTAAGGATTACTTGTGCTTACCATATCTGCTCCCTCTCTGCTTCTTGGGCTCTATGAAGACTTTCCAGCCTTCCTGGAAGTTTCTGGAGACATTGTGACTATCCTGACAAATGGACTGTGAGAGGAAGTTGCATGTGTCACTTCTGAGGAGAGTGTGCTAGGAGCACATGTTAGTTCTCCACATCTTCTTTTCGCTGATATTCCAGCCATTGAGGCCATGAAATGACTCAGCAGAGCTGCAAGATAGAAGTAGCTTATACCCCGTACCATAAGATGAATGTTTGTGTCATATGTTGACATCCTAAACCCAAAGGGATGGCATTAGGATGTGGGACCTTTGGGAGGTTAGGTCATGAAGGTGGAAGCCTCATGAATGAGATTCATGCCTTTATAAAAGAAACCTCAGAGAGAATCCTCATCCCTCCCACCATGTGAGGATGCAGTGAGGAGGTGCCAACTGTGAACCAAAAAATTGGGCTCCTCCAGGCACAAATGTGCTAGTGCCTTATCTTGGACTTCTTAGCTTCCAGAACTATGAGAAATAAATTTCTTTTATTTAAAATCTACAAAGTGTATGGTATTTTGTTACAGTGGTCCAAATGAACTAAAAAGCTATGAGTAAGCACATCCACCAAGTGCCACTGGATTTAGAATGAGATACATCAAAATTCGTTCTGTTAAGCCATTGGAATTTTAGGGTATGCCAATTACTTGAACAGCCTAGTCTCTCTTGGCTAAAATATTGAAAGGAATATAGTACATTTTCCTGTTATTATTAAAAATAAGGAGAAAAAGCAACTTACAGAATGAGTATATTTTAAATGTGACATCACCAAACTGCATTGGACAATATGATAGCAACTAGTTTCTTGTGGGGAATTACAAAATTAAGAATCCATACCAGCATCTCTTGTTTTTTGCCTTTTAATAAAGGGCTTGCTGACAGGGGTCATACCTTAGTGGTATCTTATTGCGGTTTTAATTTTCATTTCCCTGATGATTAGTGATATTGAGCATTTTTTCATGGTTCTTGGTCATTTGTCTATTTTCTTTAAAAAATTTGTTATGTCTTTTGCCCACTTTTTAATGTGGCTGGTTTTTTCTTTTCTTGCTGATTTGTTTGAATTCTTTATAGATTCTGGACATTAGCCCTTTATTGAATGTATAGTGTATGAATATTGTTTTCTCACTCTGTAGGTTGTCTGCTTACTCTGTTGATTATTTCCTTTGCTGTGCAGGAGTTTTTACATTCAATTACATCCCATTTTATTTATTTTTGTTATTGCTGTATTTGCCTTTGGGGTCTTAGTCATAAATTATTTACCTAGGCTGATGTCTAGATGAGTATTTCCTATGTTTTCTTCTAGGATTTTTAAAGTTTCATGTCTCACATCTAAGTCTTTTATCCATATTGAATTAATTTTCATATATGATGAGAGATAGGTATCCTGTAGGTAAATGGTTTTAATTTTGGATTCTCTATTCTGTTTCATTGGTCTATGTCTCTACTTTTATACCAGTATTGTGCTGTTTTGGTTAACATAGCATTATAATATAATTTGAAATCAGGTAATGTGATACTTCCAGATTTGTTCTTTTTGTTTAAGATTGCTTTGGCTATTAGAGCTCTGTTTTGGTTCCAAATCAAGCTTAGAATTATTTTTTCTAGTTCTGTTAAATATGATGTTGGTATTTTGATGGAAATTGCTTTAAGTATGTTATTAGGTTGGTGCAAAAGTAACTGTGGTTTTAGACTGTGAATTTTAAATCATTATAACTAGGCTCGAATGAATCTTCACTAAAAAAAATGGGAACCATTACAATCAACACATTTTTGCCAATGAGAAATAAGTTTGTTTATTCCTGTATCATAAAAATTCATGCTTTGGATCTCAATGAACTTTGGAAAGCACTTTTGGCATCCTACTGGTTGTAGAAGTGTTTTCCATGCAAAAAGTTGTCAAGATGCTTGAAGAAGTGGTAATTGATTGGCGAGAGGTCAGGTGAATATAGTGGACGAGGCAAAACGTCGTAGCCTCCTAATTGGTTCAACTTTTGAAGCGTTGGTTGTGTGATGTGCAGTCAGGCATTGTCCTGGAGAAGAAATGGACCCTTTCTGTTGACAATGCTGGCTGCAGACATTGCAGTTTTCGGTGCATCTCATCTATTCGCTGAGCATACCTCTCAGATGTAATGGTTTTGCCAGGATTCAGAAAGCTGTAGTGGATCAAACCAGCAGCAAACCACCAAATAGTGACCATGATCATTTTTTTGGTGCAAGTTTGGCTTTGGGAAGTGCTTTGGGGCTTCTTCTCAGTCCAACCACTGAGCTGGCAATTGCCAGTTATTGTATAAAATCCACTTTTCGTCGTACATCATAATCTCATTGAGAAATGGTTCTCTGTTGCGTCCAAGAAGAGAAGATGACACTTCAAAACGATGATTTTTTAAATTTTTGCTCAGCTCATGAGGCACCCACTTATTGAGCATTTTCACCTTTCAAATTTGCTTCAAATGCTGAAGGACAGTAGAATGTTCGAGGTTGAGTTCTTCTGGCACCTTTTCATGTAGTTGTGAAAGTATCAGCTTCGATTATTGCTCTCGGTTGGAACAACTGATGGCTAGCCACTGAGCTCCTCATCTTCAAGGATCTCATCTCCATTGCAAAATTTCTTGAACCACCACTGCACTGTATGTTCATTAGCAGATTCTGGGACAAGTGCGTTGGTGGTGTTGCGAGTTGTTTCCGCTGCTTTATGACCCAATTTGAACTCGAATAAGAAAATCACTGAATTTATTTTTTGTCTAATATCATGCCCACAGTCTAAAATAAATATAAAATAAACATCAAGTAGTAAGTCATTAGCAAAAAACATAAAGTGATAAATGCATATTAAAATGATGTATAACATAACCACATTTACTTAAGAATGTATTCAAATATCAAATGACTGATTTCAAAAATGCTAAAACTGCAATTACTTTTGTATCAAACTAATACTTAGCTATTTGTCATATTATAAGTGTTCAATAGTCACATGTGCTAGTGGCTACTGTATTACATAGAACAGAACATTTTTAATATCACAGATTTCTATTAGACAGAGGTTCTATAGAATATTATGAGGGACTGATTTCCTCTTTATTTCAGATATTGGGAGTGGCTCCAGGATTAAGTGGATAATTGAAGCAGATATTTTCTGAAAATTTTTTGAGTCATAGAACATTTTTCAGAAAAGATTATACAGTTGCTAAAAATAAAACAGCTTGTGGAAAAAAATGTCATGGGTTTTGTCCTTTTTTGCCTTCAAAAAGGATATACATATATATGTATATATAAACCTGAGTATTCCTATATTATATACAACTGTGCTGGGAAATATTAGAATTTACACAGCCACTAAAGTAACGCAAAACTACTAAACTATTATTTCTTGTTTTTGTTCATATACACACATTAAAAAATCCACACACTCCATTTCTATGCCTATTAGCATCCACAATATTAGAATTTCACTGCATGTAGTAAGAGAAGATTGTAATCCAAAATATCTATTTTTAATTAAAATAAAATCTTATATACGTATTTTTTAATTATTGCTCCTAAATCTATGTGTGTGATGTGTGTGTGTGTAAAAGTATAAAGGAAAATAAATTGAACACCTGGAAGGGGTTAAAATAAATAGGGAATAAGAAACTTTCTGAGCCAAAGTCAATGCCAACTAAGGCATGAATAGATTTGTTACCTTGTGGTACCTTGAAAAGTTATATGGCTGTCTCAGCAAAGATTCAAGCCTTTTTTTTTTTCTTTTTAAACCAACTTCCCATCTTTCTTAGAAACAAATTAAGAAATTGACATAGTCTTTAAAATTAATACCTTTAGAAATTCTCTGAAATAAATTTCTCAATGTATCAGTTTTGCTTCAAGTTCTACCCCTAGCCATCTTTATCAAGAAAAACTGGACTACTATGAAATTCATTAAAGTAATATCAGGGGAAATACCAGCAGCTCTTTCCTCTTTGACTCATAACCATGACAGTGGAAAGGGGAAAAAATAACCACTGTGGCCACTGGATTCCACTTTGTCCTATGATCAAATGCACAACTGGCTCCATACATGACAGGCTCCATTGTTGACCCTTGATCAGTGGCATACCAACGGAAAGAGGGCACAGGAGCAGTCTACCCTGCTAAGAGGAACATTTTATTACTGATACTGTTTGGAAATTTCAATATAGAATGAAAGCAAATAAACAGAACAAAGTTGAGTTGCCTTTCTTATTGTTTCATTTTATTGCCAACAGAAAATTTATTCCCTAATTTCTTGCACCAGAGGCAGATCAATCACTCTCCCTGACCCACCTCCAGCTTGGTAGACTCTCTGACTGGTAATATGGACTTCAAGTGACATGTATCCTGGGACTGTGTCTGGTCTACAGTGTGGAAGAGATCAAATGCTTACTTTTTCTGTGGCAAATCCATAATCCTATGAAAATTCAACAGCTTTCTTTTATTGTAATAGGACCCCTCTTATCTCAAGTTACACATTTTGGAATAGGCTCTTTCCACTTTTAACTGACTCTTGATTTAGTGTCAAATACCCTATAAAATATTTTCATTTATTCTGTCTATTCAATACTTCCTTAGATGTTTGTTTTGTAGTTTTGAATCATCCTAATATTCTTTAGGGCATAGTTGGTATAAACCATGACAGCAAAAGTAAGGATAAATTATTGTATGAGTCAGTGCCAATTAACTTTAAAGGAATGGATTTTCTAACCATAAGAAAACTGTCTCACAGCAGGCTGATGGTGAAATAAAAACAAAACTGAACTAAACCTTTGAAACCATAATACATACCCCGAGGCTATTAAAAAACATTATGTTAGATGGATCTAGGAAAAAAATAGTTAATAAAATCCACATTCTAACAGAATATGTGTTGGGATTCAAACAAGATGGGATTTTATTCAAGTCAATTATTTTTCTGAGAAAAAATAAATAAGAGGAAAACTTAATGATGGAAAATTTTAACAGTAATTCACTTTAAAGTGAAAAAGTCAAAGGTAAGAATATTTAATTTTTTCCATATAATACCAGGTATCTAATTAATTGCCATTGAGATCAACTAATAACTCATAATTTTCTCATTCCTTTACTACATCTTCCTATTACATCCACACCTTTTCAGACTCACCATAATGGTTTCCAATCAAATGGAACTAAACACAGAGAAAAGTGTCAAAATATAAAGGTAGATGGAAGTATATACTGACTGGTTGATAAACTTATTGAATGAAAGAGAATCACTTAAAGTCCATCATATTGCATTCTTTGAAAATGGAAAAGCCAGGTATGCTGAATAGCTACAAGGAAACCAACATTTTAAGATGAGCAATTAAAAGTTTATGATACGCAATCATCTTCATTCCAATTTCAAGCTCTCCTTCCCTTCCCTTCTACTCTTTGTCAGGAATTCACAACTCTGTTAATCACAGCGTATCTATAAAGTGTAAAGAATTTAATGTTTTTCTTTTTTTTTTTTTTGGTTTTTCTCAGGCCTTTCTTTGGGGTTCAACTCAAACGAACTATAACCTAGAACACTGTGAGTCTTCAAAAGGAGGGGCTCGGATATCACTGCTGAATTAAATAAAAATATGTATATATATTTTTAATTTAGGTAGATCGATACAAACATAAACGATAGCATTTGGAAGGATTTTGATCATTGTTATTTTAGGAACATAATATAATATTTGCATGTGTTTGGTGTTTTGTACATAAGGCTGAGTTGCATATATTAAAGTATTAAATAACAGCTACTGAGTATATATCATAACAGATAACAAGACAAACTGATCAGCAAAGCATAGTGATTGAGAGAATAAGGACCTTTGAATCACCTACTTTTTTTTTATAAAATGATGTAGTATTTTTTGTATT
>VBSM01000272.1:93649766-93725936 GCA_008086735.1 Cheirogaleus medius | reverse complement strand
CTCCTTACATCTTTTTACAAGGGGATGCTGATGCTGCTGGTCTGGGGGTCACATTTTGAGAACCACTATTCTAAACCAACTATTTATTCATGAAATTCTCTGAGAAGTCAAAAGATTGACTCATTGTGAAGCTAGATGGCTGAAAGCATTCTCTTTAAAATATCTAGAGATATGATTAGAAAAGTTTAAAAAACTAAAAGTATTTGTCAAGTCATATGCTCACTCATCACAAGATATTATACAAAATAAACATAAATGCAACACTTTATTAAAGTAAAAGTATCTTTACTATTAATATACAAATGGTGAAGTGTGACAAGTTTGATATACTATAAGTCATACTTTCAATGTCTCTCATAAATACAAAACTTCAACATTTGCAGTATAATCTTTACAGTTTAGATATATATACAACATTTCATGGGGACATACTATATTGAAACAATGAGAAACTTGTGGTAGCCAACTTAAAAATATAGAATTTAAATTGATATATAAGTTAAAGAAAATAAAAGATAGTATGTTTTAATGCATACTGAGCACAGCATAGAATTCACATACCAAAACAAAGATGTTCTTTAAAACCTTTATTTCTAAGTTCATACATTTCTAACAGGGTTTAGAGGCAAATGCTAAACCATAAATATTTCTTTAAGAATTCAAACAGATTACTCTTTAAACAGTACCTTTTATTTTATAGTATGCATGTTATTCTCTGAAAAATTCTATTTTCAAAATTGAATCATAGGTTCTGTCTCTGTTAATTTTCTCCTCTGTATTTCACTAGGTTTTCTTTTATGCATCATCATAATTGGCTTTAATTTTCATCTAAGCAATGTTCCTAGTCCCTGATCCGGTGCTTTCTCAAAGTCAGGTCCTTCTAACTTATCCTAAATGTAGGAGTTCAGTTTGCCTTTCTGGATCCTTTCGTTTCTTTGTTTCTCTACTCTTTTATGTCTGGTTGTGATTTGAAATTTCCAACAGTCACTGCTTTGCTTACTTTCTTCCATGGATGGCTAAAAGCAGATGCCAAAAGCTACGTGTTTTCACTTCAGAAAAGAAAAAAATAGATAGTAATGTTTAAATTTACATGAGCAACAATTATGAACATTGTGTGGTCAGAATTCCAAAAATTGTATAAAAAATTTAAAGAGGTGATCTCATCTAATATATTTAAGTTATTTGGTAAAATTCTAAAGTGAATAAACTATTTTTCTAAGAATATTAAGTGTTATCAAATAAATATTTACCATTATATATAATTTAAAATCTTTTCTTTATATGAGGGGAAAGAATTAATCTATTAGCATTATTTTAATAATGTTAATTGGCTGTATTTCATGGGTAAATGTAATTTTTAAAGAAGGGTTGAGTGAGACCTTGAGGAGAATTATTTGCTTAGAGACTACTCTATGTCTAAGTCCTTTTATAACTTTCTCATTTATACATATAATTGTTTTATTTCAGAACATTATTAAGCCTATGAGGAGAATACTTTCTTTAAAAATTTCCACTTTAGGATTGAAGTATTTCATTTCTGTGACCAGCAGCAATTGAATTTCAGCATATGTCAATACATTCATATGTAATTTCAATGTGAGAATTTTATGTACTAATACTTTGAAGGTTAATAAACAGATGCAAATATTTCCTCTCTAATGGAAAATAATGCTAACAGTCTTATTTTTAAAATATTTTACCTACTCATAAAGTGTGTGTTGAACATGAACTCTGGATATGATTATGAAAAAGTACTCCATGAGGGATTTAAGTTGAACATTTACATTATTCTCCATGAAAAAGAACATTTTAAATGTAAAAATTAATTTTAATATTTCTTAAATTAAGAAATGAAAAATATTTCTACCACTTTGTAGTATTTTCATCAGGGATTATCTTATCAACAATAATAAAGGATGATTTATGATTATAAATCAAATATATATCAGAGAATTAATAAAGACCCAAAAGACACCATAGTAATTTGCTCTGTTTTTAAAAGTTCTATGATGTCTTTGTCTTACAACTGGTAAAATTTAATTTCAACAATATCTAGAATGCATGTATTGTCTAGAAAAACAATACAGAACAGATTAAAAATATTCCGTGTGTGTATAAAAGGAATTGTTTTGTCATGCGTGAAAATAAATTACACAGTATAATATTTTTATATTTAGATTTTATATTCAAGTTAGAATAGGTTCAGTTGAGCTTATTCATTGGATGTAAATAAGACAGCTCGTTTGAGTGTCACAGATATGAGCAAAATATATCAGTAATAATGGTAATTGTAGTTTTTTTCTTTTGATAAATCAGAATGTCATGCTAATTCAAAGGCACAAATGCATCTTAATTATTTAAAATAAATAAAAGTATGATTATAAAGTTACAAGTAATTGTTTGCACTCAAATAAATAATTTGATTAATTAAATCTATTTATATAAATATTTAATTCAAGGACTAAGATTTACATGAAGTGTGCTGGACTAAATAACCTTTCAAAAATGCTTTTATAGGTATTAATATTAGAAATAAATGAAAACTTAAGAATCATTACATTAATGTTAGACATTAGTATCAATAGAATGCCAGTATGTCTTATCCCATAAAAATAATAAATAAATCTTTAGAAATCAAAACTATTAATTAAATTCCTTTGCAAATCATTGTAAAATACAGTAACACATTAATTTGTGCCACTTTTGAAAGTAAAATAAGTGTTAAAATTTTGATATTACTTTTTCCTCTTATATGTTGTTGACTATAGATTGTCATTGCCTAATTGCACCTAACCTATCAAGAAATACTAATATTTCAGTGAAATCTTTGTCTCTTGGTTTAGTATAAGATTCAGATTATTTTAACAGTACTTATATTCAGTCAACCCTTTGAAATTTTATACTAATACTTAAGAGTACTCTCAAACAGTAAAAATAACATTTACACAGTCATATGGGTGTGTTTAGAATAAGAATGAAGCATATTATTCAATTCTACTCATAATTTACAATTTTCTACAAGCCATCTCTTATTTGGAAACATTTTATAAACAGCGTAATTTGGAGCATTCCATTGAAATATTAAAAAAAAAATTTTATCACAGTATTGCCTTGCTCCTGCATGGCATGGATTTCGAGAAGTAAGAATCATTTGGACAACTGAAACAGTGCACTTCAAACAGTCTGTCTACAATTAGCTTTACATTATTTGTTAATTTCATCACTCCATGTGAGTGGCAGGAAATTTAACAGCATATATATATATATGGAATATTTAAGTCATTTTTTACATGAAAAATGTAAATAAATGAGAACAAAATTTCAAATTGAGAAAACACAAAAATATTTTTCTTCTTTATTATGATTTCTCCACTCTTGAAGTAAAGCACAAATATAACAATGGTAAACATGCGGAATCATTTTCTCAGTCATCCTAATTCTTTCATCATCTTTAGTTGAAAACCATGTGTCTCAATCCAGGAAAAATAAGCATTCATGGCTATTGCTTCGTGGACACTTTACTATGCTTATTCACTTTGCACAAATAAACTAATTCAAGTATTTTGACAAGTTTTAGTACACTGATACAAAACAAAACAAACGAAAACACAGTAAAATAAAGCAAAAGAGATGATCAGACAAACACAAACTAAAATAGCAACAGTCAAAACCATCAAAGACCAGTTGGATGATCAAGTTAGTTAAAATGACCTAACCGGTTTGTTTGCTTAGACACTACTCAAATCCCTAGATAGGCACAGGAATTCTGTTCTTTTCATCAGAATCTGCCAGACAGATAGCAAGAACAGATTCCTGCACTATATCCCTGCAGTTTATGGCAAAGACACTGCGGTGACTTGGTGCCTTAACATGCAGATGGTTATAGTCTGTCCTGCAGTCAGCCGGAAAAAAATGAGAAATGGTATAAAATTGTCTCTTCTTGGCTGACAATTTCAAGCACTTTGTAAATAAAAATATTCATGAGTGGCATTAATGTTACATTTAATAATCATTAAATTATCTCTACAGAGAGAAACTCCCAAACCAGGTCTCTCTTCACTGTTAAAAATTTCCCCAGTGTTCTACTGAAACCCATTCTCCAACCAGTCAATATCTGAGCTATAATACGCCTGGAACACCAAAGGTTCTAAATGTGATGGAACCTAAAGAAACCTTTGGCTTTCTAGGTTAAGAAATAATCTAAAACCTGCTCCCAATTGGTATGTATATTTATAATCATATGTACTTTTTAAAACTTTACATATAAGTTAAAGCATGTTTCAGTTTTTACCTCTGGGAGCTTGCATAGCTTGGAAGTTAATAAATTTTTTATTCTGGTATAGGCCCTATCAAGTGATATTAGAAAGTTTGTTTTGAATATTTGAGCAATTTCTTCAACCAAAATTGTTTATCAAAATCTTAAAATGACTTCTAGCTAAAACATCCAGGAAAAAAAAACAGAGTGGCAATTCAACTGTTTATCATTTACACGTTTATGATACATTTAAATGTTAAATCATTTATTCTTAATTTAATCAATCTTAAGTTTATAATTTCCATTAGCCAATTATATGTACTGATGGATCTGTAACAATGGGAAAATTAGCTCTTAAAGATTACCTACAACTATGAGCTAAAAATGTGTCTGAGGATATGATTTGAAGTATTGGAATATTAATGACTTTTTTGATAAATTATTCTAAAAATAAATTATAATCACATATTTATAAATATATCAAGACACCATATTGATGTTGTTCCCATTTCAATTTATTTTATTTGAAGCTGAGGGCAGAAATCAATATTATTTTCACTTGCAATACATTTATTTTTTGTGTAATCCATGATGAATGAATATGACACATATAAAGAGAGATTTAGGTAATCTTTCTAATCTAATTTTACACACAATGTATAATCTTTCAAATGGGTAGCAATTTTGATCTGGCACTTCAGTCTATCAAAAATCAGTGTTGAAAATGTACTGAATCATAACTTGAAAAGAATTCTCCAAAGTTCTTCTCAATTTTTAATATCTGCTTAAGACACTGGCTCCTTCAAGCTCGTATTCCCTGAAATTCTCCTGATAAAAAGTATAATCTTTATTAACTGCCTTCATCTTAAGCTAAAAGCCACTTTAGGAATCTATTTGCCCAAGATAAGTCCATAAACATGCAGGGCTTTTTTACACATGTAGCTCACGAAGTTCTTGTTTTGCTTTGTTTTGTTTTGTCTTATTTTCTCTTAAGCCCCTATTTGTTGGAGACATTGAACTATATTTGCTGGTGTTAAGAAATATAGTTCTTAAGAAATAGAGCAGTATAGCCATATAACAAATTGCAGTACGTCAGCCATAGAATCAAATTAAATACCCAAGAGTTGGTGCCAGTCAGGTCTCTATATTGAAATTCTTAACAAAATTAACAACAATGACAACAAAAGGAAATGGACCATGGGCAGAAGTATTTGATCATATGTATATGTATACAAGCTATTCCAAGCTAGAAGTTTCCCAAGAAATTAAGGTCAATGGAATAGTTTTGGTCATAGGGTCACTGCAATCCAAATGCTCTTTGTAGTGTTGTTTAAGTTGTTGTAGTATTGTCGTTAGGCTTTGCTGTCATCTTCTTTCGATTGGATGATATCATTAGAAACTTTAATTTCTATAGTTTCTGGATTTAGAACTTCTTTCCCATTTTCTTCTTTTAAAGGCAATTTTCTGGAAGAAAATAGAAAAAAATAATCTTATTTGTTAAGATATTTTAAGAGATATCCTTTAACATTTAAGTACTTTTATATAGGATATATGCTACAATAATTAGAAAGAAAAAAACTAAATTTATTAAACAAATTTCAAATTGATATAACATAAAAGATAATTATACAATGAACTTTGTCTATTGTAAAAGTGTAAGGTAGAAGAATAAATGAAACAATACATTTGTAGAGTTAGATGCACCAAATTGTTCATTATAGAGTGCTTAGATTTGGTAAATAGCTGCCGATATTAAAAATATAATTAATTGTTTTGGAAGGTAAAAAGCCAAAACATTTTTATATGTCAACTATATGATTTATTAGGTCTTAAGTTTTTCAAGGAAAACCAATGAATAATTGTTGCCAGAATCTGTTACATAAAATTAGAAACTGGATGAATTACCAATATTCTTTGGAACTTAATACAAATAAAATATATTTTATGACTTTTTCATTTGTTTATTTACTGTGTAGGTTTTCTTTGGTCTCTTTTCACTATTATTTTGTTCTTGTCACTTTTATATAACTTATTAGAACATTGTTTGAGAGTTGTTTTCAGTTGGAACCTGTGGAACAATAACACCTTTATTTCTTAATGTTAAGACAGCCTCATAAATCTTACTATGATGCCAATGAATCATGCTTTCCAGTTTTTTCTAACATTCTCAAATTCAATGGTATATCATTACATCTTTTGAATGTAATTTTGGGGAGTAATTTTTCCTTCCTTGACAAAATATTTTTTCCACATCAAGAGAATTCGTTATAAATAGTATTTTTTTATTTCTGCATATTATAGAGGTACAAATGTTTAGGTTACGTATGTTGCCCTTGCCCACCTCCATCCCATCCCCGAAGTCAGAGCTTCAAGTATGTCCATCCCCCAGATGGTGAGCATCCCACTCATTATGTGTGTATACACCCATCCCATTCTCCCCCCTCCCACCTGCCCGATGCCCAATAAATGTTATTCCTATATGTGCACTTAGGTGTTGATCAGTGAAACCAATTTGCTGGTGAGTACATATGATGCTTATCTTTCCATTCTTGGGATACATCACTTAGTAGAATGGGTTCCAGCTCTATCCAGGAAAATACAAGAAGGGCTATATCACCATCGTTTCTTATAGCTGAATAGTACTTCATGGTATACATATACCACATTTCATTAATCCACTCATGTATTGATAGGCACTTGGGTTGTTTCCACATCTTTGCAATTTTGAATTGTACTGTTATAAACATTCCAGTGCAGATGTCTTTTTTATAGAATGTCTTTTGTTCTTTTGGGTAGATGCCCAGTAATGTGATTGCTGGATCAAATGGTAGATCTACTTGTATCTCTTTATAGTAATCTCCATATTGCTTTCCACAGAGGATGTACTAGTTTGCAGTCCCACCAGCATATGAAAAAATGTTCAACATCTCTAATCATCAAGGAAATGCAAATCAAAGCCACAATGAGATATCACTTATCTCCATTGAGAATGGCCTTTATCAAAAAATCCCAAAACAATAAATGTTGGGGTGGATGCAGAGAGATAGGAATACTCATAAATAGTATTCTAATCACCACTGTGGCTTTAACCTCACCATTTTATGAGGGAGTGAATGTTACTATGCTAGTAACATATGTTAGTCCCAGTTTCTCTGGAACTTATCGGTAATTTATTTTAAATGTTTGAATAAGAAGGGTAAAACATTGTATTCTGAAGATCAAAACAATCAGAACAAATCAGTCAAAAGTAATCATATGCAAAAACTCATAAGATCCATTGTTGAGAATAAAGAACCATTGTACCAGCACAAGCAGGCTCTTTACATATGTTATAAATAGTGCACTCATTGTTCTTTCTACTGTTCCCAAGTACTGAAAATATTGACATAAAAGTTATAAAAACAATGAGTCATTCCTAGCTTCAAAATGTAGATAAATTTAGAGTTATGGTAGGAGGTTAATATAATGCTTGATATATCTCTTACTCTTAGAACTATGTATTGAGTTTTTAATGAACCAATGTTTTCAAGTAATCCTTTGATGGTGTATTTCTGCATATATAATGTCTCACTACTTATGTTTATGTTAAATATTTTTTAAAATTACTGTTATTTCTATTATATTTTATGGTTAATACTTCTATGACTGAGACTTAGAATAGTTAAATTATATTTGTTCCCTCAAATATAGCCCAGTCCAAGGGCATTGTCTTAACTAGTTTCCATGCACATCAATATAGCACTATAATGTTAATTAATGAACAGGGATGTGTTTTGTTTTGTAATATTTTGCTTCATTGAAAAGATTTCTAATTTTTGAAAGTTATGTTACAGAATCCACTTCAAAAACAATTAACTTCAATTCAGAATGTAGTAATCTCTAAATGCAATCACTAAAAAATGGCTTCAGAATTTATATTAAAACTTTTACTGTAGAGTAGTACATTGTATTTATATAAATATTAATCATTTCAGCCCCTTAAAGGCAGATAGAGAGGATTTCAAAAAGAACGTCATTTCTGTAGCTATGACAACACTCTGCCTTTGATTTAGGGTGAAAAATCTAAATCAGGTTACTCTGCAAGGGAATACTACCTGATAAAGAAAAAGAGCTATTTGTTTTAAATAATAATAAAGTTTAAAATTCATTTTGCTAAGTAGTAAAGAAATTGTGAGCACCATGCCTTTCTTAGTACCACATACATTCAAAAGAACACAATTAATACAATTTCTTAATAATGGTATTGCTTTGAATCATTTTAATTTTAATGTACATTAAGCTAGGCACATGTTCTTCTTTGCAGGTTTACTTGAGATATCTACGATAGTTTTAATGAAGCTATGAGGGATGCAGAAATGAATAACATAGTCTTGAACGAAGATCAAGTATCATTTATTACATAGACTTTAAAATAATAGTTTAACTCTATTTCTTCCTTTTGTTTGAAAATATTCTTTTTGTTAATGGTATTGGGTATATTTTTCTGTCATTTGAATACTTAAAGTGATGACTAATGTCCCAATACACCTTTATTTTAGTAAAAATCAATTTGTTTATTTTGAAAGTCAAAGTATTATATTCTTTAAGAGTAAGATTAGTGTTGGAAATTCCAACTCTCTAATATACTTCTTTCTGTCTTTTTCATATTCTTGCATAAAAGTAGATATATATAGTTAAAAATTGACCTTCTCTGACATTGATAACAGTTTTATTTGAAATTTCTCAATATATGGATTTTAAATATTCATATATGCTTTCAATGAAAATGAAACAGTATAATTATCTTACAAATAATAATATTGTAAATACACATTACAAGTAATGATAATGGGTTATTGCTTTAAAGATACTGACTTAAATATAAGTAAGCATCTCAAGATACATACTCAGGTTCTGTTAGTGGTGTGGTTTCATTTGGTTCATTTACTGGGCTCCCATCTTCATGATTAGTAATTCTTTCATCCTCTGTTCTCATCTCCACTATTGGTTCTTTTGATCCATCTTTCCTAGAAACATAAAGAAAAACATCATACCTGTGAATTGTAAAAATCAATGCATTGTGGAATACAGTTTAAAATCCCCACCTGATCTTACCTTCCTCCAAATAAATCCAACATGGTCAAATTAAGAATACCACTAAGAATTTTTTGTTTTTAATTTAAATTTATCTCACCCTATATTTTCACTCAGAAAAAAATAGAAGAAATTACATTTTGTTTATATCTCTTTTTCTCATCAAAATTGTGTCAATTATTTTGTAAAAGTAGCTCACATTTTAAATTCTATTGCATAGTTTCTGTTTGGAAATAAATAAAAATATTTTCTTAAATAAAATTTATAGCAAGAAGTGGCTTTATTTCTCCTAATATAAAAATATTTTAAAACATTTTTAAAGTGCTAATAAATTTTAGAAAAGGATTTGTAAAATATTTTAAAACATTTGAAATGCATAAGAAATATTGCTTTGACTTAAAAATTTGGAAAACAAAATTTATATGTATGTTTTATTGTTCGAAATATCTTACAATCTATATGAAAGATTTTTAATATAATTTAATCATTGACTTTTAACATCTTTCCATGTTTTCAAGAAAATAGTTTAAATAATAAAATTATTGCAGTACATATGCATGAATTTTCATTTATAAATTCACATCTTAATGTCATCTCTATCAGATTTCTAAAATATGAGAGTAAGTGCAATTCTTCATAATTGATGAAAAAATAGAAAGCTTACAACAAAGTGCATATCTCAATAAAATGAACAAAAAGACAATAAAAAGGAAGCCATTTAATAAAGGATAAAGTGAGATAGAAGGGTTTGAAGGGATGTACTCCTAATACAGGTTTCAAATATGGTACAGAAAAAAAAAAAAAAGAAATAGATGGGGGACTTTGACTACCCAGGGACATAGTCTTACCGTATAATCCAGCATTTGTGCTTCTACATATACAAATGAGTTGGAAATTTATATACACAAAATATCTGTACATGAATGTTTATAGCAACTATATTCATAATTATCAAAACTTGTAACTCACCAATATGTCTTCTAATAGGCAAATGGATAAACTGTGTTACATCCATACAACTGGACATTACTCATGATAAAAAGAAATGAGCTATCAAGTTATGAGAAGATACCAAAGAATTTTAGATGTACTTACTAAGGAAATTAAGCCTGTCTGAAAAGGCTACATACTGTGTAATTCCAATTATATTATATACTAAAAAAGACAAAACTATGGGGACAATACTAAGATCAGTGGTTTCCAGGGGATGGGGGAAGAAGGGATGACTAGGTGGAGCACAGGGAGTATTTATTAATAGGAAAGTGAAACTATTCTATTTGTTACTCTAATGATGGACATAGGATATTGAAATTACCTCTTAAAAAGTATGTAAACTGGGATTACAAATAAAACAAAGCAAACAAACAAAAAACTACAATGGCTTAAAGATTTAACAGACCCCCACGAATGTTGAGACTTTTACAAAAAAATACTAAAGATGATAAAACACCTTTGATCAGGTGGCAGGTCTGATATTGTTGCTTTTATCTAGGTGTGTACATACCTCTAATACACGTGCATCAAAATTTGAAGAATAGATGTTGGTAAAAATAAAAGAAAATCTAGAAGTGGGTAATGAAGAATTGTTTTTACCTCTGAAAATTAGATGTTTGTAAAAGATAGCAAGTAAGACAGGTTTAGCCATATTCTCTGATCAGGGGCCCCAATAAGCAAGATCTATATAATTAGTAAAGATGATTCAAGAGCCCATCACCATTGGATTTTAGTTTTGTTTTATTTGTTTTTATTATTCTCCAACTGATTATATTAAAAAATTCTCCCTGATACCAATGTTCTTGATAACATAGAGTATGATACCTATTTGGGAAAATGTGGTTATTGATGATTATTATGGCTTAGCACAAAAGTGATTCCATTTTTTAAAAATTATATTAACAATTGGGGCAAATATATGATTAAAGAACTAGTGAATTTGGATTTTAGTTGTTACTTCCTTACTGAAAATAAACATGCATACAAACACTTTTAAACTAGAAAGGATAAAGTAAACATTACTGAAAGGAAATGAAAACCTAGCAAGAGAAAATGGTAAGTTGTCCCTAAAATCTTTATTTTCATTTTCAGTGATCTTTTTAAAATTTCTAAAATTTTTGTTACATATTTTCCAGGGTTATTCTATGCAGATAACAGCACATATGTGTTAAAATTCATAGTTATTTTTAACAAATAATAATATACTTGACTGCGTGTAATTGTGGATTTCAATTAACAATAGGTATTACCTGAAGTCTGTAAATGAAGATTTAATGCTGCCTCAATGAAAGAGGTGTGGGCCTCTCTATCTGTGGGAATCTCAGCCAGGAGCACCCGCCCACCAAAGAGAAGTGACCACCTGCAAACTTCTTAGTGTTCAATAAAATAAAATTAACAAATAAATAAAAATGTTCTATCACACAAAACCTGCGTCTTTCTTCTTCAAGGTGCATAATATCCCATTTTATGTGTACATCACCATATATATGACCAGTATCCAATTGACATTAACATTGTTTCCAACTTTTTCTATTACAATAAATACTGTAAGGAATACAAAATGCACATTTCATTTACTCTTAGGTGGCTATATCTGAATATCCCATTTTATGTGTACAACACATCATATATATGACCAGTATCCAATTGGCATTTAGGTTGTTTCCAACTTTTTCTGTTACAGTAAATACTGTAAGGAATATGAAGTGCACATTTCACTTACTCTTAGGTGGCTGTATATGAAGCACTCAAATAATTTACATCAGTTTAATTTCCTGTCCTCTATAAATTATAGTTTCCCATATTTGAGGTGATATCAGAATTATTGCCCAAACTTTCATTGCAATTATAGAATGAATGAGGCAATATGTTGTCAAAACTGCCACAACAATGTAAAATGAATTGCTTTTTACAATTTATAGACTGGTTAACATTCTATAAATTCCTACCAGATTTCTAGAACACATTTTTAAATAGAAAATTAGGATAACTATAGCATAGTGGTTAAGAGTATGTTTCCTGGAATCAAACTCTGTCCTCTGCTGCATAGTTAATAAAACACAGTTGATAATGACACCAAGCTAATTCCTATAGAGTACTTAGAATAGTGTCTGACATATATGTGGCACTCAATCAGTGTTAACTGCCATCAGAATCCTA
Source organism: Cheirogaleus medius (assembly GCA_008086735.1). Lineage (NCBI taxonomy): Eukaryota > Metazoa > Chordata > Mammalia > Primates > Cheirogaleidae > Cheirogaleus > Cheirogaleus medius. Next base: position 93,713,455 of record VBSM01000272.1, on the reverse strand, counting down.
GGAATGGAAAGAAGATTTATGTTAGAAAATACATTATGGAAATTTGCAACTTGAATAAACTTTCCAAAAATTAAAATGTTGTGATAGAACTGAGAAAAATATTTTATAAAATTTATGAATTCTTGGATAAAAATTATAAAGATTCATGTAATCAATGGCATTTTAAGCAAAATCAAACTTTGGGATACATTTGGAACAATATTTGCAACAAATACAAAATCAAATGATTAAGGGACAAATTTTATAAACAGGTAAGAGGAAAAGTTAAATAACTCTATGAAAATGTGTAAAGAACATGAAGAGGCACTTTTTTTCAAAAGTGGCAAAAAAATAACCCAGCTCAGATTAGATCTGATAACCAGAAAAATGCAATTCTTAAATAATATCAAAATAATATTTTTCACTTAGATTGACAAAAATTAAAAATAAATCAATAATATTTAATTTTTAGAAGCTGTGAGAAATACCCATTTTCTCATTTTTTGGGAAATGTGAGTTGGAATCGACGTTCGTGGGCAGTTTGCCAGCATTTTTCAGTTTTAGCCTTCAACTCTACACCTAATAGCTTGCAGTATATTTGCAAGATTAATACATACAGATGTTCAAAACAGTACAGTTTATTACAAAGATATTAAATGTTTCTAAATTTTTAAATCTAAATTTTTATAATTGTGTTTTCATTTTCATTTAGATTTAAACATTTCTCTTTAGATTTTTTTCTTGGATTTCTTCTTCTTGTGTTATTTAAAAGTATGCTTTTTAATCTTCAAACATTTTAGGTATTTTCTAGCTATCTTTTTTTTATTGATTTGTTTTACAGCTGTGATCTGTCTTATTGAATGTTCTATGAGAGCTTGGGACAAATTTGTATTCTGCTGTTATTGGATGAATTAGTCTATGTATGTCACTTATATTAATATATAGTTGATTGATGATGTTTAGTTCAACTATGCCTTTATTGATTTTCACTTATTATCTTTATTTTTCTTAATTTTTTTAAAATTCACTTTCTTTTTTTTTCTCTTTTCTTCCTTTTTCACTTTTTTCTCTTTTTTCCATGTTTTTCTGCCTGATGAATCTGTCCAATTCTGATAGAGGAATATTAAAGATACAACTATAATCATGGATTCATGTGTTTTTCTCTAAGTTTTGTCAGTTTTTGCCTCACATATTTTGATGCTCTGTTTTTAGACATACACATGGTTAAAACTATTGTATTGTTTGAAGAATTGACCCCTTTATGATTATGTAATCCCCTTTAGATCCCTTATAACTTTTCTTGCTTTGAAGTTGGCTCTGTCTGAAATCAATTTTCAGTCCTGCTTTCTTTTGATTACTGTTAGTATAGTATATCTTTCTCTATCCATTTATTTTTAATCTATATATGTCTTTATATTCAGTGGAGTTTTGTAGACAATATAGAGTTGTGTCTTATTTTTTTGATCTACTATGACAATCTCTGTCATTTAATTGGTATATTTAGACCATTTACATTTAAAGTAATTATTGATATAATTGGATTAATATCCATTATATTTGTTACTATTTCTTATTTGTTGCCCTTCTTCCGTGTTTCCATGTTTGTCTTTCACTGTTTTTCTGCCTTTTGCTATTTTAACTAAGCATTTTGTATGATTCGATTTTCTATCCTTTCTTAGATGTCAGTTATACATTTTTTTTACTTGCTCTAGTTGTTGCTCTAAAATTTTAAACATACATTTACAACTTATCTAAGTCCACTTTTAAATAACACTATACTGTTTCATGGGTTGTGAGAGTTCTTTATAATAATAATTTATTCTTAATTTTTCCCTTCTATACTTTATATCATTGTCATCCATTTATCTTATAAACATATATACATATACTATGAGAATGACAAGATACATAGTAATTTAAACTGATAGAAGCCAAATGAAAATGGAATATAACACTAATACTATCCTCTACAACATTGATCTTACTTTCTCCTTTTTTCTGCTACATGATGCTATCAAAACAAAAATGATCTAACTATGTAATTAATGTGTCTGTAATAAAGTATCATAGTCATATAATTTTTGATAACATGAAAAAACTAGTCTCAGAATATTTGGGGTCATGTTTAAAAGCTAGTATAAATCCAAATAATCAAATCAATTATACCTTATTTCTTATTTAGATTGTGTATCTTTTTCAAACTTGAACAATAATTTTTTTTTATTTCAGGATATTATGGAGGTACAAACATTTTGATTACAAATAATGACTTTGCCTCACCCAAACCAGGGCTAGAGACATGCCCTTCCCCCATACAGTGTGCACTATATCCATGAGTTTACCCACCTCCACCCCCACCTGACCGACACCCAATGAATATTACTACCATGTGAGTACCTTAGTGTTGATCAGAATACATTTTTGAAAAAAAGAGTTGAAAGCTGCTTTCTGAAGGCAGAGGAAATTATTATAAAAACTGATGCAACCTATTAACCATGTGTTTCACTTTCCCAATTCTTTCAGGTTAATTGAACTCTGCAGGAATTATAAACAGAAATGTTGGTGGACAAATTAACAAATAGTAGAGTTAAACAAAAATAAACAGCAGACCTTACATGCACCTGCCTGTTTTGCATATGGTTACCATCATCCCTCCCAGGTAGTCAGGACAAAAACAGGAATGTCCTTTTTGATTTCTCTCTTCCCTCACCCCAAAGTAAAATCAATCAACAAGTAGGTGACATTACCTTAACTATATTGAAAATCTATGTACATTTATATGCCTACATGTGTGTTGGCCTTGGGCCAAAAGATGATTATTTTTCATATGCAGTATTAAATATTTCAAGGTCCTCTCATGTGGTCTCCCTGATTCTACTTCTCTTCCCTCTATACCTACCAGCCCCCATTAATCCATTATTCACACTGTAGTTAATCTTCTTAAAACTCTTCTAGTCATTTTCAATTTCAAATAAAATTCCAATCCCTTGTTTTGACCCAGAAATATTTAACACTATGGCCCCTAGATTCTCCAACCTGATATTTGTACCAGTAGCTCTCTCTCTGCCTCGCACTACTCACATTCATTTGTTCGTGAACACAGAAAGCTCATTCCCACCTTAGGGCCTTTGTGTTAATTGTCTTATACCTCCCTGGAATGTTCTGCCCCTAGATTAATATGTTGCTGGTTCCTTATCATTTACCCTTCAGCTTAACTGGCATCTCCCTGAGTGTCTTTAATGACTGAATATCAAATAACACATCATCATTCCGCTTCTTAGTGTTTTTTTTTTTCTCAGTGTTTTTTTTAAGTGTTTTTTCTTAGTGTTTATCATGACTGGACATTTTAATTTTTAGTTAATGTTTATTAACTGCCTTCTTGCATTAAAACATGAGCTCCATGTGCACAAAGTTATTGTCTGTGTTGTCCCCAGGTTGGATAACAGTGTTTCTTTTCTGGTATTTATTCCACAAATATTTGCTCATTGGATGAGCAAGAATGAAGATAAATCATATTTAACATATACACACACATATATCACTTTCTATAATGCTTTATATATAATATCAGATGTATTTAACATGCATGTATACATATAAAGATGTGATATATCTATACATGTATTTATATTATATAACACATTTTTCAATGTATTTTATCATGTGCCTCTATTAAAAAAACTAAAAATAAGTTTTGTGATCTATTTATTTAGTTATCAAAACAATGTAAAAGTACAGAAAGTTATCAGGAGGCAGAATAAGTTCTGATGAAGGAAGCAAAATATATTGGGTAGTGAATTGATCTCACTTCATTTATCACATTGCTTATTAGAATCTTGTTCAAGTGTTCATTAGAGTCTAAATTTTGCTTGTTCTTTACTATGTTTCATATCCAGCAAATAGGCAGGTGACTTTGTGTTTGAGGATAATTGAATATAATTTTTGAAGTGAAAAAAAAATCCAATATGCCATCTCATGAAATGAAAACAGCTCTTACAGAGTAACCATAAAAAATTGTTGTAGACAAATGGCCTAGTAGATTTGAAATAAGTTTGGAGACAAAAATATGATGCAATTATGAAGAATGCATTCTCTAATATTTCTAACCCTAAAAAAATAATTATTAAATACCAGACATTATAGAGGCACTTTTGCGTATACTAAATACATTAATTTATTTAAGCCACACAACATGTAAAGCAGGAATGTATATACTCATTTTACGGAAAAAGAAACTAATGTTTCCAGAACTAAAAATGATTTGGCTAAAAATACTGAGCCCCAGAATACAAGCTCATTTATTTTCCCCTCTGGTTCTTGGAAACTTTTCACACTGCATAAAAACAAACTGAAAATGGTGCTCCTCTACAATGTTGTAAAGCTGTAAATCAGTATTTACTGAGGGAAAACTGATGAAAGTGATTGAGTTGGTTTTTGAAAAACTACATACTAAAGAGGAAAACAGAGTTTTCTGTACCCCTTATTCCTTGTAGAATAGATACAAGAGAAAAGGAAGAAATAAGTGTTTTATTATATATGTCAGTAAGAAGCCATTCAGAGCCATAGCTGATTTTTTTTAAAATAGAACATTTTAAGAAATAAATATAATGAAAAGAAAATATGATAACAGATATAAAAATATGATAAATAAGATGTGAGCACATAGAATGTTATTAGTATATGTGCACTTAAGTATTGATCAGTTAATACCAATTTGATGGTGAGTACATGTGGTGCTTGGTTTTTCATTCTTGTGATATTTTACTTAGTAGAATGGGCTCCACCTCTATCCAGGATAATAAAAGAAGTGCTAGATCACCATTGTTTTTTGTGGCTGAGTAAAACTTCATAGTTTGGAGTAGAGGTGATATTTGAAGTAGGATAAAAGAGAATTGAGGATGGACTTTGAAGATATAGATAACACTGAGTCTTGGAAGGAAATGATAGAATTTGAGCATGGGAAAATCCAAACAGTGTCAAATGCTCCAAGATAGTTCAAAAATATGAAAAACGAGGTAAGGCATAAGATCTCATCAACATAAAGTTTCTCATGAAAAGAACAGCTTTAGGAAATGTATAAGTCAAAAATGTAAGGAGTTAAACAATGAATGAGATAGTTAAAAGGAAAAATACATGTAAGTGGATGAATCCTTTAAATTTTCTCAATAAAAAGAGATAAATTTGGAGAAGAGAGAAAATACTGATATGCAAATTAAAGTGTAACATTATAGTAAAGGAACATTTTAAAGTCAAGTTTCTTGAGTTTTGGGAATCTAAAAGTTCAAGAGTGTCTCGATATTCAAAAAGCAGGTTAGACATTGTATTTTTTTATTTTGTAGAATAAATCATGGTTGGTATGTGGGGATTTATTATAAGAAAAGAACTGGTCACTCTGTCTTAGATTTGGAAAAATAATTTTTACTCTTTTTATAATCTACTTTTAATAATTTTTATAATAAATTGTGTTACCTTCATAATCTAATCATAAACATTAGATGGATTCCTAAAATGGATTATTTGGGAAATCATTGGATTTTTTAAAATGTTCAATTCTCTCTCCATTTCTTGGCATTGATGTTATAAAATGACTCTTTTTCCTTATTTCTCAAATACTGAAAACTTTACTTTTCCTTTTTTGAATAATACAGAATTTTCTGTCAGAACTCAGACACAAAGAGCACAAACTATAGCTGTAGTTCTTTGGGGAGTAATCCCTAGGGTGTTTCTTTTGTTTTCTAAAACTTATGTTTCTGTCATTTCTATTTCCATTAAGTACATGAACATAGAGTTAGCTTCTGGTTTCCTCAAACTCCTGAGACCTTATCATCAACTATGTAGTTAATTACAGAATAGTTTTTAGATTTGTAAGGAAATAATTTTAGATTTGTAAAGAAAGTTTAAGATTATATAGTCCATGCTTTCGTTTTTATAGGCAATAAAAATACCCTTAAAAATCTATTGCCTGTTCAGATATAAGAGTGGAATTTAATAACAGGATTTTAAATTCCTAAATCCAACAGTTAATTCTAGCTGATTCTGGTCTTTCAACAATACTTTATATGAATTTAAGATTGCATTGTTACAATGTCATCAATATTCTTAACTGTTCATGAATATATCTGTGGTGGATTTCCATAATATATTGTGTTTGAATTATGGTATTATAGATAGTAAATTGAACTTTTCCATTGAAATAATTTTATGAAAATTACCTTATTCAATGAAATGAGATAGAAAGAAATCAGTATTTTTCCAAACTTGGAAAGTTTAAATTAGAGAAAATATTTTTGAGTCAGCAAACCAATTTGCTTTGGCTATAGAAAACGATTAAAAATAATTTTGTTTAAAATTTAGAGAACATATTGATGATTTGGGGTATGTTTCAAGGGTATATATATTAACAGTGGTTACAGGTAAAAATAATTTTTAATTAATTGTTTAGCTATAATAGCATTTTAATGAACAACTCCTTATTGGAGTAAAAGAATTGGCCTTGAAGTTACTGCACACAGTAACAATATAAGTCAAGGGTGCCATTAACATTGTATTAATAGTTCATGTGAATGGCCCACATCAGATTTGTGTAGAACAACACATGCCTGGACATATGCAGCAACTTGAGAGGGTTGCATGTGAAAAAACATAGTGCTTTTTGAATTTCATTGCATATATGAACCTAGATTCTTTTTTAAAAAAACACACATACACAATTATTAGTCTTTTGAATGAAATATTTATATTGTAAACATATTGGCTCTCTCCCAATTAGTCTATAGATGTAATGCAATCCCAATCAAAATTTTAGCAGATTATTTTTTTTGCAGGAATTGCTAGTCAGTTTAAAGTATACACAAGTCAAGAATAGCAAAACAATCCTAAAGAACAACAAAGCCAGAGGACTTGTGCCCTCAGTTAGCAAGAATTATTATAGGTATATATTAGTTGATTCAATTTGTTATTGGTGAAAGGATAAACACATTCATCAGGTGCTGGGCAGGTGGGAGGAAGGAGGAAGGGATGAGTATATTCATACCTAATGGGTACAGTGAGCACCATCTGCCTTGAGGCCACTACTAACCTGCTGCTGAGCTAAGGAGGGAGAGGGGGACCTGGTGATCCCTCATGCACAAGGGTCAAGTTTCTCCAACACTGCTGTGGGCCACTGTGGGAACAAGTGCTTGGACCATGATTTCCACCCCTCTCTGCTTTCATGATAGCTGCCCACCTGACTGCTCCCATTGAGAGGGGCATACACTCTCAGTGGCTGGACTGAAGTGGAAGAGAAGTTGACCTGCTTGAGTGTTCTCCTGGCAGCCCAGGACCAGCCTGCCTCTCCTTGTCACAGTTAGAGCTTGAATCCAGGACCTGAGTAAGGTCCACAGGCCTGATCCTGTACTACCAAGATTTTATCAGATAATTCAGGGGCATGTAGGGGAGATTTGTGAACTGATCTCAAGTGGGAAAGAAGCCCACATGGGCAGAACTGAGAAGAAAATGTGGTATGGGTCTGTGCTGCAGAACACACAATAGGCATCCCTCCCCGATGAGGAACAGTCAGAGAAACCATGCTTTCTGTCTCCAGTGGGAAGGCTTGCAGCCTGGGGTGGCTCTGTTGCCTAACTGCAGTCAACTTTTTACTGTCCTGGCTAGTTTGGCCTGCTACCAGCAGCCAGACACCAGGGGGTAATCCATCAGGTTGAAGGAATGGAAGATGAGAAAAAACTCACTTCTGCCTACTGGACTGTGAATTCTGGATAGTCACTCCCCCATGACAAGGTTCTTTGGCATTGAGGAGACCCCTTTGACACTCCCTGGAGGCTTCCACCAGTGGTCTGGGACTGACTCATGACTCCTGTTGCACCTGCCTTTGGGAAGCCTGGAAACAGGCAACCCCAACCCTGCTCTGCCCAGTTTTGCCCCCTCCACTTGCTTTGGCAGTGGTATAATACAAGAATGGAACACCTGGGAGTTCCATGGCCCTGCACATCACATGGGATGTCAGTGCACTTCTTCTGATTGACTAGGTAGCACAAACACCACTGCAACTGGCTCTCTCATGCAAGTGCCATCTCCTGGCAAGGAGGTCAACTCATACAGACCATTACAGTGTTTAGTGATTCAACTGTGCAGGGCTTGGCTGACTCTTACCTGCCAAAGCCAGCTATTGGCCTGGAGAGTAAATTGGATGCCCCATATAATTTATACTGTTAAAAGTGCACAGGGCCAGGGAAACAGATAAGATTGTGGAGACCTCCATCTCTCCTTCATGGTATGAGCCAGGGAACTTGCCCACATGCATAGTACACTGCTGCTATAGCTTACTAATTGTGAGTATTTGAGAAAACAACTATAGTATGACCATCTGTATCCAAGGAATTCATTGAGAGTCTTGGCTCCCTGAAAGTACCTATAAGAAAAGACAAAGGTCCTTACCCAACATACACTACAGTTACACCCTTAATAAGAGGAAAAAGTCCCATCTAAACAAAAGTAAATTCAAAAATAAGTAGTAACAGCTTCTCCAGATAAGAAAAATCAGAGCAAGAACTCTGGCAGAATGAAAAACAAAGCTTAATGACTGCCTGGAAGGATCACATCAGATCTCTAGCAATAGATCCCAACCAAAATGAAAATATTGATATGACAGACAGGGAATTCAAAATATAGACTCTACGGAAATTCAGTGAGACCCTAGGTAAAATGGAAAACTAACTCAAATATATCAGAAAAAATAATAATTCAGGATATGAATAAAAAATTTACTAAAGATATAGATATATTTATAATGCAAAACAGAACTTTTGGAAATGAAAGAGACATTTAGGAAATACAAAACAGAGAGGAAAATTTTAACAATAGATTTAACCAAGCAGAAAAAGAATTTCAGAGCTTGAAAACAAGTCTTTCAAATTAACTCCATCAGTCAAAAATCAACCAAAATCAAAAGAAATAAAGAAAGTTCTCAAGAAATATGGGATTATGCAAAATGCCCAAACATAATAATCATAGATATCTCTGACAGAAAAGAAGATAAAGCAAAAAGCTTGGAAACTTTATTTTAAGGAATAATAGAGAAAAATTTTCCTGTTCTTGCTAGAGATTTAGACATCCAGATACAGAAGTCAATGAACTCCTTGAAGATTCATTGCAAAAAGGACATAACCAAGGCACATAGTCAAAAGTCTAGCCAAACATGAAGTAAAAAATCCTACAAGCTGCAAAGTAAAAGCATCAAGTAACTTATGAAGGAAAAACCATCAAGCTAACAGCAAAGTTCTCAGCAGAAAGGTTACAAGCTGAAAGGGATTGGAATACTATCTTTAAACTTCTTAAACAGAATATTATTCAGCCAAGAATTTTCTATCCTGAAAAACTAAGTTTCAAAAATGAAGGAAAAATAAAGTCTTTCTCAGATAAGGAAACACTAAGGGAATTCATCACCACTAGACTGGCACTACCACAACTGCTCAAAAGAGTTTCAGCCATTGAAATGAAAGGTTGATATTCACCAGTATAAAAACATTCAAAAGTATAAAAACACACAGATTTTATAAAGCCATAACATGAGGCAGAATGCAAAGCAACTATGTAACTATCAACATGATGACTGAAATAATATCTCACATATCAATATTACATTGAATGTAAGTAGTCTAAATGCCCCACTTAAAAGATATATATTGACAGAATGGATTTTAAAAAACCCAAATATCTGCTGTTTCCACAAGATCCACTTAAATCATAAAAATTCTCATAGACAGAAGGAAAAGGAGTAGAAAAACATTCCACACAAAAGCTTAAGAGAGCAAGAGTGGCTATTCTGATATCAGATAAAATAGACTTAAATAAACAAAAGTAAAAAAAGACAAATAAAGTTAGTATTAATGATAAAATGAACAGTTCAAAAACACTATAAAACAATCCTAACCACATATGCACCTAACACTGTTGATCTCAGATTCATAAAACAAATATCTTAGAAAGGAAATAAACAGCAATACAATAATAGAGGAGGAATTCCACGCTCCACTGACAGAGCTCAGCAGATCACTGAAGCAGAAAATCAACAAAGAAACACTGGACTAAAATAAAACTCTAGAACAAATGAACCTAACAGACATTTACACAACATTCTATCCCAAAACTACATAATATGCATTCTTCTCATCAGCACATGGAACATTTACCAAGGTAGACCATATGTTAGGCATATGTTAGGGCACAAAACTAGTCTCAACAACTTAAAAAGAAGTGAAATTCTATCAAATATATTTTCAGGCAACCAGTGGAGTAAAACTAGGGAGAAATTTCAAAAGGAACTCTCAAAACTATACAAATACATGGAAATTAAACAACCTGCTGCTGAATGATCATGATTTCATCATGAAATCAAGATGAAAGTTCTAAAAACTTTTTAAATGAATTATAATAGTGACAAAAGTTTTCAAAATCTCTGAATACAGAAAAAGCAGTGCCAATAGGGAAGTTTATAGCACTAAATGCCTACATCAAAAAAAACAGATCACAAATATACAAACTAACATCACAACTCATGGGACTAGGAAAACAATAACAAACCATCTCCAAGGCCAGCAGAGAGACAATAAATAACAATAATAAGAGCATAACTAAATGAAATTCAAATGAAAAAAATTACAAAGGATCAACAAATGAAAAGATTGTTCTTTGACAGTATGAGCAAAATTGATAGACCACTAGCTATATTAACTGAGAAGACGGAAAACTCAAATAAGCTCAATCACAATTGAAAAGTAGATCTTACAAATAATACCACAGAAAGAGGTGTTTGGTCAGTGAGCTCCCTTATAGCCAGCACTCCCAGTTGCTTGTCCGGTGGCTCCATCAGAGCAACGCATGATGAGAAAGGGACGGACATTGAAACTGCTTGAACAACTTGTGGGCAACTCAAGACTAGCATGCTTCTCCCTGGCATGGTCAGGACCTTTAGGGACCCAGGGTTGGGCCTGAAGGCTAATCTCATATCTCCAGATCTCAATCATGTTGCTTGGGGGAATGGAGGGTAGATTTGTGAATTAGTCTCAGGAGGCAAGGGAGTCCACGTGGGCAGATCTAGTGGGAGAGAACAGTGTGGGTCCTAGCTATGGCATGCTTGTAAAGCACCCCTCCCCCTCATGAGGGCTATGCTTTCAGCTCTGGCTGGGATCCTGGGCAGGAAACCTCCTGGCCCAAAGCACAGTCATGGGGGAGCTCGAGTGGCTTGATCTCATGCTGTTGGTAGACACTAAAGGTAGACTGCAAAGTGAGAAAGGTGGGAGAGCAGGAAGATAAACTCCAGACTATCAGATTGTGAATCACAGATAGCCTGGCCTCCATAAGCAGACTTTCTAGTTGGGTGGGACCACTTTAGCTGCTCCATGAAAGCTTTACACAAAAGCTTGGAGCAGACCTTTGACCTTTGCCAAAACAACTATCTTGTCAGCTTTTGTGGAGCCTGAGGGCAAGCTCCCCTAACCCAGCCACACCCAGCTGCACTCCCTCACCTGCCTCTGCTGTGCCAGAGAATAAGTACTCACCTGGAAGTTCCAGGGTCCCATTAACCACCTGCGGCATTTGAATGCTTCTCCTGAGAGACTGGAGCTGGTCATAGGACACCCAAACGACATCACAGCTTGTTCCTTCTGGCAAGCATCCCTTACTGACAGGGAGGTCAATTTTCCTGCTCTTTACAACATTTAATGACTCAATTATGCAGGATTCTCACCCATAAACACCACCTACTATAACAGAGAATAAACTGGGTGTGCCATTGCAATTTACACTGTTAAGAAGACAACAGGGTTGTACAAATGAAAGGATTTCAAAGACCTCCATCCTCTCTAATCCAAGAGAGAAAGGGAATAAGCCCACTCACATAATAACCAATCCTACAGACTATAAACAACTAGCAACTGAGAAAATCACCATACAAAGAATATCTATAACCAAGGCATTCATCCAGAACACAGATCACCATCAAAGCACCCACCATCAAAGCCAAAGATTCTTACCTAACATATGCTACAAACACGCCTGTATCAGTGACAGAAAGGGAAAGAGCCCAATAAAAACAAAAGAAAACCCAAGAATAAGAAGCAACAGCTACTCCAGATGAGAAGGAATCAGCAAAAGAACATGGAAGTATGAAGAATCAGACCAAAAGGACACCCCCAAAAGGGAAAACCAGCTCTACAGTAATGGATACCAAACAAAATAAACATAATGACATGTTTATAATGTCATAAACAAAATGACAGATAAAGAATTCCAAATATGGATTGTAAAGAAACTCAACAAAATTGAAGAGAAAATGGAAAACCAACTCAAAGAAACTAGAAAAACAATTCAGGAAATGAGTGAAAACTTCACTAAAGAGATGAACATATTAAGAAAAAACAGACAGAACTTCTGGAAATGAAAAATTCATTTAAGGAAATAAAAAACACAGTGTAAAGTTTTTAAGAATTGACTAGACCAGGCAGAAGAAAGAATCTCAGAACTTGTAGACAACCCTTTTTAATTAACTCAGTCCATCAAAAATGATGAAAATGATGAAGAGAGGATGAAGAGGAATAAACAAAGCCTACAAGAATATGGGATTATGTAGAATGGCCAAATATAAGAATCATAGACATCCACGAGGGTGAAGAAGAAAATGCACAAAGGCTGGAAAACCTATTTGAGGGAATAATTGAGGAACCCTTTCTTGGTTTTGCTAGGGATTTAAACATCAAGGTACAAGAAGCTCAACCAACACCTGGAAGATTCATTATAAAGAGGTAGTTGCCACGATACATAGTCATCAGACTGGCCAAAATCAACACGAAAGGATTCCTAAGAGCTGTGAGGTGAAAAAATCAAGTACCTTATAAAAGAAAGCTCACCAGGCTAACAACAGATTTCTCAACTGAGACCTTACAATCCAGAAGGGGTTGGGACCCATCTTCAATCTTCTTATCTAGAACAACTGCCACCCTATAACTAAGTTTCATATATGAAGGAGAAATAAAGACTTTTTCAGACAAACAATCACTGAGGGAATTTGTCAAGAGCAGAGCTGCCCAGCAAGAAATACTCAGAACTGCACTATACATGGATTAGCACAATATTCACCCACGAGGGTAAAGCCATCCAAAAGCTAAAGCTCAGAGCTCATATAAAACAATAGTACAAGAGTTAAAACAAAGCAATAAAGTACTATTGAACAGGATGAACAGAACAGCATCCCACATATCAATTTTGTCAATCAAAATGAATGGTTTGAATTTCCCACTCAAGAGACATAAGTTGGCTGAATGTATAAAAAATATAGGCCTGTTATTTGTCTCTAGGAAACACACCTAACACACAAGGACTCAGACAGACTTAGGGTGAAGGGATAGAAAAATGTTCCATGCAAATGGAAACCAAATAAAGCATATGTAGCCATTTTCATATCAGATAAAATTGATTTTAAATAAACAATAGTAAATAACAACAAAGATGGCCATAATGATAAAGGAAGTAATTCAACAAGAAGATACAATAATCCTAAATATTTATGCATCTAATACTGGAGCACCCAGACTCATGAAGCAAACCCTGCTAGATCTAAGCAAAGAGATATACAGCAGCATTGTAATTGCTGGGAAATGCAACACCATGATAACATAACTGAACAGATCATCCTAGCAGAAAATAAACAAACACTGGACTTAACTAGGATTCTAGAACAAATTGACTTAACAGACATTTACAGAAAAATTTACTCCCAAACTACTGAATATACATTTTTCTCATCAGCACATGGAACATTCTCCAAGACTGATCATAACTTAGTGCACAAAACATGCCTCAAGAAATTCAAAAAAGTAGAAATAATACCATGTATATTCTCAGATCACAGTGGAAGAAAACCAGAAATCAACCCCATGAGCAATACTCAATTCTAAACAAAGTCATGGAAATTAAACAATCTATTGGTGATTGATTATTGCATTAATGATGAAATTAGGATAGAAATTTAAAAATTCCTTGAACTGAATGATAAAGGGGACACAAGCTATCAAAAATCTATGGAACAGAGCAAAAGCAATATTAAAGGGAAAATTCACAGCCTTAAATGCCTAAATCAAAAAGACAAAATGATCCCAAGTTAACAACTAATGACATCCTCAAGGAACTAGAAAAGGAAAAGGAAACCAAACTCAAAGCCAGCAGAAGAAAAGAAATAAGTAATGTCAGAGCAGAACTTAATGAAATTAAAAACACAAAAATTATACAGAAGACCAATGAAACAAAAAAAATGGTTCTTTGAAATGATAAACAAAGTTGATAGACCTCTTGCTAGATTAACCAGGAATAGAAGAGAAAATACTCCAATAAGCTCAATCAGAAATGAAAAAGGAGATTACAAATGATACCCACAGAAAAACAAAATATCATCTATAAATACTATGAAATCTCTATGCACAAAAACTCAAAAACATAGAGAAAATGGAAAACTTTCTGGAAACACACACACTCCCAAGATTTAATCAGGAATAAATCGAACTCCTGAACAGACCAAAACTGAGCAACAAGGCTGAAGCAGCAATAAAAATATTTTAAAAAATCTTCCAGCAAAGAAAATCCCTGGACCAGATGCATTCATAGCCCAATTTTACCATATTTACAAAGAAGAGCTGATAGCCTTATTTAAGATTATTTCATAGCATCAAGAAGGAGGGAATCCTCTCCAATTCCTTCTATAAAGCCAGTATCACCTTGATACAAAGCCAGGAAAAGATACAACGAAAAATGAAAACTGTAGATCACCATCCCTTATGAAAATAGATATTAAAATCTTCAATAAAATGATAGCAAACAAAATTCAACAGCATATCAAAAAAAATAATCCACCATGATTTAGGAGGCTTCATCCCAGCAATGCAAGCATGGTTCAACATATATAAATCAATAAATGTGATTCACCACATAATCAGAAACAAAAACAAAGATCACATGATCATCTAACTAGATGGAGAGTAAACATTCAAAAAAATTCAGCACACTTTCATGACAAAAATCCTCAACAAACCAGGCATAAAAGGAACATGTCTTAAAATCATAAAAGCCATATGTAACAAACCCACAGCCAGCATCATACTGAATGGGGAAAAGTTAAAAGAATTCCCACTAAGAACTGGAACAAGACAATTATGCCCACTGTCACCATTTCTATTCAACATAGTGCTGAAAGCCCTAGCTAGAGCATGCAGGCAAGAGAAAGAAATTAAGTGTACACAAAGCATGAAAGAGGAGATCAAATTACTGCTTTTTGAAGATAATATCATCTTATATCTAGAAACCCCCAATAATTCCCCCAAGAGACTCCTGGAATTGGTAAATAAATGCAGCAAAGTCTCAGGGTATAAAATCAAGGTACACAAATCTGTAGTACTTCTATACACCAATAACAGTCAAGCTGAGAGTCAAATCGAAGACTCAATTCCATTCACAGTAGCTACAAAGAAAATAAAATACATAGGAGTATACTTAACCAAGGAGGTGAAAAATCTCTAGAAAGAAAACTATGAAATACTGAGGAAAGAAAACGCAAATGATATTAAAACAAACAAGTGTAAAAACATATGTTCATGGATCAGTAGAATCAAAATTACTAAAATGTTCATGCTACTCAAAGTGATTTACAGACTCAATGCAATCCCCCCCCAAATACTAAATTCATATTAATGTTTCACAGATGTGGAAAATATAATTCTATGCTTCACATGGAACCAGAAAAATGCCCAAGTAGTCAAAACAATCTTAAGTAAAAGGAAACAATTGGGAGGCATCTCATTACCAGACTTCAAGCTATACAATAAAGCTATAGTAACCAAAATAGCATAGTACTGGCACAAAAATAGACCAATGGAACAGAACAGAAAATTCAAACATAAAACCATTTGCATACAGCCAAGTGATCTTTGACAAAGCAGACAACAATATAAACTGGGGAAAAGAACCCCTATTCAATAAATGGTGTTGGGAAAATTGGATAACCACATACAGAAGAATGAAACAGGATCCATAGCTCTCACCAATCATAAAAATTAATTCAAGATGGATAAAGGACTTAAATGAAAGGCATGAAACCACAAGAATTCTAGAAGAAAATATTGAAAAAACTCTTCTAGAATAATAAATTATTGGCCTAGGCAAATAATTTTTTTTATTTCAGCATATTATGGTGGTACAAATGTTTAGGTTACGTATATTGCCTTTTCCCACCTGCATCAGAGCTTCAAGCGTGTCCATCACCCAGATGGTGTGCACCCATCCCCTCCTCCATCCTTCCATCTGCCTGACACCTGATGAATGTTATTACTATATGTGCAGTTAAGGGTTGATCAATTATTTATGAAAAAGACTCCAATGGAAATCATGGCAACAACAAAAATAAATAAATGGGCCTTGATTAAATTTAAAAGATTCTTCACAGCCAAGGAAACAAGTAACAGAATAAATAGCCTGTAGAATGGGAGAAAATATTTGCAATCTATACATCTGATAAAGTCCTAATAATTAGAATCTATGAGGAACTCAAGCAAATCAACAAGAAAATATCAAACAACCCCATTAAAAAGTGGGCAAAAGACATGAACAGAAGCTTCTCAAAAGAAGATAGACAATTGGCCAATAAATATATGAACAAATGCTCAATGTAAATAATCATCAGGGAAATGCAAATCAAAACCACAATGAGATATCACCGTGCCTCAGTTAGAATGGCTATTTTTAAAAAGTCCAAAAACAACAGATGCTGGTGTGAATGCAGAGAGAAAGGAAGGCTTATATACACTCTTAGTGGGACTGCAAATTAATACAACCTCTGTGGAAAACCGTATGGAGATTTCTCAAAGATCTAAAAGTAGACCTACCATTTTATCCACTACTGGGTATTTATCTAACAGAAAAGAAATTATTTTATCAAAAAGATACCTGCACTTGAAGGTTTATTGCAACAATTTGGATGGAACTGGAAACCATTATCCTAAATGAAGTATCTGAAGAATGAAAAAACAAACACCACATGTTCTCACTATTAAATTGGAACTAACTGATGAGCACACATTTATACAGAGGGAAATAAATTTCAAAGTAAATCAAGCAGGGAGTAGTGGAGACAAGGTGATGGGTGAAAACCCACTTATTGGGTACAGTGAACACCTTCTGGGTGATAGGCACACTTTTAAACCTGACTTGAGCATTACAAAAGCAATCCATGTAACAAAAAATATTTGTATCCCCATAATACTTTGAAATAAAAAAATTAAAAAAGAATATAAATTATTCAACAATAAAAAGTAATGAATTACTTATTTATGGAACAACACAAAAGAATCCTAAAATATCCTCAGTGAAGATGTCACATTTGAAAGAGTGCACATTGTAGGAATCCACTTATATGAAGTCTTATGACAGAGAAAAAATTGTCTGTGATGAAAACTCAAAAAGAGTAGTTGCCTGGGGTGGTGGAGATTAGTGTGGCTTGACTGGGTAAGGGCAAGAAAGAACTTTTAGGGAATCATTTAAGGTTCTGAGTTTGGATAGGATTAGGATTTGGGGTTGTACTTATAAAAACATTTGTCAAAACTCATAAAATGGAACATTTTGTGCATTTCATTCTATGTGGTTTTACTTAAGGAAAATATAAACAAATTTGAATTTTATGTAATGATATGGCAGTTGAATTATGTAGGGGTTGTGTTGTTTAATTAAAAAATATGATGGATTGAGTTATGGATAAATACATGATAAAGGGCATATAATAAAATGTTAATTGTATACCCCAAATGGATGGTAAATGTGTTTGTTGAAAAATTCTTTACAAAAAACATGCACTATAAAGACTTTAAGATAAAAAAATAATGGAGATGTCTTGAACTCTTAAAAATGCTTATTTTTGATTGCTGGTCTTCATACATATAGATAGATATATATAAACACTCATATATACAAACACAAACCTGTGTGTATATACGTGTGTGTATTCTTTTCTATTTTTGCTGATTTTTTTCCCATTGAGCATAATGTACTTTTGAGATTAAATACAAATCTATGTAAAGACAAACAAGGCAAAACAAAACAGAATTACTAAAACATTTTAATTACCGTTTTACACAAGATAATTTTCTATAAAATTTGTCTCTATGTATATTATTGTAATTCATATTCCTTTCAATTGAGACTCCACTGAGAACTCTAAATTGTAAAATATAGTTGAGTTTTTATCCAAATTTGAAAAGTAGATTCAGAATCTAACAATGTATTACATAGAACATACCACATTTTCTATACAAAGAATCTTAAAACCTACATGTAGTCACTTACACTTGTGGGAGTTGCCATAATTTTGTTATGTTTTTAAATAAGTTTGAGTTTTTAACGTAGATTACTGCTGAGGCCATTCTTGAATCAATGTAAACTGAAATATGGTGGAAGAAATAAAAATTGAATACATTTGCATAACTGTCTATCCATCTATCTATCTATCATCTTTAAATGATTGCAGTGATTCTTTTCATTGAGCATCCAAATTGAGGTTTAATTTTAAGTAGACCATTATTAAAGTCATTTGTTTATATAAGGTGAAATACCAAGGTTGAGAGATTTAAGACGGAGAGCAGGTAGTGCTGTGCCCAATGTCCTATAGTCAAACTTTTTACCTTGCTTAGAAACCAAATTCCCCCAAGTAAAGCACTCAGGTTTGACTGTGACACTTCATGTAAGGTAAGACATACGCCTGATACTCACAGATATGCAGCTTTTCCTTCTTCCAGTTCTTTACTTTTGCCACTGGAGCCACTTTTCTTTCCACACATTCTCCTGGTGATGCACATCAATAACCCGCATTGCCGAATAAAAAAGCAGCTGACATCTGTTACCACTAGGATTAGCAGAAGTGCAGCAACTCCAAGGCCAATGACTGCTCCAAGCCCAAGACCATTAAAAAGTGTGTCTTAAAAAATAAAAAAATATATGAAACCGCAAATTAGAAAATATTAAATGTTCATATTAAAAAAAAATCTTATCCAAGAAATAGTCACCTAAAGCAATAAGAGAAAAGTGATAGTAACTGGCAGACTTCTAATCTCATGATTGTTGAGATCTATTCTCTGGTTTTCAAACAATATTTTAGGCAATTGATCTGTTAATTATTTGAATATTTTTTCAAACTTTCTCTTAAAAAAAAGTCTAAGTAACTCTTGTTTTCAATATACTTCTTGATTCCCTGTGGGGAAGATAATGAATATTCTCATATCTCTCACTGTACTTTTTTGGAAAGTCACAGCCATTAATAGTCCATCACAATATTAAAAAGAAATTTTAGTCAAAACTCCAGTAATAAAGGTGTTAAATAAATGTTCCATGTGGAATTATTTTAGTTTTAAGACTTAAACTTGCAAATGGATGGCTCCAAGCACCTTACTTTGACAGAGATTGCATTTTAAAATACCTTCCTATGAATATTTTAAAAATCACCATCTTAGACTAAATGATTCACTTTTCTCTAGTTAATATTTTAACAAATAGATTAGAGGCAAATTTTTAAAGAGTTATGGTACTGAGGACCCTTTGTTAGGTCCTATCGTGAGAAGGTAGGGGAAGTTGGGAGGCAATTTTCCTTGGCATGTGGTTGCAGGAAATCTCCAAAGACATGCACATAGTACCCACCAAAGTGGTGAGTGGGAATAAGATGGAATATGCTGATCGATAAGCCAGAAATGACAAGAGGGCATTTAACAATGAATCAGTCGTTATATGTCTGTAGTTTAATATGAGGATAGACTACACAACTGTAATAGTATAGATTAAAAAAAATAAGGACAATGGAAAGAAATAAATTAAACTGGTTATACTGTGTTATCTAGAAAAAGGAAGATGACACAATTTCACAAACATTCAAAATTATCCTCAGTACATATGTTAAGAATTTGCTTACATAACATTATAAAGTTATAATTATTCTTTTTAATGGTAAAATACATTCATTATTCAGCATAACCATGAAATATTCTCTATGTAACTGATGTGGAACACAAGTGACAGACACATGTACAGATATAAATTTGGTTTTTGAGAAAAACACTTTTGAAAAATATGCATATGTAAAGCAAGGTTTTCCTAAGTCATATTTTTAAACTTAGGCTTAATATTTTAATAATGACTTGAAGAAATACTGATTCAACGCAATCAGAGTAACTGCTGTCATCCTAAATCTACCACTAGCAGGTCAACCTTGAACAAGTCAGACCTGCCTGAATTTTTATTGTTCTGTAGAACACCGGAGTCTCATGTCTACATTTATTTTACTTTTCCAGGAAATCGATATAAGTTATTTACATTTTTTAACACTCTTGGAGCTTGCAGCTAGACTAAGGAAAATCATGCTGTTGGTGACATAGTGACCTGGCTTTTTACCAGGCAACACTCTGGTTCACCCGTACTAGAACATAAATGTACTACTATAGTGTCACCCGATGTGGCAAATGAGAATTCCTTAAGCCCTGAATCAACAAATTTAGAACTTATATGCCCAAGCAAAGAATATAATTTTTATTGTAATTCTTTTTTTTCTGATAAAGAAAACCAGGTAATAAACACACAGTAGTGTGAGAAGTAAAATAATTTTTTCATGCCATTTTCAGAATCTCCTTCCTCTACTAAATTTTAATATGCTACTTAGGTGGTGATAGTTTCATAAAATTGTTTAACTAATGTCCAGAGAAATTATTGATTTTCCACAAAACTATTATCTTATCACATCAACCCACCCTAAGGAATGACTAGAGAAAGAATAGTATTTTTCAGCCATGGGGATTTAGTATCATCATTTTTCCTTTTTCAGAATCCCAATAAGCAAATGGAGAGTGAAATTCTAATGATTATTTACCAATTTTCCAAAGGTATATCTCTATGAATGATGTAAAAAAAGGACTAATGTCTCATGCTATAAAAATAATATACCAAGTAAATTAGGATTTCTGTTATCGATTTAAAAATAAATCATTGTATATATTTTCTTCCGTTATCTATTTACAAATATAAATGATCCTCTTCTGAATCTATTATTACAATATAATGAAGACAACTTACCTATGCAACACCTCTGATTATATGTAAAACTACAGTATTTTCTTCAAAATTCACATGTAATGATTTTAGATATGCTGTACACGCTTCAACAACCAAAGCTCAGAAAAATGGAATGGAAACATACCTACATAATTGGGCTTTATCCTCTGTGGATACACTGACTTAATGATCCTGTGGTTTGAACTTGTCACTCCTCTCCTACTTCATTTAGGTGCCTCTCATATGTAGACATAATTATAGGCAATAAATCCTACAGATCAATGATAATGTATCTGGCCCATTATATAAATTCCCATTTACCTTTCCAAAGCGTAAAGAGTCTTGCTTTGCATTAGGAATCAGAAAATCCTAGTTTCATCACTTACTGTTGTATGTCTTTGGGATGAGCCACCTAATTTCTCTAAGAGTGGGATTCTTCTTTATTAAATCAGGGACAGTTATGATAACAATGACAACTGCAAGCTAGGGCACTGGGTTGCTGAGAAGATTGTTGAGAATATGGTGAAGTATTGATACTTAACACTCCTAGCACTTAACTGCCTAGCACAAAGTAAAAATTTAATAAGTATTGATCATTATTATTATTTTACTATGACAGAATTCTAGAAAACAATGTTTTGTAGAAAACAATAGATCATCCAAAATTAAATGTGAAACGATTCTGTAAACATATCTCTTCATTAGCAATCTGAGGTGGGAAGGTTTCTTTTATTAAGTAATGATTATTCTCTTGAGAATACAATCACTTTTTAACATTTTTTAAAATTTATTCATTTATTTCAGGATACTACGGGGTACAAACATTTTGGTTAAATGTTAAGACTTTGCCACACCCAAACCATGATTTGAAGCGTGCCTTCCCCCGACTACAACACTCACCGCATCCATTCGTTGTGAGTTTACCCAACCTCAACCCCCTAATTCCTGAAGAATAATACCATTTCATCCAGCAATAGCACTATTAGGCATCTACCCAAAAGAACAAAAGACAGTCTATAATAAAGACATCTGCACCCGGATGTTTATGGCAGCACAATTCCATATAATTACTTTTTAAAAAAATGATTCAAATTTAGCTAGTTAGCTTTGAAATGATAAATATTTGATTCAAGAGCTTTTTAGCATTAAACCAGTATTTTGATTTGCTACATTTCTGTTTTCAGAAAAGCTCCTAGAGAAATTATATTTGTAAAGCGTCTATAGTGAAGAAATATAGATGCTAAGATAACCATTAATTTTTCTAGATAAAATAAAATGAAATTTTTTAAACTTATTAAAATTTTTGAAGGTTGCTTAAAGTCATTTTTATGAGAAATTTAATATATTTTTATCATTGAAGAAGATAAGAGTGGATATCATATAGGTTTATATCATAAATATTTAATTAAGTTGTCTGTTGAAAGTTATGTTTTTTTAATATATAAATTTACGATTAAGAATGGATTTAAATGGTTATACTTTCTCATATCTCATGAGGGTTAGGCTACAATAACTGATGATAACTCAATTTTCTAATGTTTGTATTATTTATTTCAGCTACAAGCTTACTCCAGCATAAAAAGTTTATTTCTACTTTGTATTTTTCAAAAATAAAACCGTAACTACATATAAAATCATTGGGATTTGGGTACTAGCAATGATTTATTTTCTCAATAATGTATAGGAAATTCCTTCTTTATCAGTTAATTATGGTTAATTATTTAACAAATTGAAACTGAACATACATAATTATTTTAAGGATTTTAAATTCATTTTTTCTTTTTTAGCTTTCCGGAATACCTATACATATACTTTAAGTGGCAATTTTTATGACAAATCCATTATGTGGGAAAACTATATTATGAGATCTACTTTGCAGATGAGAAACTGATGTTCAGAGAGATCATTTTCCAAAGTCATACAATAACCCTTAAAATTAGACCTGCACAAATGAAGCACTATTTAACTCCAGGTTTTATACTTTTTATACCTGTGCTAGAGCCAACATTTTACATTGTATTTTCACAATCAAATAATGAAAAGGTAGGGATAAGTATAATATAATATAATAAATATATCATAAATATTCTTATAGAGAAATTTCAATAATCATTTATCTTTACTATCAGTGAAGCAACAATTATTTAAAAGCTATGTAGGTGAGGTACAACAATGTAAATTATTTATCTAACTTGTATCCCTGCTTTAAGCTTTCTCTTTAGTTATCATTTTGAATTATTCTTATGAAAAACGGGATTTATACTAGAATTGAAAAAGAATAAGTAATTTAGGAAGCAAAAAAAATTTACTTCTATCTTTGGTTCATATTTTATTATTGAAAGCAAATATGAGAATCAGACTGAGTTTCCATAACCTTCCCTCTAGGCTGCATTTCTCCAATCCCATGAAAATTGGAAATTGGCTTACTAAATCTATTTCCCTAGATCATTATGTAAATGCATTCTATTTTTCATAAAAACATAAAATCAAAGTATTAAAATAAGAAAATCTGAGTTCAATTTAAATTTGTTATATGCAGCAATTGCCCCTTATCCAAAGTTTCACTTTTTGCAATTTCAGTTACCCATGGTCAGCTGTAGTCTGAAAATATTAAATGAAAAATTCCAGAAGGAAACAATTCATAAATTTTAAACTGCATGTCATGCTCATTAGCGTAATGAAATCTTATGCCCTCTTGCTCTGTCCTGCTCAGGATGTGAATCTTCCTTTTGTACAGCATTATCCACACTTTCTATGCCACCTGCCCCATTAGTCACTTAGGATTGTCTTTGTTATCAGATTGTCACAGTCTTGCAGTGCCTGTGTTCAAGTAACCCTTATTTTACCTAACAATGACCCCTAAATGTAATCACGGTGATGCTGGAATATTATTATAATTGTCCCATTTTAGTATTAGTTATTATTGTTAATCTCTTACTGTGCCTAATTTATAAAGTAAACTTTTTCATCGTCATGTATGTATAGGTAAAAATAGTATATACAGGGTTCAGTACTGTCTATGATTTCAGTACTGTCTATGAATCCATTGGGGGTCTTGGAACATATCCCCTGTGCATGGGGTGGACTACCAAAAATCTCTTTCATGTTTGTGTTGCAGAAATTAACTCACTACCAAAACACTGAAATAATTTTCTATGAAATTTGATATATTTGATAATATTCATTTTATAAAAACTAATATACTAGTAGATTCATAAAATGAGCCTTGCTTTTTGATTTCTTGAATAATAAACAGTTCAATATTTTAACTGTTTTTCTATGGGTACATATAATCTTCTCCAAGTACATTGAAAATTAATTTTGAAACTTGGAAAGGTGCAATAAAGACATGGAGAAAAAAATCAAACGGTTATAAAATGGAGATTGATTGTTGCTTCCAGAATTTTCATAAGAAATATTGCTAGAAGCAGTTAGCTAGTAAGTTAAGCATATGAAAGGTAAAGAGAAGATATTAAAACTATGGTCCCAAATCTTTTAGGCACCAGGGACCAGTTTCATGGTAGACAATTTTTCCACGGACCTGGGGAGGTGTGGTGTTTGGATGGTTTGGGGATGATTCAAGTGCATTATATTTATTGTGCAAACTTCTTGGCTAAGGATAATCTGTATTTGCAGCAGCTCCCCAGCACTAGCATCACCACCTCAGCTCCACCTCAGATCATCAGGCATTAGATAGATTCTCATAAGGCGTATGAAAACTAGATCCCTCCCATGCACAGTTAACAGTAGGGTTTGTGCTCCTATAAGAATCTAATGTGTTCCAGCTCTATCCAGGAAAATACAAGATGTGCTATATCACCATTGTTTCTTATAGCTGAATAGTAAGTACTTCATGGTATACATATACCACATTTTATTAATCCACTCATGAATTGATGGGCACTTGGGTTGTTTCTACAGCTTTGCAATTATAAATTGTGCTGCTATAAACATTAGAGTGCAGGTGTCTTTTTTGTAGAGTGTCATTGGATCTTTTGGGTAGATACATTAATGGGGTATTGGGCGGGTGGGAAGGGGGAGGGGCGCGTATATACATACATAATGAGTGAGACGTGCACCGTCTGAGGGATGGTCATGCTTGAAGCTCAGACTTGTGAGGGGAGGGGGGCAAGGGCATTATTTGAAACCTTAAAATTTGTACCCCCATAATTTGCTGAAATAATAATAATAAAAAAGAATCTAATGCCTCCACTGACCTGACAGGAGATGAAGCTTATGTGGTGATAGGAGTCATGGAGAGTGGCTGTAAACACAGATGAAGCTTCCCTCACAAGCCGGCTGCTCACCTTGTGCTGTGCAGCCCAGTTGTACAGTCTAGTGCCTAACAGGACACTGACTGGTAGTACCAGTCCACGGATGGGGGTTGGGGAACACAGCATTAAAAAACCTTGTTTGGTGTTCAGCATGACATTACTAGATACCATATCTTCCCACATTAGAGGTAAGACTATGTGACTCATGTTCTTCCTTCATCCTGCCTAGGGCCACAGACTTCCAAACACCAACTGATATATAGGAAATCTTGGCATTCATCTACAGCAAATACATGCGTGTATATGCCTTATGCAGAAAGAGATGAGAGGAAATAAGGAGGATGAAAAAAATCTCCTACAACTTAGTGAAATTCCACCTGGTGATGTATAATCATGAGGAATGTTTGGTTTGCTTTCTAGATAAAGATCAATAGAAATTAATTCATCAATACTATTGTGCAATCTTATGAAAGTGAGAGTAAGTTCATAATATTTTAAAACATACTCTTACAAATATTATCTCAGAACTTGAATCATGTAAAAAGTCTAGAGTTCATCCTGCAATTAAATAAATGTGATACATTGATAGGACATTAAGAGAATAAATAACGATTCTTAAGAGTTCTGAAAAATATTTTTAGAAATTATCTGTTATAAAACATACACAAAACATATCCTTGAGATGCATGTATTTAATCCAAAGTTTCAACAACTTCAATTCAAAATCGTTTGAGGAATACTTAAAAGGAGATGACAAAATGTTAAAAACATTACATTTACTTAAAATAGTCAAACATAATAACTAGACAAAATTTTTATCATAAAATACTTTAGGCAGTTGAAAGGTTTTCCTCTAGTGAAGATATTCTTTTTTAAAAATTTAGAGGGTACCTAATTATTCTCATTTACCAATTTCTAGAGAATTTATTTTCTAAATTGGACTTCATATTGATGTTTCTTAAAATATTGCCGATTTGTATTTTAACAGATTTGTAAATCACCAAAGTAAAATAAGCATCATTGTTATTTGTCATATTTGAATTTGGTATATTTGAATTATAAGGGTAATTTGTTAAAAATCACAACATTGTAGTCAAAGAGTGCTCTCCCTGTTGCATATCTGATATGCAAAAATGTGGAGTGGGCATCTTTCAGCAGTTGAGCTCCATCTATTGTGGAAATAAAACACCCAGATTCTCTAAAGATTTTGTGGCTATGTAGTGAGGAAAAAAAAAGGATCATCAATCCATTTATGCTTCACAAACATTCATTGAGTGCACACTAAACTAGTGTAGAACTGGAGGGGTTCCCTGAAATGTACTATAATAGAATTAAAGTGACTATAGTCAATAAAAGTTATGGTATGCTTTAAAATAACTAAAAGGGGGGAATTGGAATGTGCCTGACACAAAGAAATCATAATGCTTGAGGTAGTGAACACCCAATTACTTTGTTTTGATTATGATATGTTGTATGTATGTATCAAAACATCACATGTATCCCACAAATGTATTCAATTATGTACACATAATAATTAAAATAAAAAAATTAAAAGCTAGCATAATTCTTTAGGCTTATTATATATCAACTTAAGTCTGTATTTACTTATGAAGCATTATAAATTCTCAAAATGTTATTTTATGCATTGATCCCAGAGACACAACAAAGGAACAAAGGGATAAGATGTCTATATTAACAAGGGCATATTGTTAATAGTAAGAACTTTTGCTAGCATGATGATAATATCTTTGCATTACAGAAGACACACTCCAAGATAATACATAATTTTAAAGAAAAATATATTACACTAATTTAGAAACCAGCTAACATACCTAAGGATTTTACAAAGTTTCTTGTTTTATGTTAGAAAAGCTGTTTGCCAAGATTATCTATTTCTTATAGACTTGGAAATTACCTTAAATAGATAGATTTATTTCAGTTATATTTTCCCTAGGATCTCCTCAAAAAATAAATACCAAAATGTAGTACAAATAATGTGTAGCAGAAAGTAGAAAGAGTCAATCAATGTAGAAATTAGACTCTTTAGGTCAGCAAAATCCTATTTAAAAAGAAATTTAAAAATATTTAATGTTTCATAACTTTAAAAATGGTGGTGATATTGAGAATGAAGTGTAATCACAATATTCTTTCAGTATAGACCAAATGGCAGATTTTATATTTTGTGACAGAAGCCCCTTGTCAAGAACAAAAATAATATTCCTTATATTATGGAGTTTTACAAAGATGTCTTATTATATATTAATAAGAGTTTCTATTCCCTGTAGGGAAGACTGGGTGCACTCATCAGAAAACTAGTAACCAAATAATTTAAATTAAGAGTCATGTTTGGAATTTTACAGCCTTCTCTCAGTTAAACTAAGTGGAGAATCAAAAATAGAAGTATAAATGTTATCTTTATATATTTATAGCTCTTAAGAAAAAACAATTCCAAAATATCAATTTTTATATATTTGAAACATTACTTTCAAATCACATTTGCAGTTGTTACAATCCTAAATAAATAAAAGTAAAAAGAAAATTTTAATTCACACATTATAAAATTCACTGACTTTATATGAAACCACTGATATTAAATCTGAGCACAACGTAACACTAGTTATAATTTTCTAAACACCACGTTTGTCTTCTGTATCATGACAGGGGGCCTCCTCCATTTCTTCTACCTAGTGTGTATCCATCAATGGATGGATCCATTCAATTTTAATTCACATTTAATTTCCCTGTTTGAGACAAATGTTTGAACTTCTGAGGTTTCCAATATCTGGTCAATAACTCTTTAACTGCATCATTTGAAAAAAAAAAGGAGTAAATCATTGCAAATTGCATCAGCAAGACTATTTAAAAATAGCATTTGCCATTCATTCAAAATTTTAAAAAATAAACAAAGAGCAAACTCGACAGAAGCAAAGATTAGATTTTATATTCTGCTTCTCCACCTTTTTTCTTTCTTCCCCTCTAAACCTAGAAAAAAATTGAATATACTCTCCCAAGATATGTGTTTTTATTTTTAATTATAAACTGGTAATACATATATATGTATATTTAAATTTTATTTTAAATTATTAAGTATACATAATAGTTGTATATCTTTATGGAGTACCTGTGATGTTTTGATACAGACAGTGTATAATGATCAAATCAGGGTAATTGGGGTATCTATTACCTCATGCATTTACCATTTCTTTGTGCTAGGAATATTAGTTATTTTAAAATGTTATATTTATACATTAAAATATTCATGCACATTATAAAGGATAAAAAGTAGAAAGATGAGATAACAAATTTTATTAGAGATTTTAATATTTTTTTCTCTCTACAGTGGATTTCACCCACTTTATGACCCACACACCACAATTGGAAATACCTAAATAATAGTTGTTTTACTCTCAGTTTCATTACTGACAAAGTTTAAATACTGAAACCTTTATATCATAACTAAAATAGAACGATATAGATTTTATTACATATATATCTTCCTATATAATTTTATATCTATATCTATATATATCGTATAGAGACATACATTTTAGAAGCATATATAAAAGTACTTTGGAAATTCCAAAGCATTATACAAATATGTCATTATTTCAATTATTATACCTATTATTCTGAATAAATTTTGTTCATAGTGAATTTGTGTTACTTTTCATTTATTTATAGCATCTTTTTAAAACAAATTAGATATTCTCCATTTTTACCCAAAAACCTTCCTAGATTTTAGCAAATGCAAACATTTGAACATTGCTGACAGTCCTGAATGATGATGCATAAAAATAATTGGGATATGCATACTTTTATTTTACATTTTATTTTAGTATGGCCTGATGCTTAAAATCATTTCCATTCTCCTTATTTTAGGTATGCATTTCACTGTGACCAGAATTAAACAAATTTTGTATCTTTACACCATTCCATTTTTTACTTTTTCATTTCTTATGTGGTAAACTTTCTTTTTTGTCATTTCCTTATTCCTAAATGTGATTTTAAAAATCTTTCTTGAACTTTGTAAGACTAATGTTAAAATGCATGAAAGCCATATAGCTATTAGTAATGTTCTTATTGTCACTTATATGTGACATTCACTTTTGCTCAGTTTCATTTTACAATATATTATAATATTTTTGGCATTTTCTCCTTCCATAATTTATTTTTTCTCTAGTTCAACAGTAGTTTTTGTTATTGTTACTGTTATTTTATTTTTATTTTGCTCAATATTTTAGATACATTCATCTTCATTGAAAAAGAAAATAAGATTAAAATTTTCACAAAATTATTAAAAAGTGAATCAAAATCACCTCCCTAAAATAAAAACTGTTATTCATTTGTGTTATAATCTTTTACTTTGTCAAGTCTTGGTTCCCTCTTGGATAGCTCATGGTATTTATGAGATTTTAAAAAAATAATGATAATTTATATCTGTCAAAGACCAGTTGGCTATATATAGATGGTTTTATATCTGGGTTCTTTGTTTTGTTCCACCTGTCTATGTCTCTGTTTTTGTGCCAGTACTATGCTGTTTTCGTTAGTATAGACTTGTTGTATAATTTGAAGTCTGGTAATATGATGCCTCCAGATTTATTCTTTTTGCTTAAGATTACCTTGTTTATTCAGATTCAGGCTCTTTTCTGTTTCCAAATGAAGCATAGAATTATATTTTCTAGATCTGTGAAATATGATATTGGTATTTTGATGGGGATTGCATTGAATCTGTAAATCACTTTGGGTGAGTTCAATAAATAGTGCTGGGAAAATTGGATAGCCACATATAGAAGAATGAAACAGTTTCCATATTTCTTACCACTCACAAAAAATGATTCAAGATGAATAAAAGACTTAAATGTAAGGCATGAAATCTTAAGAATTCTAGACAAAAATGTAGAAAAACTTCTAGATATGCAGAAAACTTTTCTAGCCAAAGAATTTATGACCAAGACACCAAAGGCAATGACAGCAACAACAAAAATAAATAAACAGGACTTGATTAAATTAAACTCCTTCTGCATAGCTAAGGAAATACTCAACAGAGCAAACAGACAGCTTGCAGAGTGGGAGAAAATATTAGCAAACTACATCCAATAAAGGGCTAATATCCAGAATCTGCAAAGAATTCAAACAAATCAGCAAGAAAAAAATAAAAACACCATTAAAAGTGAACAAAAGTGGGCAAAAGACATTTACATCTTTCAACATCCTGACAAAATGCATTTATTAACAACTTTATAAGTTCACTCAAATTTATGTTATTCAGATATACAACTGCTTACAGAACTAATTAAATGAAAATGGTGTGAGTACAACATGTAATCTCATGCATTTTTCAAATAACGATTTCAAGAAAAGACATATGTAATGCCAGTACTATCTGTGATGGCTGTGGATAGAGTATTGATATCAGGCAGAGAAAACTATGGAGCCTTTTCTAAGGGATTACATTCTGGAAAAGGAGTCTTGGCTTATAAAAATTAAAAAGGTTTAAAAATATTAAAAATAAAAATTGAGTTACAATCATGAAAAAGTAATTAATTATATGAAATTACACCAGTTCATAGATTTTTTGTGAACAGTCTGAGGGATTTTAGTTTTTAGAATCATGCAATAGTAATATACTCTGCTTTCAAATGAATATGTATTGAGTTCATTGAAACTCTTTATGTATCTAGAAACAAATTTCAAAAGTTTATGTTAAGGGTGAGTACATTTTTGTGGATCTTCATTTTATATGATTTTGTAACTTTCTTATTCTTGATAATAGTATTGGCAGCATCTATATATTATTTGGAGAATTTGAAAATTTCAGATTTTAAAATTGTGAGTAAAATTTACCAATATTTTTCAACATTACTTAATATATGAATAAAGCCTAGTGTTGATATTTATATGTTTTGCATCCTTAGGCTATTTTAATAAGGTAGTAATTTCTTTTATTTCTATCATTTTATGTGTACTTAGTTAATCTTGATGCAATTAAGATGTAATTCCTCCTCTCCTATTCCATGCCCATTTCCATACTCCATACAGGTATGTCAATTTCCTTGTTGATGTAGAAATTGTTTTTCTTATTTACAACTTTCTTTTTCACAAATCCGCTTTATTTGGAGGAGAAGATTGTATTTTCCATCACTTATTATTACCACTGTTTCCATTCTCTAGTCATTTTGAATGTTTTGTGGAGATGTTCTGTTACATGTATAACTGTATGATAGATAAACTCAATAACAATCTAAAATTTTCCTTCAAATCAATTCTCACTACTAAGAAGTATTATTTGGGAGGAGGAGGGAAAAATGTAGCACTAATAAACCATACTCTTTTAATTATTTGTTTTTCCTTAATTTCTGATTTATGGCAAGAAGTTTCTAATTGAGAATATTTTGTTTAGTAATGGGAAGGGAATTATAAACATATATACTGTATAAATGGCATTTAAGTTTGTAAAAATTTATACTTTTTTCTAAGGGTAACTTTCCCTATACATGTTTGTTTACAAAGGTGAAATTATAAATTAAATATTTTCTCAAAATATTTTGTAGCCCTCTGATATTATAATAATGATTTTTTTGCCTGGGTGAAAACTGGTCAAAATGTGTAATCATCCTTTGATTTATCACAATGTTATTAAACAATTGTATGAAGCAGTTGTGAGGATAAAGTAAGAATAAGGGAAATGGCTCTGTTCTCTGGGGTATTATAATTTACTGGGAAGAGTTATTAAGATATATCATTTAGAAAGTGGAATGCTGTGTGATTGTTTTCCTATTGGCAAACAATAATGTGACCTGAGCAGATAGGTGGGAGATGCATATAAGTTAGTGGCCAATGGTCACACATAATAGAGAATATAATGTTTGAATGGTTTTCAAGAATAAGAATCAGCTTTCCATTCAATGTAGGAGTCTATTTCAGCCAGAACATGTGGTGAACGACAACCAAGTATGAAAATATGTGCTATATTCTGAATTTAGAAAGAATAGAGATAAGATATTATAGGTGACTGGTGGAGGTTGAGTTTGGTTAGGTGATGGATAACGTTAAAAAGAATAGGACTTGCAAGTGAATGTATTAACTAAGAAGTAGGGCAACTGAAACAAACATACAAAAAAAGGAATAAATAATGCCACCTATTCTAAACTAGGAATTATGGATTTTTTCCTCCAAAGATAGTAGGGAGCCATTAGGGATTACAGAAAGGGATATAACATCTATTGAGGATGCTTAGAAGAGAGCTAGTGGAGGCCTCGGCCAGGGCAGTACCTGTCAAATGTCTGTCCAGTCTGTCTCCCCTCCTGTTCCATGCCCATATCCAAACTCTGTACAGACATGGCAATTCCTTGTTGATATTTGGATTGGAGAGCCAAGGAAGTAGTTAGGTTCAGTCTCTTATATGTGATTAGTGATTGAATTAACATTTCACGATTAATTTCCATTAATATACTTTTAAAAATAGACAATGAATTAAATAATACTACAAAATTATATAATACATATGTTTATAATTATGTATAACTATTCTATATACTTTTAATTGAAATGACATTTCAAGTGGTCCATCATATTCACCCTGCTTCTACACGATCCTCCTTAAGTTTTTGGTATCTATCGTTTTAAAACAATCTTATGTAAAAAGTGAATGATTAAAATATGAAGTTGATATGCTTCTATGGAAATGCTGATGAAAACTTGTCAAACTCTTGGTATCCTTTAAAGTAATGGAGATTTTAATATAAGAAAGAGAATTAAAGATAATTAACTGTGCTAATTTTGAAAAAAGTCTTGGCTAAAAACAAACTAGGAGATAATAGCTCTTTTGTAAATGTTTCAAATTACTGAAAACTTTAGAACTGCATATTTTAAAATGCTGCTTTAATAAAGCTCACACAAGTATAAATTATGGGAAATTATGAAATATCTAAAGTCCTTGCGCAACAAAATATCTAGTCTCTTTACCGACACTGACATTTCAAATTGTTATGTATGTTGGATCTGAGACCATCTTGCCACCAAATCCTCTCCAAAAAAATGGCATAAGAGACCATATAAAATACTTTTCTATAGTTTATCTAACCAAACTGCTACTTTTGAAGTATATTCTTACCTTACTAGCTCTATACTTTTTCCATGTATTGTTTAAATCTGATGATATGTATTCAGTTTGCATTCATGAATGTGTTTTATTTACTTCCCATAAAAAAGTATAGTTTTCATTTAGTTGGAAAGGAACTTCAGAGATCTGAATTAATATGATAAAAACAGATATTGGCCAGTGATAAAGAACAGAATAATTTAAATATTAGCTCTGTGGTTCAACCATTATCTGACCAGTTTTATTTTTTTTAATATTAAAAAGTGGTCTGATATACAGAATATGGATAATAAATTTTCTTTGTGCAAACAAATTAATTTTTCTTAAATACTATATTACAAAATTGAAACATACTTATATTGCATTATACTTCAATTGGTATTTTAGAATTTGCTTTTGACATTCAAAATTATTTAACCTATCTTAAAATGAAATTTTTACTTATTTATAAGACTTATAAATTTTCTAAACATGTAGCAGAATAAATGAAAAATGTGAAAAAATATATGAATGACAAGTATTGTTATTTTCCTATGAATGTATGCTAATATATTAGGTTTTACAAAATTTTCAGTTTTAGATATTCATTGTATTATGTGTTAGAGATTTCAATTTCTACTTAGAGTTATACCAAACAAATCAAATATACTATATTAAAACTACATATTTTAACCATGTAGGTTCATATAAACATCTACTATAATATACTGCATCTGAATTAGTACATTTTATACTATGAGTTATAAGATAGAGGTATAGATTTTTTATTTATTTTAAAAATACCATGGCTAGAAGCAACCAAGACATATTTGAATGAGTGAATGGATAAATAAACCATTGTACACGCAGACAGTGGAATATTATTCAGCACTAAAAAGAAATGAGCAAACCATGAAAAGACATGCAGAAACTTTAAATGTATGTTAATAAGTGAAAGAAGCCAATCTGAGAAGGCTACATAATGAATAATTCCAACTGTATGACATTCTGTAAAAGGCAAATCTATGGGGATAGCAAAAAAATCAGTGGTTACCAGGGACTAGAAGGGGTGGGCGGGATAAATAGGTGGAGAGCATGGGTTTTTGGAGTACTCCAACTATTCTGGATGGAACTATAATGTTGGTTTATATGTCATCATAAATTTATCCAAACCTACAGAATATACAACATCAAGAGGGAACTCTAGTATAATACATGCACTTCTGGTGATTATGATGTGTCAGTGTGGATTCATTAACTGTAATAAAGGTATCACTCTGGTGTTGGATATTGATAATGGGGGAGGCTGAACCCAACGTGGGTAGGGGGTACATGGGAACACTTCTTAAATTCCCTCAATCTTGCTCTGAACCTAAAATTGTCTAAAAATAAAGTTTCTCTAAAAGATAAAAATGCAATGGTAATATTTTCAAACCTGCATGGGAATGGATAATATGCCTGAATTGATTGAAGATGTTTATAAAAACAATGTTCATTCTTTTATTACCTGTAATAACTAAAAAAGAAAAAGACCATATATTAAGTGATGAGTAACAAACATACATGTCTTAAAATGTTTTTAGCCTCCTATTTTTGGATGATGGAACCCATCAATGAACTATACTATTTCCTGCTTTAGTGAAATATTTCTCCCTGTAAATAAACCTTCCTGCATTACTGATCCATTCAAAGGAAAAAAACCCATCACAGGCTACTATATAAAAACCCCATGTAAACTTTTCTGGTTTTCACCAACAAACCCTGAGAAGCAGAATATTATTCTGGTCATTTTTCAGAAGCCTCAAGTAGTTTTGCGTTTAACATTCCATGCAATGATCACCCAATGCAGCTTTTGACAAATTATATAGAAACAGTAGCAAATTGAAAGCTTGTTGCTCAAACCTCTTTAAAACAGAAATGCCAATTTGAAGAAATGACTTTTACTTTTAATAATATTTAAACAGAAAAATAAAATCCTCTATTATTAATATTCATTTTTAAAAATTTTTCATTTCTCTTTGTATTATTAAATAAGAAATCAGTAGAGAAGCAAGCAATATGGCTGCTTTGCAAATTATGAGTATCGAAACTATTTATTTTGATTTCTTAAAACGAAAGGATAGATATTGAGAGGCAAATATCTATTTTACTTTTAGTAGACTGTAAATAAAAACTATCATTTATATTAATAGAAAATTACCTACTTCTACCAACAAGGTAAGTAAGTAATTTTAAAAGATGTTTTCAGAAACTGTGTAAAAACAAGGAAGTGATTAAAATTTAATTTGGTATTCATTTAAAACCATAAACTCACTGTGTGTTTATTTACATTGATCATGGGAAGTGGCTATATGTAAAGGTTTGAGTGAGAAAGATAGCAGCTGACTAAGAGAAGTATTATGATTACTGGAAGAAACTGTGGTTTGTGTGTGCCTGGACTCTCCTCTGCCACACAGTAATCTTCATTGGCCAAGCAAGAAGAAAGCAAAGGAACTAGGCTGACAACATAACTTACAGGCCACAGATTTAGTAATGTCAACTTTAACTTAGTGTAATTTGATTTAAAACAAAAAGGAGGAAAACTGAGAGTCCAAGATGCTTGACTGTGTGAATGACTATTTGGTTTCTCTGATCCTCAATTTGTTGATACAATAAAAAAACAGAATAGGGTTAGAATATTTCCAGATTTCTTCAGATCTCTTTAGTTTCTTCATAATAGCCCAGAATAGTAGAGGAATATAGAACTAACAAAGTAATAAGTGTTTTTATTTGTGACTTTTCTCTATGTAAATTATTGAACTTCTCTAGGCCTCACTATTCTTATTGAAAATATGGAAGAAATTATATTTATTTCAGAGGAATTTTATGAAGAGTGAATGAAGCATTGCATTTAGGACATTCTTCACAGCGTCTGATATAGTTGATGTCCAAAGAGAAGCTGCTTTTGTTTTTGTAATTATTATTTTTCATAAGTTTCCAAATCTATTATTTTTGTTTAATACCTTAGCAGTGGATAAGCACAGGATGTAAATAATTTATTGCAACTGTATTCTCATGGCGCTCAAACCAAAATAAATTATAGTAATGCAGAAACCAAAGGAATTGGAGAAAAATCACTGTAAGCATTTATGTCTGCTTTCATGAACTTTTGATAGCAATGGACACTACTCAACAATCTCTACATTATTGAAATTATTAACTATGTGCATGTGTTTTATTAAAATATCATATGATCTCTTTGACCTTCACTAGTGTTCAAAGATTCTACGAAGACCCTAGAACTAGTTTACTATGAAAGTAACAATATTTGATATTATTTCTAAGTTATTTTTACAAATATGATAAATGTTTATGAGTTTGCTGATGATGTATTGGTTATACAAAATTGAAATTAGTTTCCAGTTTCTGACAAAGTAAATGATTTTTGAGATATTAAATTTGATCAAGTTAGAAATGAAAACACACAACAAGGACAAAAAAGGTTGTACCAGTAATAAAGAAAACACATATAACAAAGCTTTTCCTCAGTTTTCTTTATTACAACAATGGAGACACAGAGCTACAGAAAATAAAATGACATTTAATATACTATGAAACACATGCATACGATTACACATAGTGTTGGATATTATGTTGGGGTCTTAAATAAGATGATACTGAAGACAATACACTTATAACATGTACATTTTTTCAAGAAAATAAGCTATGATGAAAACAAATGCAATTAAAATGATCAGAAATAGTCACTTTAAAACACAAGCATTATACATAAAATCAAAGTAATATGTGAGATAAATATATTCTTGACCGAAGTTAATGAATTGTGTAGGTTATATAAAACAATAGTTTTAATTGCTTACTTTTAGGAAAAAATAAGATTAGCTAGGAGACTTTTTGTAGTTCCCATTTAGTACATACATAGAATAAAAATAAACTCAGTATAATTTCTTAAATGGTGTTATGTCTTAATATTATGCATTCTTTGCCATGTGGAACTTTATATTTTTATTACCTAAAATGGAATGCTGAAGAATAATTGAATTTAACTGTAACATACACAAATTAAGAAAATTTGCAATATACCGAGACTTAATACAGCCATTAGATTAGTTCACACTTAAAATAAAATTTAATTCTACATAAACGAATGTATCCTTAAGAAAGTAGGTAAAAAATAATCCATCAACAAAGGAAATCAGATACACTTAATACCCTCTCAGATACACTAATAGAAGTCTTAAACATATATATTTTATACATTCCTTAGATATTGATTTTTTTCATTTTACTAAATATTAGCTAAAATAGATGTTATAGAATGTTTTATTCTATTTTTAACATTTACTGGCAGATATTTTAGATGTGGAGATTAGTTAATAGTTGTGGGGAATGGAGGATTATTGCTAAAGATCTTTATTGGGTACATAATTTTAGATAATACAACAAAACTGAAGGTATTTGAGAAACAAAGTATTGATATTAAACTCTCATCTTTGTCTTATTTCAAAAAATAAATTAGATACAAACTGAAGACTCTCTTGTCTTAGATAAAATTGAGATTTTGATTATATACTTGAATAATCCTTATGTGTTCATCAAGTTTTTAAGTATGATACAGTCAACAGAGAGAATGCTCCAACTTTGTATTTAAAATTAAACTAGAATAATACTCCAATTTAGATGATAATTTGTAAGATAATATATTAATAAGCCATTAGAAAGAGTTATTTTCCATTAGTTAAGTCCTAAAATATAGTGTGGTCATATCTTTTGAATATTAACTATTAAGATTTAAAGATGAAATAATTCTCTTCATTTTATTTATGACATAACTGACTTACAACCAATTTTAACTTATGCTATAATCATTTCAAGGGCTATTTGTACAATATTTGTATATCCAATCATTTAATCACTTGAAATATATAAATTTGAGCAACCTATTTAATATATTAGACCTGTTGAATGTTTTATGACATATTTCCATACCATTGCAAATGCTAGGATTTTGAAATTTACAAATGATTAAGAGAAAATAGTAGAAGAAACATATTGTATTTATTTATGGCCAGATAATGAGAGGGAGGGAGGAAGGAGAGAGAGAGAGAGATGGGAGAGAAAGGGAGAAAGAGAAAAGAGGAAGGAAAAATCAAAATAAATTTTTAAAACATGAGAAAACCTACCTAATTTGCAAGATTGTTTAAAGGATATAACACTATGCCTGCCTTACATATATTAACCAGAATAAATCACATAAAATTACATTTAGGTATGACCATTATAATCCTACATCATTATTCACTGAGTGAAATCAAAACACATAAGGGCAATAAAAACATAATAGTAGTATTTCATTTAGGTAACTTTTAAACTGATTACTTCAAGCTCTTAATGCTGCTAATATCATATTAAGTATTTTAAGATAATGTTAGATGACTAGGGATATTTCTTAATTTATTACTACATATTTAAAATATCATCATGATAATATTGGCTATTACTGAAAGCTAGATTCAAATATACTTTATTACTGTATTGATGGAATAAAAACCTATACTGATTGCTAAAATCATATATAATTTTATGATTTTATTTCACAATTCTTAGTGTAAGTATACCACATAACATTTAAAATACTTTTAATGTATCTAAAAGATACATAAAGTATCTCTGGATTCAAAAGTACATGGCTTATTTTTGCACAATATATTTTGTTTAATATAAATGAATAATCATAAATCCAACTGTACATGGTTGAAACTGCTTTGGAATTTTCCTTCTTTTATTTTTGACTCACATCAAGCATAATAAATGGGCATTCTTACATAGAGAATTTTAGAATTAAATTATAATTATATCCTAATTGACTCCAATTGTATATATGTATGTGTATACTATGCATATTTGTAACTTTATTAATTTTAAAAAATGTTGAATATTTGAAAAGTCAAATTTATTTGTAATGAAGTGTTTTTGTAATACAGTGTTTCCCCGAAAATAAGACCTACCCATAAAATAAGCCCTAGCAAGATTCCTAAGCATTTGCGCAATATAAGCCCTACCCGGAAAATAAAACCTAGTGATGGCTGTAGCTACGCAGCAGTATCTGCACAACCCATGCATTTTGTCGCGAAGCAGTAAAGAAGAAGAGCATCCCTTCTCATCTGTCCCCAGAGAGCTCTATTGCTCAACATGAAAGATCGGGGCCAATTGTTCTAAAGGAAATAGTCTCAAGAAATTCAGGATGGAATTCAGGGTTTAGAGAGTTATGATGATGTTCCAGAAGAAGATGACTTAACTATATTTGAATAAATGTAGACTGTTGTACCATGCTTAAAAAAAATAACACATCCCCTGAAAATAAGCCCTAGGGTGTCTTCTTGAGGAAAAATAAATATAAGACCCAGTCTTATTTTGGGGGAAACACGGTATGTATTTGTTTTATATATAAAAATTGAAATTACACTTACATAAATGTTAATACAATACCTATAATACGTGTATATTAAAAATGTTTAAACATGTGAGTTTCAAATGTTTTTCATGTCTACCAGTAAGGAAGGCGTATATGTGCATTTGTGTAATGTTTTGGGGAAGAATGTGAGTGTCAGGTTTACCAAAATTGTATTTAGTACTTATAAGCAAAAGCATTAGCAGGGGAAGAAGGATCAAAAATAGCAATTTACCTAAAATTCTTCCATGTAAGAAATTTCATAGGAAAGAAGAACTTACTGCTACCTCCTAGGCACAGTCTGTGAGCATATCTCAAACATGGTGTCTGTGGGCTTAATAGTGAACTGATAATTACAAAATTTTGAAATGGGTAGAGAAACTGGTAAGATTGAATGTAAAATGGAGGAAAGAAGACAGTAGGAATGGATTGAAAGGAGAAAAAAGGACAACATATCCAGGTCCATAAAAAATTAATCCTGATAATTCACATGCATATAATGGTGATCATGTATAAGTACATCAAGTTAGTTTTATAACTGTAATAATGTGATCAATCAAACTTTCTAAATGTTTTAAGATTAGGAGATATGATACACGCATTATTAGACATAGACATATATTTTGGATTATATGTAGTGATTAAACCTTACACTCACTTCAACACACAAGTTTATATATACACATGTTTAGACACAGAATTTATTTCAAACTCCACTGTATGAAATAACTACTGGATGATATGAGGGAGATATTTAAAATAAGCTTGAATTTTTATGTCTTTCTTATCAGTAATCACATTAATTTAAACCTATAGACAGATACTAATTAGACTCGAAAAGTAAGCTTTCAGATTTTATTGTGGCATATAACAATGGTAAAGTTCAGGTAATAAAAAAGATAACTCAGTAACACCTACATTATTAAGATTTTTTTAAACCTGAGGATTTAGAATTTCTAAGGTCTCATTTATTGAAATGCCATAGCTTCAATGCTTATAGTATATTCTCTCCAATTTCTTATAGAAAACAAAGAAAACACAAAGTCTATTATTTTAAGATCTCTGAGAATATTTTTGAAGGATTTATCAGATCTCAGATCTATAAAATTCATCTAAGAATAAACAATTGACCAAATGAGATATTGCTTATAAATTTCATGATTAAAAACTGGATCCACATTCAAAAAGTTCAAAAAAATCTAAATTCCTCAAATAGCTGCTGAGATAAAATTTTATTTTTATATTCTTCTCTAAACTATCAAAATGTCTCATTTTTGTGTAAATCTGACCTTGAGTATTCCTTGTGTCATTGTTAATGTCCTTGAGTTATGAAATGTAAAATTTTAAAATAAATCAACTTTGTGTTCACTTTAAAAAGACATATTACATGTTCTCAAAAAATATTTTGTGATCCAAAGTCAAGATAAATTCTACATGATATTTTCTTGGACATATTTATAACTTATTGGAAAGATCCAGTAAGGTTATAATGAATGTGAAAAACAATTCTTGGAGGTGTTACTAGAATTTCTTTCTTTCTCAACACTTTCTACATATTAGCAATCAATATATATTTTCCAGTTTCAAATATCAAGGAATATAATATGTGATTATAATTAGTTTTTAATAAACAGAACATTGGCTATGGTAATTTGAAAAACAAACCTTTGCCAGTAAATTGGTTAGATTTCAATATTGTATGAATTGGGGAATCCCTTAGTTTTAGCAAGGGAGAATGGAGAGAAGCAGACATGTGTTTACTCTGTTGATGGTTTATTTCTGTAGTCTACATGTCTACTGCTAGATGACAAGAAGAGCAGCAGTGGACAGTAAAGAGTTCGGAAAAGATAAGTTAAAAGAAAACCTGCTACTAAAGGTAAGCCTAGCCCTAGACCTCACATGAAAGGGTTCTGTAGATATTTTTTTAAATGAGACAGAGACAATGCTTTTGGCCACAAACTAATTGCTTTTTATGAGTGAATCTCAAACCCCAAAATCCAATCATTTGATTTACCAAGTTATGGAGATATATATATATATATGTTTCCTAATTGCCTTGAATAAGTAGTAAAAATCAGTTGCTAGAGTGTGGTTTCAAGTGAAAAACACACTCTTCTCTTATTTTAAAATGACTGGAAACGCAAAACATGAAAAATAATTTTTATGCTCCCTCAAGTGGAGCTTTTTGTGAAATTTAGAATCTAGTAATACCTCCCTCCCAACTTAATTTCATCTTCTTGAAAGTAGTGGCTAAAATTTTACTTCTGTCTCTCTGATCCTTGCAAAGAAGCTAACTCTCAG
The DNA here is from genome assembly GCA_008086735.1 of Cheirogaleus medius. Taxonomy (NCBI): domain Eukaryota; kingdom Metazoa; phylum Chordata; class Mammalia; order Primates; family Cheirogaleidae; genus Cheirogaleus; species Cheirogaleus medius. The sequence goes on along the minus strand of VBSM01000272.1, from coordinate 93,671,250 downwards.
GTGTTCAGAGAAATGGAATAAATAACTATATATGTTGTTAAAACAACAGGATTTGATGCCAGCTCAACACATAATACGAATCCAGTGAATTGGGTGTAACTATTTAGACATATTAAAATTTAATTTATTATTTACTATGGGGCAGTTGCAGAGAGATATTTTTACTTTATGAAAATATAGTGTTGAATTGTAAAAGAAAAAAATTGTTGCACATTTACTCTTTAAGACATTTTAGGTCAAGAAAGGAAAAACAGGCAGCACGATAGAGATATACATCTAATAAGATATCATATTTATGTTTTATATAAATGCTAAATGTCTTGAAATATTAGAAATGTATATAAAGTGGGAAACTTATAGGTACAAGTAACAAGTAAAATCAATAGAAGTGATCCACAATTCTACATAATAAAATTACCATTTATACAAGGTATGACCATGGATATTGAACTATATTTGCCAAATAATGAAATGAAAGAAGTTTAGTTGTAGCAAATGATTAAGTTTCAAGTACAAGTGACATGATATTTAACAAGGTCAACTTTAGGAATTAAAGGAAACTTTAAAATAAAGCATGTTATGCAGTGAATTGCTATCTGGAAGAAACAATTCTGACTAAATTTCCTTTAGTAATTTTCTGACAAATTATCCACTTTAAAGGTTGACAATTTGGAGAAGGGAAAAAAATTGTTCATGAGCAAAAACACATGCATAATTAATGCATAATTAATTGGGCCTTAGAAATATTTTATTATAATTATATAGCCTTGTAATTACTAATTTTTTAATTTGCAGGGCATATAAGGAAATTTCATCTGATATAACAACAGCGTTAAAACACACAAGACAAACTTATGGCTATAATGAAAGAAAACCCAGCAGCATTCAGCTGCCATGACTGGCTTCCATTTTCGCCTGTATTCGCTTCACAGCATTTATCTGTATGATGAAAATTGTTTTTGAGAGTAGAATAAGAATAAAATAATTAAGAAAAAAAGAGTAGTTATAAATATGAAAATAAAAAAAAACATGACAGTAGGAAAGAAAAAAAAAGAGAAAATAATTAATGCAAGATTTACACAAAGCCATTCACAGTTACCTACAAAAATTACTTTGATACAAGACAAAGAAAGTCTAAAATATTATATAAAGCACTTCTAAATAGTTATCACATATTAACTTAAATGAGGATCAATATTAATATTTATTTCACATTACTCAGACATTATTGCTGTCACTGATTATTTAAATGTGAACATCTTTCACTTATAAGTTGAAAATATAACTTGTAAGGAAAAGTCATCAGTAATTTCACTGTGCTACCAGTACATTCACAGTGCTACATTTAATATGAGCTAAACATATTCTCCAATATTTGATGGTAATTTTTTCTATCATAATTTCCTAGAATACATATTTAATGAAAGCATTTATATTTTAATAATAAATGAACTACCAAGAAATATAAGTGATAATTACATCCTCATATAATGAAAATTTGCAATAATAGAAGCTAAAAGCATTAGCCCAGTTGGCCATAGGCAAACTCTAGATATATGTCATTGTACCCCTTTTAAAACAATTTTAAAAACTGAAGATTATGAATGTAATTTATTGACTTACTTTTTCATTATGTGCTAAACCAAATAAATATATTGTGTATGTAGTATCAATATTTAGTCTTGACTAAGAATTCCAGAGATTTAAAATTAAGGTTTCTCCAGTTAACTGGACTTCACTTTCACCATTGTTTTAGAATTTCTTAAATTTATGTTCTATAGCAACCATAAATTTTATCTTAAGACAATAATTGTGTTTTCTGCTCCTGTTGAATTATCCAGAAATGAAAGTGTGTATTCATGTTACTTGAAATTAGACTAAAAGTCATCAAAATAATTTTACTCTATAGTGCATTAGAAATACAATTTAAAAGCCCATGAAAATACAAATTAACTAAAAATTTTTAGCAATAAATTTCTTGACGATCTATATCATTTATTTTTTAGCTTATCCAATTTGAAGACCTCGTATGTATATATTATGTGTTACCAGCCAGCATTATCTTATCATTAGATGGTAAGAACGCATGATCAGAATTTTCTGTCATCAAATAATATTGATAGTCGATGTTAAAATTAGACATATCAACTCAGAATAACAACAGGAGATTAAGTACACAATTACTGAAAAATACCAAGGTCATCCTTTAAGTAAAGACAACATCAAACATGATGTAAGCCAAAAGAAATGATTTTCAAAACAAATTTATCTCCAAGGATTTTTTAAAATATTATATTATATCCATATAATATATATCCATATATTAATTGGATATAATGAATTGATGAATTGAGTAGTATTTTTAGTTGTTAAAATTATAGAACAAATCAATAAATGCTTTTATCAGCCTCTAGTTCCATAAATAAGTTGGTGATATTTTTTATAACATTTAATTCACCATAAATTCCCAACATTCTTATTATTTACAAAAGAAATAAAATAGAATTATGCTGCATGAATATTCCAAAAAGGAACATGACTGATTCTGCATATTTTATATTTTGTAAATCCAAAGACACATCTTTCAAAGTAAGCACATATTTAATAAGAAATAAAAATAGGAAAATATTAATAATTAGAGAATACTTTTAAAACTCAGAATCATAAACTATGTAGATGTGGTATTCACTAAGATATATACAAGAAAAAACATTTATTATCAATAGAAAATATTGTATATTAGTGCAAGGTGAGAAAATTTTTAAAAAATAATGCTTTAGTCAAACAAAAGTACTCTAGGTTTAGTCTATTGCTTACAAAAATTAAATATGTCTTACTGCACATAAATAATGGAATTTTAATTAAAAATTCACAGAACTTATTTGGACAGTCTACAATGCATGATATACAAATATAAATTAAAAAAGTAACCTTTAAACTCTATTTTCTCTCCAACTTAAACAAGAAAACTTAAGACCTACTTAACTTATTTCTAATATGAGTTTGAATATTTTTCAAAAAGATGGAAAAATAAATCATATAACTATTAGAGTAGTTGTAATGAAAGCATTTTTCCATATTTTTCAAATACATAATATTAACTTTATAGTATTTTGGGGGTTTAAAGGCTCTCAAATTCCTCATCATCACAGCCTTTAAAGTTGCCTCGAGAAACCTAGATCTAAATTGAGCAATTTTTAATCTATAAGGGCATGTCTTTGATATGAGCTTTCCATGAGTCCTTAGCAATAAATGGATACAGTCCAGTAAATTAGACATTATTTTGTGACATTTTTATAGATAAAATAAATATGTTATTCTTCCCCCTTTCCAGTAAGTTGTGTTGACTTTGTATCAGCTGCACAGTATAGAAGGGGTGGATACCATTTCCTATCTTCTTAGATAGCTTTGTCTGTGTGTTTGTTATGTGTGACTTCTCTATGACTACCTGATCTACTTTATCTAGGCTTTTCATCATAAAAGTTCTTCTGATACTGTCTTTTTTCCCCCTATTTTCATCTTCACAGTAAAACTTCTTGAAAGCTTTAAATAAACATGGAGTTTAAATTTCCTAACCTCATGTACAGTCCTCAGCCCATTCCTAACTAATTTCTATCCCAACCACTTCAGCAAAGCTGCATGTGATAATGATATTTCACATCTGTTTTGGTTCAGTTCTGTTGAACTCTCAGCATCACTGACTCTTTTTACACCTTTTCTTCTTGAAATATAACTTCCAAAATACTACACTCCAGTGTTTTGTTTTGTTTTTCAGTGCATTTACCATTTTTATTTCGTTATGCAGAAACATACATTCACCATGGGCTGTGATGCAGGTGACAGTGTAATGGAGAATATATCTTTTTGAAGGCTATTTATAACTAAACACTAAATAGTCTTAATTACAGTGGAAATTCTGTACAGTTTAAGGCTTGGCTCTGAATGTTTTTCCAGTGCCTCTATTACATCTAAGTCTCACTGGGGGAGGTGAGAGGGGTGTGGTTTCTTCTTCCTGTATAACATTACAGTTGTTTGGGATTCAGTTCTTAACCCTCTACTCTTCACTAACTCAAGAAATACTCTTTGAACATCTATGATGTGACAGTAGTCCTACATGGTAGGAAACATTGAGTATCACATATACCAATCCTTTTTTTAGAGTAATATCTAAAATTAGATATTATTTGTTGGGGGATTTTATTTTCACCCAGGCTTCAAACACCTTTCACTTGTTAAGACTGACGGCTTATGGTATATGTCTCCAAGCCATAGCTATTTTCTTATATCTATACCCACATATCTTACCAATGATTTGACATTTCAAATTTTACAAGTACATACTGATCTTATATTTGATCTTTATTCTTCAAATCTTGCTTCTCCAACAATATTCTTCATCTTGAGAAATGACATCAACAATGCTCAAGTTGCCCAAGCCAGAAAGCTAAAAGTCATCATCATAGACTGAATCCTATGCATTGCAAAGGCAGAGTTAGTCTAGTCAGAAATGTGTGTGGAAGTTATTCATTCCTTTCTTTTTTCGTTGCCATTCAACCATTACTTGCTCTTATTCATATGAGCTAGAATAATCTGTTTACAATGCCTATTAATATAATTTTCCTGCTAAAAATTATTGCTTCTTTCAGGATGTGTTTTAAAATTATGATTTTTAGAAGCCCTTGGATCATCTGGGTTATAGTTGTACCTTCAGTCATACACCTCCAGGTTCTCTTCCAGACATGCCTTTTCTAGTTCCTAAAGAAGATCAAGTTCTTTCTCGTCTCAGAGATTCCTTCTATGTAACATATTTTCCCTGGAAGGTCATTCCTGCCAGTTTCCTTCGGAAAATCACTTTCTAAATGAAACCATTCTTAGTTGTAACTATTCATTGGTTATTCTAACTTGTGTTGAAGTGCCTGTATTACCTACTAGACTGTGAAATTTGGGGGAGGGGCAAGGGCCAATTCTGTATTTTTCACAGATTAATCCTTTGTACTCATTTAAGTACTTGTCTTAAAGCCTGGTAAGTCTGGAATGAATATGTGAGTAGACCTTAACATTGCAGAGCCGGAAAAACTAACTTTAGAGATGAGGAAATAGATATCAAGACAAGTTATGTGACATGAAAAAATGTGGGAATATAAACCAGAATTCTATCCATTTTCCTTCTAAGTCTTAACCATAGCTTTCAGCCCACAAGTTTCTCAATTTAAAAAACAAAACAAAAAGCAATATTTTTAGAGAAAATTCATCACAGCATGGATTGGTTATTGTCGAGCCTTTATATATATTTTGACCTTTTAATATTTTTAACCTTTTGTCTATACCTGTTGTTTTTTTGTTATTAACAATTTCTTATAAATATGGCAGAGTCTCTGCATGTATCACATTAAATAACCTGCTTAAAGTTTTTAAATTTTGTGTTTTATCTACAAAATGATATTAAAGTTTTGCCTTCTACTTCATAGAATATTAAGTTTTATTTTAATAAAATTATTTCCTCAAATATATATATATTAAATTAAAAATTTAGAAGGAAGAAGTATACCGTTGAATTGTAGAGGCAGTCCTTCATATTTCAGACTCACAGGGGCAATGAACTTGTTAGTATATTCAATCACTCTAATAAGGGAATCAGGTTTATCATGTCACTAAAAGTAGGTCTGATCTTGAACAGATCATTAAATCTCCTATAAACTTATTTGTAAGATGTGGATAACTCTTCTTTATCCAACTTAGATTTAAGAACAAAAATGAGATAATGAACACAGAAATACTTTTCAAATTAAAAAGAAAATGTCATCATAATATGATACCCTTATTTCTAGAGGCTTCTGACTTTATAATTTTTAGTTATAATTGATAGCATTGATTAATATTAGCGAAAAGAAGCACCAATATCAATTACTTTTAACCCTTATAATCAATAGTAGTTACTTTCAACTGAAAGATTAATTGCATAAAACTGCTTTCAATTTTTTAAAATCCTGATGGATATCATAACAACATCATATAAAATGAGATTTTTAAAATCAGTTTGAAGTTACAAGAGGGTTAAAAAATATGACTGACCTGAAAAATTTTACTTATTTTCCAGTTTTAAAAATAGTATGTACCAATACTAATACCCTATTATAATAAGATTTAAATAAATCTTGGTTTTATGGTTTATGCTGCTTTTATATCTCTTTCTATATATAAAGATTATACTATATATAAAAATATATGTTATATATGTACATGTCAGTATAAAACTTAAATATTAATGGTAATACCTAAGGGAAAATAAATGTTAAAATATGACCAATATGGCAACTCATTAACAGAGGTAAAAATGATTTTGAACCAGGATAAATTCTTGCATCTTTACCTCTATAGCATGTATCTGAAAAAAATTAATATCATGCCTCTGGACATTGACAATATTACTAATATATTACCATGTAATGATGTGAGCACTGTTATCTTTCAAAAGTACAATCTACCAGTCTGTTGTGAAAACCAACTGACTCTGAATGACCCATCATGTTATGAAGTCCCTTGAGACTGTAGTTATAACTCTTATGGAGTTCCATTTGTGACCATTTCTGCCTCACTTTGTAAATGATTTTACGTTTCCAACATCAAATTGCTTGGTCAGGCACAGATGGGCTCATCATTACTTTTGGCCAAAACTAACAATAAGTGGAGCACCAGCCCCCACACAATTGACAGAGAAGTTGCCTTCTTTGCCAAGCTTTCTTCTGGTTTCAACAGAAATCTTTCATGTTCATTATCATCAATCACTCTTACTTCCTATCCTCTCCCTCTGCTCATTCTCTACCTACCACTTCAACTGTCAAGGGTGTTAAAGAATATATACAAGTTAACGTACATCAAGAGCAATAAGAAATGTTGAGTATGACATGTCACAATAGTCATGATTAGAACATAGAATTAGAGCTTACATTTCAGTTTGTTTTCATTATTAAGAAATAATTTATAAGACTTATCAAAAGATGATATCATATTTAGGTTCAGCCTAAGAAAAAATATACTTTTGCTTACCTTTAATAATGTTGGGCTTTGGTGGCATGCTGAACTCATAAACTGTTGGTTCAGAATATCCCAGTCTGTTGGCAGCTGTAATTTGAACTTCATATCCCATTGTCCACTGTAGATGCTCCAAAATGATGTGATCTTTATTTCCCTGAACCTTTTTCTCTAGCCATTGGTCTTCCTTATCTTTCTGTAAACATGATAAAAATATATTTTGGAAATATTCATACACTAAATTTGTGGTTTTTAAAAAAAATAATTTATCTTGTCATTGGAACAAGTGGTTTTATTAATGTCAAGAAATGAAATTTTCTTATGTACAGGAATAAAGTTGTTATGTCAGTAAAGTCCCTATTATCTCTAACATTTTTCTATATAAAATTTAATGTTGTTTGTATCAGCCAAAGAGTGATGATTTTATAATTAATCCTTGATTAAGTGGTTAATAATAAACCTCCATAACGGTTTTTTAATTTCATAAATATAAGTTTGGTTTTGGACAGTTTGTTTATTTGATTATTAATGATATGTGAACAGAAAAATAAAATATATATAGAAAAAACATATTATGTCAATTAAAATAACTGCCAGTGACTTTCATTAAAAGTTTCTTGAGGCGGGGGGGAAGATAAAATGTCTTTGAAGCATAACATGGTAATTATTTATAGACTTATATTACCACTGAATATAATTTTTACTACTGTTATGTTTTATGATTTATAATGAAACAACATACAAGGGAAATTATACCTGTGAAATAGGTCATTAGCATAGGGAAATAAACATTCCTTAAACGTTCCTCAAGATAAATTTATTATTCTTCAAAATAAACATCCTCAAACATTCTACACTCAAATACTATCTAATTCTTTTTCTAAAATAAAAGTTTTAGGCCATATGATATTTGAATTTCCCTTAATTTGAAAAAAAAACCCATTATATCAAAAACATATTTGCACTTGTATGTTTATCACAGCACAGTTCACAATTCAAAGATAGAGAATCAACCTAAATCTATATAAACTGATGGAACAGACACACACACACACACACACACACACACATCATGGATTACTACCCAGTGATAAGATATAATGAAATAATGTCTTTTTCAGCAACTTGTATGGAACTGGAGGCTGCTATCCTAAGTGAACTAACCCAGAAACAGAAAAATAAGTGCCACATGTTCTCACTTGTGTGTGTGAGCTAAACTAGGGCTACATAAGGGCACAGAGTGATACAATGGACATTGGAGACACAAAATGGGGGAGGAGGCAGGAGGTTAGGGATGAAAAATTATCTATGGGGTACCATGTACATTATTCAGGTGATGGGTACACCAAAAGCCCAGAGTTCACCATTATACAATGTGTACATGTAACGGAATTCAACTTGCCCCTCCCTAAATCTTTTAAAATAATTTTTAAAAAATACTATGACTACAACAATTAAAAAAGAAAAATAAATTGATGTAATATTATGAATTAAATCATTTGAAGCAATGTGATCATTGGCTTTGCCATATGTTAACTATTTAAACACGGGTAAGTTCCTGAACATTTCTGTCTTATTCCCCTGATCTTTATAACAAAAATGATGGTATCAGCTGTTCTGTCAGCTTTTTGAGGGAGCAATGAAGAACACTGAATAACTTGTGTGTTCCAGGGCCTTAGGGATCAAAACCATTCCAAAATAATAGCTATTTTTAAGGGGTAACTGTTTCCATAATAACTGTATGGAAATGGAACATTGTCTCTGGAATCATGTCTCTAACAATCTATCATTGTAATTGCAAATCTCATTTTCCAAAGGTATAAGTATAAATAAATTATAGCCTACCTATAGTAATAGACAGATATTTTTTAACCTCGTAGCTAACTAAGCCAGGCATTATTTTATGTTGAACCAAAATTTTACAATGTTTCTTTGACTATGGAAAATAATAATCAAAGTTTTATGAGTTTATAGTAACAATTTATTTTGTATAATCCAATTATGGAAGTTAAATTCATAATTGCATTGAATTTATAGTACTACAAACATGGACTATCCTTCAGATGGAGACAAGAAGATATTATGGTTTGATATCTTACTATCATTCTCTCTTTCTCCTTAATTATTTTTTAGTGACATAGAGCTTTCATTGCAAAGGAAACAGCTTGGTCTGTTCTGCTGTTTCATCTAAAACTGAAGGTACTAGCATCCCTAATGAAGCCATGGCTTAAATGGACAAGCATTTAAGCAAGAATCACTTGGCTTGCTTTTGAAAATTGTAAGTAGATGCATTTGTCAAAGTGTTCTACTTCCCACTACTATTTAAAATGTATGAAGTGTACAGGAAAAGCCATGGGAAAAACAAACACTTTGGGCCAGAGAGATTTTAACTTGTCTAAGTCACTAAATGACTAGTAAACCTAAGGAAGAAAGATAGGCATGCTTTTGAAGTCCTTAGGACAGATGTACTAAACAGCCACAGTTTCGTTAGCGCTCTGTCATCACCTACTCATGTATCAATTATTTATTCAGGCTTCATTGGGTGGTGAGGCTTTTCTAGGAACTATGAACGTGATAGTGAACAAGACATGTGCAATACACTCATCTTCTAGTTTACAAACCATCACAGAAGAAAGACATGAGTTCTTTGAAGAATGAAAGGGTGCAATAGGGGCATGTAACAGAGAGACTTAATAGAATCCCAAGGGTAGGCAGATCTCCTCTGGGAGAGATGGACATCACATTTACCAGAAATAATAAACATGGTACCATTTTTTTTCATTTGTCTTAACCTTGTTAATGAAAGAAGGTGTGAGTTTTTTACAGGAATTTAGATATAAAAATAAACAAAATGATTTTAAACTTCAGAGAGATGCGTAATCACTGGGAGATGTATAAATGAACACTGTAGGTTAATTGTTTCAAATAAATTAAAAAACGTTCCATTGACCAAAACAATAAATCTTAAAAAGGTCAACACGAAATTAATTTTAGATGATATATGGTATGTATGTATATATGCACACATGCAAACACATGGAACATGTAATGTATATGCTATGTATATAATATACACATATATAACATATTTTTACAAGTCATATATTTTGTATATACATACACATAGAGGAAGGAGAGTGTGTGGAACAAGGAGACTGAATGGTTACATGAAGACATGCTACACAAGGTAGAAGAGAGCTGCATGCCCCTGTGGCTCTGGCACCACCCCAGTTCTTGAGTACATGCTATGCAATTATGCAGTGCTTGGTATGGATGAATATTTTTTTGGAAATCCAAGGAGTTGAATTTTGCTTTGGATGTGAGTGGAGATGTGGGTGAATGAGCCAGAAAATAAGCCAACAACTGAGATCTGGGTTACCCCATGAAAAAAATCTATTCTTTAGAAGGATAGACAGACTTTATGTCCTTCAGGTAATCCTTCAAAAATACCATTTCTGGGAATTGAGTATTTTAGGTGAAACTTCCTGAAAAGCACAAGGCATGCAGATAGTCTCTTCTGAATTAAGAATCATTAAACTCAATTCTTGAAGCTCTTAACATGATAAATTAAAAGCCCCTCCCTCCATCATTTTAAATATTTGGATTGATGGTGAAAGGAACCCAAAGGGAGTTATAGTATTTTCCCAATACAAATCAATTTCACTTTCCATTCAACATTAGACAAAGAGGCATTTAAATTCCCTAATTGCTATTCCTAGGGAATAGGAAAAAATTAAAGTGGGTGTTACCAAATACTCCCCTAGGCATCAAAATCTAAATTATGCATTTGTAGAGTGTCTAATTTACAGAATTTAAGTGGCTAGGGAACAATTTAAGATAATCTAGTTGCAAAATGTTCCCCTAGGTAACTTAATGAGATGATTTGCTGAATAGGGCTATTATTAATAAGTCAATTAAATGTTGAAGGGAATCTACTGAAAAAAGAAGTCATTTGCTTTGGTATAGCTTCTCTTAAGTGAACTTTTTTGTTAGAAAATAGATAGCAGGGCCATATGACAATTAAGGGCACTTCCTATTAGTAATTCTAAAGTCATAGTATCAGCATTTAGGGAAATATTTGCTATTATATGTATAGAGAGGAGATTGGAGGAAAAACGTAAGAGGTCATTATTTTCTTATATGTAGAGGGCTCCTTCATGCTGTTATTCACAATAAGAAATAGACCACTTTCTTTTGGGGTTCTCATGGAATATATTGGCAACAGCATTATAATAAAAACTGAATAATTCTAAAATGAGAGGAAAATAGAGGAGGCAGTTCATATTAACTAGGTGAATTTTAGGTTCTTCTGACTCTCATGTTCTATGATTTAAGATTTTGTACATATGGAAAGCAGTTCCTGGTTCTTGGATTCCCTGGTAACATAGTTCAATTATTCAAATTTATTTGGCCTTACAGAAGGCCCCACAATTCTGAAAAACTCAATTTGCTACTCTGAATACGAGAGAGGTGATTTAGCAATCTGGATAATTTATATTGTACATATATAGTATGAACATGTATATATTCTATGAACAAAAAGATGCTCTACTGAGATTTGGGAAGATATAAGGTTTAGAAGTTTTAGAAGAGTTATAAATTCTAATCTAACAGCTTAGATTAGAATTTAAAACTGTTCGAAATTGCCTTGTGTCATATCCTGAAGCTTGGTAAAGTTTTCTCAACTAGGCCTTTGTAACCTGATTCTAGTCTCCAGTACCCACATACTACTTAAATGGCAATAATCCTAATATTTCCTATTGTTATCTTCTCACATCAATAAAAACTGGCAGAGCAAGATTTTTTCCCTGTTTCTCATATTTATTCATCTGCTTACAAGAATTTATAATTGCATAACATGGGCTAATTTATTCATTAATTTATTGCTGCATTTGTTCATTCAGATAACACATAGTCTATTTTATACTATAAAAACAAAGGTGAATAAAACTCATCCTCTTTACTCACAGCAAAGAAAAATTATTGAAAGCTTCATACTCTTTAATGTCCATAGGTAGTTACTTTTGATGATATTTCAAAACTTAAACTTTAATGGCTTTAAATAAATTTCAATGTACAAATGTACACATTATTAACTGGGAAACAAGTTCTCTCAACAACCAAAGCTCAATTTTACTTTTTTATTATTTTAATGACCTTTTCCAAATTACCTTTTATTTTTCTATTACCATTGAGATAGTATACAACTTCCCGGGCTCCAAATAGCTTAAAAAGGTCAATTAAGACTTACAAACATACACTATAAAAACTGTTACTAGTCCCTAAAATACCTTCCTCACAATTGATTTTAAGCCACCAATTTTCTTAGCTCAGGAAATTTATTTAATATGCCAACACTAAGTGATAATTATGTTCCCATAGCTATCATCAAATTAGAGAGAAAATAGTAAAAAACTCATAGAAGCATGAAAAAACTATTTATTAAATTGTATGGAGTTATATTGATATTACAAGCACAAAGTAGATGTAAAATATTCTGTACTTAAAATAACCTCTTACATTCTTCCAAACATTTTATGCAATTAATATGCTTGTCTTTATTTTCCAAATATATGGTTTAATCTTACTGGCATTGTGAGAGACATTAATTTTCATGAAGGGTCCATTAGAGATATCTAATACTGCTTTTATTAGCCTAGTTCTGTTCTAACAAAGTCTGTCTTTTTAATGGGAGAGTGAACAAAGCCATGTGCTCTGTTATAGGATAACTAGGATAATGGTGCTACCTAGTTCATAATCTACAGAAAATTGTACATCTTCTATATTAGGACATGGCTGGCCTTGTCCTTTCCCAGGGATACCTAAATCAAATGTTTAAATCCAGTGTCTGCTAGAAATCAGCAGTCATATTAAAAATACATTGTATGGCTTATGCTGTTCTGAGAATATAAAATGCATAGTCCTGTGCATAGTAGAGTTGAAAGATAGGGCCAAAGAAGAAACCAAAAAGTGCAAACCTTAGAGGTGTTCCTTATTTTCCTGATTCCCTTATCTACTTTTTAAATAGAAGTTATCTAATTAAAATTCACTGATCATATCTAAATTATTTTTCAAGTTATTCAGTTGTACTTTACTATACTGTGGAATTCATGTAGTTTGAGAAACTAATAGATGAAGTGTCTTGGAGAGAGCAGATGATCAAGAACCTTTTGAAGTAATTATTTCACGTTTTATTCAATCATGATGTCTCCAATTGTAACTACAGAGCATGATGTTAACAGGATGGAGGAGGTGGAGAAGGGAGAGACAAAAAAATAGGGATATGTAGAATATCTTGATGTATAGAAGTAGAAAGCATATGATTAAATGATATAGTCAAGGACAAGTATGACAGAAGGGTTGTATCTGGAAGCACAGGAGCTGGGCAGTTGAACTGAGATGAGATAGTGCTTGAGGGGTAGATATAATCTCTGCAGTTAAATTCCTTTTTGGTCATGACTACTGCAAACCATGTTTAAACTGTAAAGTCTTACATTCTGATGTCTGCTGTCACTCCCCAATAAGTTACCTAAATTCTCTAATTTTCAGTTTGCCCTTCGAAAAATGTGAAAAAAGTATCACTTTATGTTTGATTAATTATAAAATAAAGTCTCCAAGATAAAGCCATGTCTTTCTTATCATACAGAGAGTACTGAGCCATCCTTTCACAAAACTTGCCATAAGTGCCTAAGTGTCTGCTATTAAAACAATATTCCCCGTTAAATTGCTAGCAGCTCTGAGACAAGTAGTAGTTTATTACTAATAAATTACAGCTATGTTTGAATTAATGCAATTTATTTCCATTATAAAATTAAAAACAGGCCCTCAGTACTTTTAAAGTTAGAAAGTGATGCAAATTAGAAATGGAGAGAAGGAATATAGGCAGACATGAATGAGATGGAATTGGGGAGAGATAAAGATCCTATTTTATTGGGAGGGTAAACATAGACATTGAGTAAATGGGAAGAAACAATAAGGTGTTGCTACCATTAGATTGGGAAGAGAAAGAAAAAGGCAATAAAATGGAAGATAGAAATTACTGAAGTGAAAAGTTGTCTTTATTCAAATATTAATATAAGACTAAGTTATATCTACTAATCCTTATCAAAGGTAAAATTCATTAAGGAACATTATGTATACTTGAGTCTCTACAATCTTACCAATTTCATCATGCTTAAAACTTTATTTATCTGTATAAAAATGCATTTTACACATAATTTCTCAAAAATGGTTAATTCTAATCCAAATATAAAGAAATAAAAATAAATTTGAAGTCAGTTTTAAAGATATTTATATTTTAAAATAAATTATATATATGCTATAAATATGCTCTCTCTGTATATATATATGTATATAGATATAGATATAGATATCCCAAAGATTGTCTGTTAACAGTTGTATTCTCTCTACCTGAGGAATAGTTTTGGTTTCAACAATGAGTGGGGCCTCTATGACGATATAGTCAATGTGAGACAGTGATGCGAAACACTGCGTGGTAGAGTTCTGGATAGCTCAATATTATAACACCCATAATGACAATAGTGTGCCTTTTAGATATACATAACTGATGGCAGCCATTAAAATAATAAAATAATTATCAGACTTTATTGTTTGGTTAACTCAAATCTTCATGTCAACCACTTGTATGGAAGAAGGTCAATTGATATATTTCTATCTAATGAGAGAGAATTTTAATTTTGTTTAGTGGTGTTTTACAAAAAGATTTACTGTACTGCTAAAAAAAGAAATACATTCAGCTGAAATAACTTATTGTCTCCTTTGTTCTTTTGACTTTCTTCACATTCTGAGTGTGGATGTGAATCCACCTTCTTACAAACACAAGATAATCTACACCAGGATAAAAGCAATCCAACATTCTTAGAATGAAAGAACATAAAGAAAAATAATTTGGATTCCTAATTTTATTGCTGAGCTTCTCCCCTAACCCTGGATTGTCTAACACATATGTGTTCAATGTGAAAAGCAATCTTCTTGTTTTAATACCCTTTAGTCATGTTTTCTCCCATCCAAGTACTAACTAGGCCCAACCCTGCTTAGCTTCCAAGATCAGATGAGATCAGGCGCCTTCAGGGTGGTAAGGCCATAGACTAGTCATATTTTCTTTTATCTGCAGCTCAAAAGTACATTTTAAAAAATTAATAGCCTATATTGATTTTATGACTAAAATATATCTAAAACTTACCGACCACTTTCTGGAAATGATATTAATATGTTTTTGAGTAAATTTGTATTGTTTTTATTTATTGTTTAGTAATATTTTAAAAAATGTTCATGCTGTGGGCAGCAGTGTTCTTATTAGTTTCTAAACTTCATTTTTGGATGACTAGAAAGAGAAACGTAGCCTAAAAAAGTCACAGCATTCCTAATATATATACATGCTTTGTTAAAAAAAAGCCACTAATAAAAGAAATGAAGAAAATGTATAATAGGAAATAATAAATATTTGCTATCATCAAATGAAATAAACAAGTGGAGTTGAACTGAATATAACATTTGTGTTATTTCAATATCAACTCTTTAGTATGGACAAGTCAAGTATAGCTTTCAGTTTTAAGTAAAAATGATACATGTATAAATATATTAGACATAGTCTTATAACTAGTCATTGCATTTTAATGTTCACTATAGGGTTTCATTAGAGTTCCTTACAAACTGTTACTATCCACCTGCATTTTGTACCATAAATTCTTCTGGATAGAACTGTAGGCTACAATCTGCATAGAGGCCTGTTCTCCCAATCCAATTCATGAATTTGGTTTTCCTAGACAGAGAGACCATCTTCCTTCCATAGATTTTCCAGATGGGCGAATAATAATGACCAAGAGACCTGGCTGGAGTTGAATGACACTGGCAGATTCACTGAGAGACCAATGAGCCTTCCATAGCTGTCTTGGGGTAGAGGCATAAAGTCTCCATGGCAGAGTATCCAAGACACATACAGCTACTCGTCATTGCCTGTGTGAAACCTGAAATGAAGTTGAGCTGTGAAGGGACTATTAATCTTAAACTTAAAAAACTGAATTGATGTCTAAAATTAAGCTATGCTATTCAAAATCAAGTTTCCTTTCTTATTATCCCTCAAACTTAAATATTTGAATTTAGAAGTAGCAGTATTATAATATAGAAAATTGTGTATTTGTGGGAAAATATTGAAAATTAATCCACTTACTATTGAGGATCAATTATTTAAAATTCTGTCTGCTAAAATATATTCAATTTAGATAGCATTAATAAATATTAAGTCAACCTAAACATAAAATTCATGCTGGATCATAGGGACAGTCATAAACATTAGTAAATAAATCTTACAGAATTTTATTTAAAATTGTGTTTAATTTTTAACACATTCTACAGTAGATACAAATACTCTATGATACTTATGAAAAAATTTTTTGGAAAAATAATTTTCAATGACCTCTGATATCATTTTCACTAAAGGCAAAGAGGTAAAGTCCATAGGGATATATTCTTCATCACTCTGCATTCAGTGGACATCTTTCACCCCCTACACCTATCAAAACCCCAGTGTACCTTTAAGTTTTCCAAAGTCCCTTACTAGCTAGTGCTGATTAAAGTTGAAGAAAACTATTTCCTCTTCCTCAAATTCAGTGTGGCCATTTTTTGTTAACTCTTAAGGATTAAGCAATCTGATCATTTGATTAAAGTCATTTATTCTAAGACGTGATTTTCTACTAATCCTATCAAATGTAAGTATGACTGA
Source organism: Cheirogaleus medius (assembly GCA_008086735.1). Lineage (NCBI taxonomy): Eukaryota > Metazoa > Chordata > Mammalia > Primates > Cheirogaleidae > Cheirogaleus > Cheirogaleus medius. The sequence continues at coordinate 93,654,476 of VBSM01000272.1, read as the reverse complement.
TGAGAGGAGTTGGCCTGAAGTTACTAATATCAAGCAGAATGGGAAACTTGTCAGGAAACTGGGAAAATAGTATTTCATTTCTGAAATGCTGACAAGTCCTATTTCACACCTAGAAATAACAAGATGAAAACCATAAGATTATTTTGATGATCTGTGCTCAGATCTTACAAAAAAATTTCACCATTTGTAATGATGAATTTCAGGAATAGAAAATTAGCACTTATCATTGTGGTTAGTGAATATGTATTTACTCCCAACCTTTCTATAAACTCAATGCAATTCTTAATATAATTTGAGAAAACCTGGTATCAAATTATAATAACGTACTTACACTTCTATATTTCACTATGTATTCCAAGATAGGGGCCCCTCCATCATCCTGTTTGGTGATGCTGAGTTTAAAGCTCTTCCCACTGCTGGGCTGTCCATGTATGGATGGAGGACTTGGTTCACCTAGATATACAATACAATAGTTCTTCATTGGTACGCATTTCAGATACCTGGAGAAACTACATTTTAATCAAAAGAATATAATCATATAATCAAAATATATGATGTTATGCTAGATTTACCATTTGATATTTGCCCTATGATGTGATATAACCTCAGATCCCCATTTTTCCTACCCAATAAGCAGAAACATTCATAAATCTAGAAGCATCATGCCAAAATTTTGAAAATTCAGGACTAAATCTTTTATTTTATTGATTTGCAAATGTTCTTAAAATAGTAGTGCATTATCTTAAGTGTAAAACTTTATTTCTCTTATTAGTAATAGCATTCAAACCTGTTTATTTTCTTAATGTAAATTTATTTGGTAAACATTTATTAATATAAACATATTAACACATCAATCCATATGTATTGTATACCTGTCAGGAAAGCTAATGACTTGCAATTAGTTATATGGTTTAATGAGCATTTTCTTCCCTAGATGCAAATTTGAATACAATTTATAGTATCCAAATTCATAGACCTATGTTTCAATATTTTATTTTTCTTCTACTTCATGAGCATGCCTGCCTTTGATGTTATTCTTCAGCATATAGATCACCTTGTAACAAAGATGCTTATAATATTTTGAATAGAACAGGAATATATTGAAGTATAAGACTTTTCTATGTGAAGAGTACCATCACTGCTCAGCAACTTGGAATGGGAGCTCCCTTCTGTGTGTCACTGATGTGACGTGCTTGGGCGCTTGAGCATCCACTGGCATCTGTCTGCTTCTATTTTCTCCAATTCTCTACAGATATGTTTATGGATATGATAAAACTAAGGATCTAATATACAAATTTTAGTATGTAATGTTCCAAAAACTGAAATACCCAGTCTTCTCTGAGTAATGCCAAGACAAACAAAGCACAATAGAGTAAAGAGCATTGCCCAACTCCAAATGTGAAGAACCTGGGGTTTCTCTTCTCAGCAGGTTATCTTTATTTCTAACATGGTGTTTATACCTTAAACAAGTAAGGAGTTTGTTTCCAGGAAGATGGTCATTAAAGAAATATGACAACAGGGTGTGTTGACATGCAAGTAGGTAAGAAAATAGCCTTGCATGATAAAGCCTTGGATGAATGTATTAAAACTTCTGTAAAAATCAGTATATTTTCTTTAATAATATTTAATAACAAATTATGAGAAAAATATAAATATTATATAGTGAATTTTATAGCTCAGATCATTTAGAATCATTTCTAAACTGGAATTTATAATTTACCTGTTATACAGTATAAATTTATTTAATAAGGGTATTATAATATACTATTCTTATATTATCATTTTGATGCAATTATAAAGCAGAAATTATTTCTGTAGCAACTATTTTACATATTTTAAAAATATCTGTGCATATATTTATTTTACCATACACTAAATATGTGATTCTATTACAATTGATACTTTCTTTGAAAAATATAAGTTTCAGAACAAAGATTCTATGACAGAGAAATAAATTAGTGGTTTCTATTCATTATTATAATACAATGCTCATGCAAAAGTAGTAACAACAATACTAATCAATAATTAATAATAGTTATGGCATATTAAGTACTTTGTATAAGATCTCATTTGAGGTTCAAAACAATCCTGACAAACAACTAAAAATGTGTATTTATTACTTAAAAAATACAATGCCTCTACCCTCAAAATGCTCACTGGGCAGGGGAGAGGTTGGCAAGTCAACAAAAGTACGCTAAGAGAATAGAAGCATTATAATTTATTAATAAAAGGGAGAGAGAAAAAGGCAGGAACTGGTAATTTAATTTTGAAACACTAAGAGAGTTTTTTTATGAGCAAATAAAGGGAAGTGTGCCTAAAAAAAAAAAAAAAAAAAGGAGGAAATAAAGTTGGAGGACTCATCCAGAGTGTTATGGAAGAAATCATGCCATGAGTGTGGGTCGATCTGCAGTCAGAATGCACAGTACTATGGGGAAAGAAAACAGCATCACCAAACTATAGTTCAACATCGTGATGCAGACAACTTCCTGGTAGTTAGGAGAAAAGATGTGAGATAGCAGGAAGACAAAAGTGGATCTGAAAGGAAGGTGGGAAGCTAAGGTGGTGCTATTGAGAATTTTAAGCAGGGCAGGGATAGGTCTCTAATGAAATTTCTTAAAATTACTTAAGAATCATTTTGGAAGATGGGTTAAGGGAAAACTAGACTGGAGGTAAGATTATGAATCAAAATCTATTTGGAGTCATACTGGTGAAAAAAATAATGAAGGACTAAAAATGATACTAGCCTTGGGGATAGAGAAATGGAAACTCATGTGACAGATTTTATGATAACCAACAGAGAATTATTGGTCACAAATTAAAGTAATATAAATTATTTTCATCAATCTGACTACCTTAACATGGATATACAACAGGCAAGGTTATGCACAGATTTTATAACAGCATTTGTTCAGTCATACTCATTATGTTTTCTCATATTTTAAATAATTTATTCAACATGAAGGTAATGTAAGTCTTCTTAAATTTAATCTTACTTCACATAAACTCAATTGATTCACAATATGTCAAAATAGGGTTGCTACCAGAACAAGGCTACAATAGTTATTCTTCTCCTACAGTCACTGTTGTAACAGATTAATTTTGTGGTTCATTTTTTCTTACACTTAGCACCTACATAATTTGTGGGTTAAAGACAACAGTCATGCCTCATCAAAAGAACAGAATATTGTACATGTTACACAGACATTTTTCTACTCTCTCACAGAATGTATTCTGAGCACTACAATCCAATTAATCAGACTATGAATAAGAAGGGCACCTTCATAATGGAGACAAATTTCTGATAGCAATTTTTACTGCTTGTATTCTAGTGCACCTTTTCTTCTTGCCTTGGTCCAAAGCAAGGTTATTTTTAAAAGTCTGATATGTCACCCTCTTCAGAAACCACTTCAACAAAGACATATTTCATTCCCCCAAAATGTGAAACATCTCCCTGCATTTTAAAATCTATTAAATATGGAAGTGTAGAGAATAGCAACAGAAAACAGAACAGTAAGGATTACTTACGGACTGGTAATGTCTGGAAAATTTCTATTTTGCTGTAGTCCCCTTGTCCTTTTCCATTTACAGCTGCAACCCTGATTTCATAAGTCGTATTTGGTTCCAGGTTGCTCAAAACAACCATTGCTAGAAAAAAATATATATATATATGCCTACGTTTAGTGAATGTTAATAAGGAAAACAAATCAATCTAGTATTACAATGCTGAGTGCATAAATTCACTATAAAACTTTTTATGAAACATCTGAAAAAAATAGAAAATTCATAAAAGAGAATAATCTGTGAGCATTCCTCTTTGGCACTTCTGTTTTAGCTTCTAAATCCATGGGTTAACTTTAAAAGAAAAAAATTAGCAAACTAAAAGTAAAATCTTTTGTTTCACCTTTTTAATATGCAAAAAATAAGAATGATGTGAACAAAACATCTCTTTTTTATGTATTCCAAGTATTTTGTCTGCTCCAAATGGATTATTTCCATGGAATTTAATGTAGACATGGAGTTCAATATATAGAACACTAATTTTCAGTATAAGGTGTTTTGGTCATGTCAAAGAAGTGTCACAAAGTTGAAACTCCAGCAAATTTGGTTTATTTATTCTATAATCTCAAATCAAATCAAATTATTTAATGCTATCAGAAAGCACTCTCATAACCTGAATTTCCTCTCTGAATTTTTTCCCAATCATAGACTATATCAGACCTGGATTCAAAATGACACAGAGGAGCAGAAAGAATTTGAAAAGATATAAGGAATTAAAAATTATTAGAAACCTCTCCTGGGTCATGTCAACCTTTTTAGTTTAACAGATATTCAAAATATCACACCTCCAAAGATTCCTCTGATGTAGCTAATAAAATTCCATAGTTGCCTCTATCCTTAACTCCTTTTGTTAAACAAAACAAACATTTAACTAGTGGAAATGGCAATGTCTTGATGACAATTAAAAGGAAGTTATTTCTGATTTACACAATAACTCCAAGTCAAATGATCAGTTTATATTAGAAGAAGATATATAGTGGGCAAAAGACGTGAAAAGAAACTTTTCAAAAGAAGATAGACTAACGGCCAACAAATATATGAAAAAATGCTGAACATCTCTAATCATCAGGGAAATGCAAGTCAAAACCACAATAAGTTATCATCTAACTCCAGTGAGAATGACTTTTATCAAAAAGGCTCAAAACAACAAAT
>VBSM01000272.1:93636948-93649573 GCA_008086735.1 Cheirogaleus medius | reverse complement strand
AAAAAAAAAAAACATCTGCACTTGAATGTTTATAGCAGCACAATACAATTGCAAAGTGTGGAAATAACCCAAGTGCCCATCAATACATGAGTGGATTAATAAAATGTATATATAATATACATTGTATGTATGTATATATATGTATATATAATGTATATATAATAATATATAATAATAATAATAAATATATAATAATATATAATAATGTATATATAAATGTATATATAATATACAGTGGATTAATAATATATATATATATACCATGGAGTACTATGCAGCAATAAAAAATGGTTAATTAATACCTCTTTAATTAACCTGGATGGATCTGGAGCCCATTCTTCTAGGTGAAATAACATAAGAATGGAAAAACAAGCACCACATGTACTCACCATTAAATCGGAAATAATTGATCAAAATTATGTGCATATATGGAAATAACACTCATCAGAAATCAAGCAGATGGGAGGGGCAAGGGGAGGATGGGTTAATTCACACCTAATGGGTACAATAACTTTGACTCAAACTGTACAAAATCAATTTATGTAACCAAAACATTTTGTACCCTTATAGTATTCTGAAATTAAAAAAAGAAGATATATAAAAGATTAAATCATAGATAATCAGGATCATACTTGCAGAGCTATTGTTTTACGTGAATCATGCCTAAAGATGATGTATATTCAATAAATAAAATCAAATTTATTAATACATTATTTCTGATGATTATAATGCAGATTCACTTGATGACAGTTTGTCTTTCTAGACTGTATGGAAATCATGCTATCTAGTTAGCTTTTTATTATAATTAATTAAGTGTCAATTAATTATTTATCACATTTTATTGATGGAAAAGTAAAAAGTTGCTAAATACACTGTAGAGTTGTTTCTTTGTCTAAAATGCAGATCAAAAAATATGTAAATTACTTAATGTCAGGTAAATATTAATGGCCAAAAATCATATTCCAGATATCAACCAAACCTTATTTAATTCCATAAAGAAACAATACATTTCCAATCAGCAAAATTTACATTTGTATTTCTCAATTTCTCTACCATATAAGAAAACTGAATTTGTTTTTCAGAATGCACCGCCTTGTCAAAGCCCCAGGTTATAACACACAATGTCAGACTTAAGGAAGACCAATTGGGAAAAGACTGACTGGCATAAAAGTCCAAATGATTAGAAGTTTCAAGGGTAAATGGGAAGACCAAGACTTGAATTTAACAATTTCTGACAGACTAACAACTTGCAAGCTTTTTCAAAAAAGCCAAATCCAGTTGGTGATCTGGAGTTAGAAATATAGAAGTCTGGCACCAGAAAAAGAATATAATTATGATGAAGAGAAGCTGAGTGCATAGATGGAGCTGGGTATACAGATTATGGAAAGGGAAAAGGGACTCCAAGAGTTAGGCAGCTAAAATGCTAAGAAGTTCAAATTCTTCTGTCCTTAAGACAGAAGGTTTTTGCTTAAAGTCAGAACAACAAGGGATTCAAGAGTTAAAACTTCATAACATTTTATCGATTTAATCCATTAATAAATATAAAAAAATCAAAACCAAAGCAAATTAGGATAATATGTCCCCATGCTACATATAGTCTTGCTCCCTTAGGGTAAAGAATAGTACAGTTGAACAAGACTGCTCTAAGACATTGTATTGACTGTCTAAAGGCCTAATTATTTTTCTTATAAGGCTTGAAGAATAAGCACACTTTCATAAAGCAGACACCTTTCCAAATTTCTGTGATATAAAGATGCAGTTGCAACCATGATTTTAAAAACATATGGTAGACTGTAACTTGGCTGTGTTGCTCAAGGCAACTGGTAATGTTTATATTCAATTGTCTTAATACAATTGAAAAAGAAAAGCAACAAAATTTAAAACACAATGTTAATGGCAAATAAAATTCCACATACATTAGGCAGTGTGGAGGTCATATTCTAGATATGGTCCCTTCATCTTTTTAGGTTAAAACTTGTTGACAAGAGCTATCAAAGTACCAGCGTATATATAATAAGATAAAGACTGAAGTATTACTCAGGCTAAACAATGAAAACAAAAAATGTCCACAACATTTAAAAAAAAATTTAAAAAGCAATTCTACATTTTGCTTGAATTATCTGAGTATTTTAAGCTCTTTCTGGCTTGGATTGTCAGCATTGCCTTCTTCTAACATTTCACAGGGTCCGTGAGGAGCGTTGAGAGTCCCACTACCTCTACCAAAGAAAAATCTATTTCCTTAGTTAGATTATGATCAACTGGGAATGAATTTTCCCCATGTTCCCCTTACATTTTTCTGTTCTTAATATCAAGGCTCTCCCATGTGCTGACCGAGTTTCACATCACAGCAGTTGGCAAAGGAGAGGTGCAAAGAGGGCAACCATCAATGTTTGGCTAAACTGTTTTTACAGTGCTGGACTAAAGCACTCACAGTTAAAGTGCATGAGGTGTTATAGATGATTTTCACAATTACAGGGCGGGAAACATGAAAGTAAACCTATTAATGCAAGTTTTACAAAGTTTATGTACAAGAAGTCAGTTTGTTTTTCACTTTTGACTATAAAGATTTTGGTACAATAACTCTTATTATGAAGCTTATTAACATTGCATGAATGACTGTAATGATTATTGTGTGACATAGAAAGAACTCCATACATTGAGACCAAATTAAAGAGAAGAAAAGAAAAAGATTCAGGGGAGGCAAACCCTGGAACTATAATTTGACTTGCCTTTCTTAAATGAGAGGATATATACATTAAAGCATCTGTAATTTACTAACAAATTACCAAACATAGGATTTCTGAACACCCAAGGTGGGCCCTGAAAGCAAACCACCACTTGAAAAATGAAAGGCTGTGCACTCTATAATATAGAGTCGTACCTCAAATTATGAAGTTAGTTAATGGAAGACTTTCTTTCCCTAAATGTGCCCATACAATAGAACAATAGATATGCAAATTGAGGTGTAGGATGGGTTCTTATCCCTACAATTTATTAGAAATTTCAAACTCCAAAATTAGATGAAAGTAGATCTAGATTACAAACTAGTAAAACTAGTAAAAGTTCTCTAAGGACAAATGGCATAAATTAAGGTATTTTATAGCTATATTAAATCAGCATGGTTTGGAAATCAGAATAAAATTATTCTAAAGGTTACAAATCATGAATTTTTCTTTGACATGGCAACAGGGATGGGTTCTGTAATGAATATGGTTTCCCTCACTAATTTAATATTTCTTCTTGATTTACATATAATTGAGTTTTATAAATAACCATTTGTCATCTGGCTATAAATGCAAAAACTACAGCAAAACATTGATTTAAATAGAAAATTTTGACATTTGATTTTCCTTTTATAAGAGAATCAGACATTATTAACAGGAGCTACGCAAAATAAGTTTTTGTTCAGATAATGTACAGTAAACCCCTTCCTTTTGGCTGTCAAGAAAAGCAGAGGCTACAGAAGATTTACAACCCTTGGGGGGAAAATACGTATTTGTTAACTAATTAGGCTGGGCAACCGAGCAACATTCTAAAATGAGATTAGATTTATTCATGCTCTCTTCCCTTTCTCAAATATTAGATTTCTCCAAGGGGTTTTCCTGCCATTCAGTGTAAGCAGATAAGGTATCCCTTGATGCAGAAATGCCGTATCACCCACCTAAAATGGAACTGTTCATGTTGTCAGAAACTGTGAAACAATTCAGATAGCTATGAGAAATCACAAAGGTTAGCTATGGTAGAACTGATCATGCAAAATTACACTTGCTGTTAATCTCCTCAGATACGTCTGAGAATACGGTAAAGTCCCTGAAGTTTCCCATAAGAGAATCAGCTTTTGCTCTATAAACAATTAAAACAAGCAAAAACATTTTTGTTTGAAAGAGAGAATTCTCTGACTCATTTCTGCAGGAGTTTTCAACAAGCTTGAATAATAATAAAAGTAAATTTTTACTATTTCTATGCATGATTTAGAATTTTTTAATATTTTGATCCACATAAACATGACTTCAGGGATAATTTCATTACTAATGGAAATTGTTAAGTTTTCTTAAGAAGTTTATGTATGTAATCATCTCAGTTTGATTATATTTCATTCGCTTTTGAAAGTTAAATTTTCACTTTTGAACAAATTATATTGTGGTTTCATATTCCCATTAGTTGTATAAAAATATGATCTCATCTTTTAAAAAGTACTTAAAAGACTTTATGAATCATAATATATAATATGTATCAATATATACTTTCCTATAAACAATATTTATGGATAAACTCTGCGTAATAAATAATTCATATGTATATATATTTTGATGAAGAATAGAAAGAAAAAATAATCAAATGAGTATGTGTTATTTGTCCTAGGCTTTTATCAAAACAATATGTTGATGGCACTATTTTAAGATCACAGTCCAACATTTCTAAATTTTTGTTATCTATTTACTATACTGCTTTTTATTTTCTTTTTCATTGAGTATAAGTTATGCATAATAATAAACTGACAATTGAGTTTTAATCGATATGAGATTTCATATAGAAAGTACATGTTATGATGTGAAATCAGATGGCTTCCCATTAAAATATAAAAACTTTCTCTTATATAAAAACCTTAGAGTATTATTCTTAAATTAAAAATGAATAAATTAAAGAGTCAAAAAAATAAAATACAATTATGGAAGTGTTGTTCAAGACTATTGGATACAAACGTGTATGCCAAAGATGATTCCATTTCTGTAAACCAGAAAGTAAAAAATATAATATGTACAACACTATGATATTCCAAATCAAATTATAAAATACATCAAATCAAAAGTAACTTCAAATAAATAATTTTTAAAAAGCATTAAAGTATCTAAATAAACTAATATATCATTTTAATGTAAAAAAAGAAAAAAAGAAAAACCTTAATTTAACAATGTTTCATCAAATGAAATATGTTTCATAAAGAATTCATACTTTTTCATTTCAAATATAAGATTTCTTAGCATACATAAGGTTATTTATCCAAGAAGAGGTTAATTGATAGATTTTTTCAGGACCCATGAACATATTATAGATGTATAATTACCAAATATTTCCTTCTACAGGAAAAAAACATAGGTTTTCATAAAATACTCATGTAATACCTTGATGACTGAAAATAAGCTGAAAATGATTTCTCACTCACAAAATTGGTAATTTCCCAAATTGTCCATATCACAGAACTATCAACTACAAGCTTTTTATGTTTTATTTTTATTTATTTTTGTCAGTTGGATGAGGATAAGTTAATCTTTTATATTAGTATTAAATGCCCCTCTCTCCTCTGTGTCTAGAGATTCTAAACCTCATTTTAGCCATTTAACCTCCTAATAACCTCTATGCATACATTTTTCTGAGTTATTGATCATGCTCCCATTATTGTATTTGGCTATTTTATTGTAAGAAAGTTTTTATTATAATGAGAAGAATGTATATCATGTATATCATAAATATTATCTCCAATTCTCAAATATTAAGTCGAAAACAATAATTTAATACAGAGTTTTTGAGTTTGGATTTTTAAAAAACATTTCAAACAAAGCACCACTTCTAAAGAAACTGACCCAAAGAGGACACTTGCTAAACCTATAGTTGTTATTCTTTATCACTTATTCACTCTGCTCTTGTTGCTGAACATTTAAAGTACATTCTACTTCTCCAAGTAAAACTTTTGTTTTGAAGAACAAGCCGCTATTACTGATGATATTTCATTAAAACTTAGACAAACACATTTTGGTAACATTCTCCATTTCATAGATAAGTAAATAGAGGATAAGAAAGTGTACCAGCCACTAAACAGCCTAGCTTGGATTTGAGCAATATTTCTATCTTAAGTTAAAGCTTAGCATAGCCCACAATTTTATGCTAACCTATAAAACCAGAGTACAGAAAAGCCTCTATAAAAAGGAATAAAAAACTCCTTATAAACATGAATATAAGGAAAACTTATTCTCTCTTCCCAAAGTCATTAATTACATATAAAAATAAAAATGATAATATTGTATATTTGCTTTTTGCTCCAGCTTTATTGAGAGACAATCGACAAATAAATTTGTACATGTTTAAGATATTTAACTTGATGTTTAATTACATGCTTATGTTGTGAAATAACCACCACAATCAAGCTAATTAACATATTCACCACTTCACATAGTTACCATTTTCTCTCTGTGTGTGTATGTGTACACTTAAGATCTACCCTCTTCGCACATTTCAAATATACAATACGACATTGTTATTTATAGCCACATTGATATACATTGGATCTCCAGAACTTCTTCATCTTGCGTAACTGAAACTTTGTACCCCTTTACAACCATTTCCCTATTTCCCTCACATCCCAAACCCTGGGAACCACCATTCTACTTGCTGCTTCTATGAGTCTGATCATTTTAGATTCCTCACTTAAGTGAGACCATGCCATATTTTTGTCTTTCTACATCTGGCTTATATTATTTAACATAATATCCTTCAAGTTCATTCACAGTGTCATGAAAGGTAAGAATTATTTTTAAGGCAGATTAATATTCCATTGTGTGTGTATATGTGTATCTATGTATTTATACCATAGTTTCTTTATTCATTCATCTATAGGTAGACACTTAAGTTGTTTCCATATCTTAGCTATTGTAAATAATGTTGCAATGAGCTGGGAGTACAGATTTCTCTCCGGGATTCTGATACCATTTTCTGTAAGTTCCTAGAACTCAGATCACTGCCTCATAAGCTAGTTCTACTTTTAATTTTTTGAAGAACCTCCATATTATTTTCCATAAAACAAGTGTACAAGTGTTCCCTTTTCTCCACATCCTCACCAATACTTATCTTTTCTCTTTATGAAAATGGCCATCCTGACAGGTGTGAAGTGATATATTATTGTGGTTTTGATTTGCATTTCTCTGATCACTAGTGGTGCTGAGCACGCTTTCATATACCCACCCATTGGCCATCTGTGTGTCTTATTTTGAGATATATTTATTCAGGGCCTTTGGCCATTTTGTAATTTGTCCTTTATTATTAATCTGGGTTATTTGTTCTCTTGCTGTTGAGTTGTATGAGCTCCTTATATACTATGGATATTAACCCCTAAGCAGATATATTGTTTGCATATATTTTCTCCTATTCTGTAGACTGTCTTTCCAAACTGTTGATTGCTTCCTTTGCTGTGCTTAAACATTTTGGTTTAACACAATCCCATTTGTCTATTGTTGTTTTTGTTGCCTATGCTTCTGAGGTCATATCCAAAAAGTCTTTGCCCACACCAATGTCAAGAAGTTTTTCTCTCTACTTTGTCTTTGTTTAAACTGCTATAGCAGAACACTATAGACTAGGTGGCTTATAAACAACAGAAATTTATTCCCCACAGTTTTGGAGGCTGAGAATTCCAAGACAAAGGAGCCAGCATATTCAATGTCTGATGAGGGCCTGCTTCCTAGTTCATAAACATCTTCTCATTTTTTTCTCATATTTCAAAAAGGGCAAGGCAGGTCTCTGGGGGAGAGGAAGTTCTCTTATAAGGGCACTAATTCCATGCACGATAGCTCCACACACTCTCATTCCATTAGACCTTAAGCCTTGAGAATATTCTCTTTGGCTCAATTCTCTGCCCTCTAGATCTTTTAGGATGGAGGTTCTGTCTTTTGGACCCAGTGGTGCAGAGATCTTGGCCATGAAGTTTTGCTAAACAGGATTTGGACCACCAAGGCTCCAGAAGGCACTGCCTCCACGGCTTTGTGCAGCCCTGCCCACATGGATGCTCTGTGCCTCAGTCCCACTGCTGCAGCAGTTCTGTGCCTGGGCCCAGGGGCTCTCCACAGCTGTGGACCTCAGTTTCCAGCTCTGCCAGAAGGCCTGTCCTTTGCAATCCACATGGAGTTAGCCATTCACCCAGGGCCGGTGTACTCTGCATGCCAGTGGGGACAGTGCCATAAAACATGACCAAAGTTTGCTGCCTGTGCCCTCTAAAGGAGAGCCCCCCATGGCCTATCACCAAACCAGGGCCCACTGGAGCCACACCTGGGGCAGTGAGGAGCTTGGTGCTAGAGTGCAAGGAGCAGAGTTTGCAATGTGAGGTGGTACCAGGAAGTCCTGCAGGCACTTCCAATCCCTCCTGTACAATCTCTCTCCTCAAGGCCCTTACACCCTGGTCATCTGAGGGAAGTGGTATCTCTAATAATCTTCAAATTGCTTCCTGATCATTCTCCACTGTCTTGAAAAATATTAAATAGTTCCTGGATTCTAATATTGAGATAGCTGATCCATAGTAATCTCCTCACCAAATATTTTCTTGGCCAAACACTTAATGTTCTTTCCCAGTCTTTCACATTTTTTGCAAAATGGATAGGGTGAAAATTTCCCCAATATTTAAATTCTGCAGCCCTTTTGATTAATAATTCCATCTTTAAATCATATCTTTCTCTTGTATTTTATTAATAATATAAGTAGTCAGGAAAAACCAGGCTGCTCTTTCAACAGTAGGTTTAGAAACTTACCCAGTCAAATGTCTGATTTCATCACTGGCAAGTTCTACCTTACACAAAAAATTAGGACATGGGCACAGTTCATTTAAATTCTTTGCCATTTTATAGCAAGGATAGCCTTTCTCCATGGTCCAATAACACGTTCCTTATTTTTGTCTGAGACCTCATCTAAATGGCCTTTAGTGTTTATGTTTTTATCCACATTCTGTTGAGGATTAATTAAGTATCCTATAAGAAAAGTGAGGCTTTCTCTATACCACTCCTATTTTCTTTCTGGGTACTCACAAGGATTTCCCTTAAAGGTCTGTCTGTTCAAGGCAATGTAGACTTTTATCAGCATGTATCCCAAAACTCTTCTAGCATCTACCCATTATGTAGTTCCAAAGTCTCTTCCACATTTTCAGGCATTTGTTAGAGCAGCAATTCTACTTCTTGGTAGAAATTCCTACCTTAGTTTATTTGAACAGCAATAATGGAATACCACTGAGTGGCTTATAAATAATAGAAATGTATTTCTCACAGTTCTGGAAACCTGAAGATTCCAAGGTTAAAGTGCCATCATATTAGATATCTGGTGAGGGTTGATTTCCTGGTTTGTAGTCATTTTCTGACTTTGTCTTCACAGAGCAGAAGGGGCAAGGCAGCTTTCTGGGGTCTCTTTTTTAAGGGCACCAATCCCACTCATGAGTGCTCTGCCCTTGTGACCTAATCACCTACAAAAGACCCCACCTTCAAATACCATTACATTGAGAATTAGGATTTAGCATATGAATTTTGAGGTTACACAAATAATTAGTCTATGGCAGTTTTCTTCCAGTAGTTTTATGGTTCTGGGTCTTACCTTTAAGTGTTCAATTCGTTTTGAGCTGATTTTTGCATATAGTGTAAGACATTTTAAAAATTTAATCTAAGCTATTAGAGGACGCAATGTCTTTCTTAGGAGACTTAATTATATGTTTCTGAGATTTCATTAGACTAAACAATGTAAATCCATGCTGATTATCTTCATGAATTCCTTCCACTCTAAAATGGATACAATTCAGTTATTTTTATTATAGATCACAGGAGCACATTATAATCATAGTAAAAATGCAAAGAGGAAAGGTTTAGAACAAAGTCATGTTAGACTATCTGATTAATAAGAGAATTGATCTTTAAGCCTCTTGTAGAAAAGAACCACTTACCAGCCACTTCTGCCTATTGTACATTCTGGCCAATCTATTCTGCCTTTTTTTTAACAACCAAATCAATCAGTTTATTTCATGTATCCCATTCAAGACTCTCAGTCACATTTTCAGATAATGAGGAATGAACTGTTCTTGCTTTGTCATCTATATTCTGCACTATAGAATGTATCAAACCACAAAGAGAGTTCAGAGATACTGTTAGAATGTGAACAAGATTTGGGATCAGTGCCCCATGTTCAACATTGACTGGGTTTTGTTTGTTTGTTTTTTAGTTTTTATTTTTCAAAGTTTTCTCTCTTTATTTTTAAGGAATGTGAAATATTACTTTTTTGGAAAACATAATAATATTTAAAATTTCTCTTTGATAGTTCATTTCTTTCTGTAGCTAATTCAGATATCTCTATTGTTATAATAAATTGCTTTTCATTTTTCAATGAAATCAGGACATAAAAACATACTACTCTCTCAAGATATTTGCAAACATATGTGTTCCTTTCTATCCCTTGTTGCTGCTTCATAGTAATTTATCATTTTCTATCTAAATTCAAATGTTTCAAATTAATTCATATGAATGTTTGCCAAGATTTTCACTTCTCTAAAAAATTTTTATAAAAAAGTATATTTATAATTAATTGAAACACTGAATATTACATTATATTCCATACTGCTTTTTTAAAAAGTTACACATGATTTTGACATAGAATACTGTAAAATATGTTTTGTGGAGAATTTAAATTATGAGTACAGTAATTCCATGACTAAACATTTGTGTGCAAAGCTCATTTTCTTATGAGCACGTCATACAGACTGAGGATGCTCACCTGAATAATTTCATCAGAAATTCTCCAAATTAAAAAAAAAAATCATGTGAACCTTGAACTTTAAAGCTCAAGGAATTAATGTCTATACATTAAAGTTTTAATAAATGCAAATGTGGGCAGAAAATGTAAAAATAACAACTTAATCTTGTTCCAATAACTTTGATTTGGGATGTTATGGCTGTATTGAGTCATCAAATACAAGTGAAATAAGATATTTTTTAAGCCAAATATTTTCTCTTCAAAAAGACACTAATTAAAGGTAAAATTCTGTTGGACTTGGTGAAGAAATCATGTGATCTAATTTGTTGTATGAAGTTATAATATTAGATGTAAAAAATTATAATCTTCTCTTTTGAAATCCACCTGTGTTTAGTAAAGCTTAATAAAATACAAAGGAGAATAAAGTACTAATCCTAATTATTATCCTTAGGCAAATTTGTCATAATTTTCCCTTGCATCTATAGAAGGAAAATGTATATTAAGCTTATGAAAATTCAAATAATGGTACTAACCACCTGTGTAATGAAAAAGGCAAGTGTAACCTGTTTCTGTTTATAGTTCTTTTTATATTTATTAAGAAATTTGAATACTCAATATCTGCTACCACCCTTAAAGCACAGATGTTTATAAGACTTCTAACATTTAAGTGATTTAATAGCCTAATACTTATATTGGGCCAGATCCATTTATATACTTAAATTTTTGAGACTTTCTTGAGTATGTTTCTAACCTAGAATCACAAAGTTTAGTTTTAATAAGATTACCATTTCTTGAAACAGGGACAGATTAATGGAATTTATTAAAAATAATTTTACAGTACAATATATATTCTTTTGAATACAGTTATATATGAACTTCATGACGTGTGTTCATATTTACTAACTATACTCACATAAAAGTGGAGATAGTAACACCTTATAAAATGAAATTATATCTCAAACTTACCATAAGGAATGATAAACCCAAATGGATTAAACAGGTAATGGAATGTGACATTCAAAAATATTGATTGAATTTACCTGATTTAGACTAATTAACACAAAGTGAGAGAAAATAAAATTCGAGTGCACATATATCTATATATTACACATACACAATTTAACATGAAGGATTAGATAAGAATTTTTTTGTTTTTGTACTCTCACTACATTGAACAGTGTTTTGCATATTGTACACATTAGTTATGTAATGCATGAAAACTTTAATTTCACTATATAATTTTGTGATTAACACAGGAAAAGTATGATTTTTATGATTGTGTCTGTGTCTATATATGTATTTAGAAAAGAGTAGATGGCAATATTTCCATAAAGGCAGATAAATAAATTTCCACAATGTGGTTATAGGGATCCTAGGCATAACAAATCATAACTTTAACATACTGTTTAAAAATTCAAAAAGAACATCCACAAGATACCAAATTATTGTTATTGTAGACCTCTATATTTTAAGAATCAAAACATACCATCAAACAAACAAAACCTAACTATAAATACCACTTTACATTATGAAGACTAATTCACAAATATATACAGGGAAAAATAAATTTCATATTTTGAGAACTAGTGAAAATGGGAATTTCAAAAATAACACAGAAATATTAATTTAGTCTAGAAAAATAATGAAACTTTATATAAAGTGATGCGATATACTAAGTGTCCTTCATCTTTACTAATGCATAATGGAAGAAAAATTGTTTTTACTTCTATAAACCAGAATTTTGCTTCATGTGATAAAGGAGAATTTGAGAAAAGTTCTTCCCTAGTTACAAGGATCTCTTTTTAGTAGTACCAGTACTTGAAAATAAACTCACCTATATTGTTTTAAAGGATTTCTTATGAGACTCTCAATGATTTTCAATGACATTAAGAATAAAAT
The DNA here is from genome assembly GCA_008086735.1 of Cheirogaleus medius. Classification (NCBI taxonomy): domain Eukaryota; kingdom Metazoa; phylum Chordata; class Mammalia; order Primates; family Cheirogaleidae; genus Cheirogaleus; species Cheirogaleus medius. The sequence continues at coordinate 93,637,189 of VBSM01000272.1, read as the reverse complement.
GCAAAGTCCTCTCTGTAGTCTGCAAGGCCCCATTAGATTTGGTCTTGGCTAGTATCTACTTTTACTTCACTTAATTCCGCTCTTAGATCATGGCATTTCAGCCATGATGGCTTTCTTACTGACCTCTGTGCAGGCCATGCTTCTCCAGATATTTGTATGATCACTAGTTCATTCATTCAGGGCTTTGCTTAAATGTCATCTCCTTACAAACTCCTGCTCTGACTGCTCTATAAATTGCTCC
>VBSM01000272.1:93625798-93636769 GCA_008086735.1 Cheirogaleus medius | reverse complement strand
ATGCAAATTCTATGAAGACAAAAACTTTAAAGCTTTGTTCACTACTGAATCTCTAGCACCTTGAAATTTTAAAATCTACCTGGATATTGTAGGTAATTTCAATTTTTTGTTAAATTAAATGAATGAGCCTGTAGTATTTTAATTAAGATGATCAAGTAGGAAGCCATTTGTGTTAGAATATGTACGTACACACATACACACACATATATATGCATACACATGCACACTCAGTTCATATCTATAAATCAGAGGGAATAAATAACCTGCCCAAAATTACACAGCATAAGAGATGAAGTCACTATGAATCTTCTAAGCTAAAGGAAGAGGAGTTTTCATTAAAAGGACAAATATTTGTAGGATTAGTAAGAATCATTGATCAAAGCAGGCAGTGGAAGATAAAGAATGTAGAATTAGTGGCTCCACCCACAGATTGGGGTGGTGTGGGGGGGGATGTTACTTTGGGCAGAAAATTATAAGCCTCACACACCAAATCCAAAGCTCTTGCTATGTGTTTCTGTGTCAAAACGATTCTGACTTGTAGGGATGAAAGACCTCCAGCAATGTGTTCCAACTTGAAGCAGCTTCACGGAGCACACCACTTTTCTCTGATGTAAGAAATATCTTAACTTTCCACAGATACGTCCAAGTTACCAGAACTGCACAGGCTTGTCCTATCAACAAAGGAGATTTCTTTCTTCCTCTAGTGGTAGGTAAGCCAGTAGCAGCAGCACATGTCACAAAGTGATTGAATGCTGCTTTTTGGTCTGAAGGGTGGGAAAAAGAAGTGGGAGCCATTAAGATTTTATTTTAGAGGAAGAGAAACTGCTATCTCTATTACTAAAGAATCTACTTATTCAGGCTTAGAATTTAAAAAAAAAAACAGGATTTTTTTTTTTAAATCTTGGTGAAATGAAGGTTTACTCATATCCATTAGAATTAGTTATTGAAGAACAATTAATTATATAACATTATTTCCCAGAAAAAAAGCATGTGGATTCTCTTTCTGGAAACTCCAAAAAAAGAAGAAAACAATTCAGCTACTTAGATTGTTTAATTTAATTTGACCTGCACATGGTGATAATTTGTAGATGTTTGGAAATAATAAATATATAATGTTATTTGAGTATAAGCAAACCTAGTAATTAAGTAATCAATTCATTCATCTCATGATGAATATATCATGATTGAGGTAGTATAGAAGACTTAATACAGTAAACTCAGATGTGCAGTCAAGATGGATAGATATGACCGTAAGTGAGCAGCTGGCAAAATATTAGTATAAGGAATAGATACTTTTAGGGCAGAAAATAAAGCTAAAAATATTTCTCCTAAAAATAATAAAATGAATCTTCATATAAAAACTTGCATTTTATTGGGCCTTGAAGGATAGACTTAAAAAGAATGAGAGGAGGAATGGCATAAATTCAGGTACGACTATAAGAAAGTAGTATGAATGTTGGAAAGAATGTCATCAGGCTTGAATGTTCAAGTATTTATGTAGGGGAATGATATGAGATCAGATAGAAAAAAATAGGTTAAGGTATTAATACACAGGAAGCACATACATATATACATATACATGCATATTCTCATATACATATATATGTATAATAGTATACATATATATACATATGTAATAGTAATGTCAATCATTCTTCAATGTGATTATTTTAATTATAATTCAAATAATTATTTGAATATATGGTTTGAATAGAGAAATGAAAAATATTGTATGATTTATCTTTATGCACCCTAACTCTTGATCTTTCAGACACCCTGGAATATGTGTATCCTACTTTAGATATCACAGTTATATGCAATGGTGGTTTTTTAACAAAAGCAAACCAAAGCAGTGCATTAAGTTAAAAGATTAACAGGAAGGTTAACAGACACTGACATATAGAAAAAAAAGGAACAGAAGAGATGGCAATAGTAAGAAAAAGTAATAACATTATCACCATGGTCCAAACATAAAGTAAAAGTTGTGAGAAATAGAATGGTATCAGTTTCTGAAACCCTATCTAATTGTACCAGTCTGTGGTGCTCATCAGCCCCTATAAAATGGTACTATTGAATGAGGACATTAAAACTTTCCAAATGCAAGTATCTTAAACCATTTAGTGAATAGAGGAATGGCTCTATAATCCTCCTTAACTCTTGAAGATATTCACATGCTACAATAGAGAAAATAAATAATGTTCATAATAATTAATTTTAATAATCTAAAAGTCAAATGTTTAATACAGTGAAGTATGTTTGCCATGATTTCAAAAATTTTAGTCATGTAATTTAAATATGTCTTCTAAAATGTTCTAGCAGTAAAACTCACTATCAAAATAACCATGATAAGTAAACCCACCAAGATTCTTCACTGGAATGAAGAAGACTTTTCAAACCACTTTCTAGAAAAGATCATATTTACACTAAATCTTAAAAGTGTCCAGAAGAGCATATGTTTGAGCAGTGAGAATTAAAATTTCTGGGAACTATGAATATTTTCTTCCTCTTGTGGATTAAATTACTATAAAATACTCGTGAAATATTCATATTTGTTTTCTCACTGCTCACAAACATCTTTCCTACATAAATTAATATCATTGTACCATTTATTTGTCTGATTCATAAAATTATATAAGCAGAGAAAAGCTCATTAATTTTGTTGAAAATTTAAAAAAATATTTGCATTGAAGCTCTCTTTATCATATAGCAGCAACCAGGCTGGGTACAGAATTATGTATGAATTTGGGTCTTTATATTGAGATATGTGAGGAAATTTCTCACAGCCAAGTAATTTTACTGAAAATTGTTATTATTCCTTCATTTCTCTCTGAGGTTGGTGATTGTATACTTAGAATTATATAGTTTAAATTCATTAAGAATGTGATTATATATAAAATTATAATTTAGCTCTGGTTCTCTTTATGGCCACAGTGAAAGCAGTCCAAAATTGTCTAGTTTTGAATTTTAATAAACAGAAACCTTTACATTATATACAATTCAGAACAACTTTTCTTTCACTGAAAATATGGAATTAGTGTAGATTATTTCCTCCCTTTTTCTGCAATTCATAAGTTTGAATGCACTTGCATTTAACATAGGCAGATGCATTTTACATTCAATTTCTTCTTTACCATATGAAATATAGCATTTAGTAATGATAGTCATTTTATTTGGGCACATTTAAGCTGGAAATAGTGTAAACATAGAAAATATTCCTTTTAGAGAATTTTTAAAAGGCGCTGAAACTCATTAAGATTTTAAAATCTGTAGTAGTTTAGAGCTAACACTAAACACTGGTTATTTTTAATTGTTTTTATAACAGTGAAATTGAATAGTATGATAGCAGGAGATCCAGTTTCACCCAGGCAATTGTGAATATCCTGGATTAAAAGAAACACTGCAGGATAAACACCCTTAAGCATAACTTGAACTGATGCTACAATAACCATTAGCTACTGAGAAATCTGTATACCTTACAGAAAAACCACTTCTACTGTAATGGAAAAGAGCTATCTCTCATTGATTATTTAAAAGTAAAAATTTAGACTCCTGTCATGGTAATTGGTAACCAAAGAGGCTTGTTAAGATCTGGCATGCCACAGCATTTCAAAAATGAAATAACTATCAATGGCTCATTGATAGTCAATGGACCGCATGAAACTCTTAAATTGTTTTTAAAAATGCCTGATAATACAGCATACAACAAAAGAAAATGCACAGTAATATATTTTTCCACAACACCAAAAACAAGCAAAATAGAGAAGAATAAAAAAGGAAAAAAATTATAGCTAGTGATCAGTGTTTGTGGGGGGGACTGAAGAGAGAGAAAGAGAGAGGAGGGGGAGAGGGAGAGAGAGAATTGTTTCATGTGGGCCAATATTCTGAGTTGCATCCCCCCCAAAAATGCGAGTAACATAGACTCATATCAAGAATTTCTTTCATTATTTTTAATGGCACCATAACACAATGTAGAAAAATTCCCTAGCAATTTTGAAAATTCACAATTTAGATAACATTATTATATGGTAAACATATTTGAGGAAATAATATATTAATAAAATACATAAGTAAGCTATACAATGGCTCAGTTTATGGATCTGTTCTGTTCCCTCTTTACATTTATTCCTCTGTTGTTTTCACAACATCATGACCTGATACATCTAAATGCCAATGACTTCTAAATTTGCACCTCCAGTTCAAACCTCTCTTTAAGCTATCCTTTACTGAAGACGTAAATGTAAATGCTAAATCACAAGGCTGTGCCAGAACCTGTACAAGAAGTTTGGGATCTGGTGACAAATGGAGATTCACTAGAATGCCATTTAAACGTGCTTGCCTTTGAGCCAAGCGCAGTGCCTTGTGCCTATAATCCCAGCTACTTGAGAGGCTGAGGTGGGAAGACTGCTTGAGACTAGGAGTTTGAGGCCAGCCTGGGCAACATATCAAAGCCCTATCTCCAAAAATAATGAAAAATATTAGGCAGGCATGGTGGTGCACACCTGTATTCCCAGCAGCTACTCTGGAGGGTGAGGTGGGAGGATCGCTTGACCCCAGAAGTTGAAGACTACAGTGAGCTATGATGGTGCCACTGCACTCTGGCCTGAGCAACAGAGGGAGACCCTGTCTCAAAAAAAAAATTAAGTGATTGCTTTGTTTTTTATAGTTTATGCTTCATAAAATAATAACTGCCTTTTTTAGTCATGTAGATATGAAACAGACAGGTTTTTAGTCATGTAGACATAGAAACAGACATTTTTTATGAATAGTGTATTAAGTTTACCTGATGGTGATGTAAATATTAACCATTGCTGAAGCAGAAACACCATCAGAACTTTCAAAAAACCTATAAATTTGGAGTGACACATGCTGAGAGGGAGAGAGAAGGATATCCGAAAACTTTGATTTAGAAGACTAAAGGTTATTAATAATTTCATAGTTTTATTTGACATACTGTTAATTCAAGTCACTTAAATTAGTTTGATTATTAACTTTGACTTATATTTCTATCTAAACATGATTTTAAACAAACAAGGAAGTAAAATACCTTTAAATTTTTTATTAAGCTTGGTTTGTACACACAGTTTTCACTTGTTGAATAGAAATTTGGAAATCTTTAACAAGTGGAAATTATTATGAGGTTTTTTTATGTTTGCATTGTGATTAATCTAACAAGATTTTTTCCAATGGGAGAAAACTGCATTATAGAAAAGCTGTTTGAAAATGACATTTTATAATAAAGCCTGTGGTTTAGTTAATATTAATGTATCCATGTTGATTCATTCGTTTTGATAAGTGTACCATACTATGTTAATATTAGAGGAGGCTGTGTGAAGGGTATATGAGAATTCTTTGAACTCTTCTATAAAACTAAAATTATTTCTACATAAAAGAAGGTTATTCTGATGACATGTTTTAAATGTCATGCAGTTAGAAACATGCAAGCATGAATCTCTACATCTGCAGGTAACTGAAACAATATGTTGAACCTGATGTGCTAAGAGAGATTTACTATAAACTTAGCCCTGACTAAAGCCGAACATTGTTATTGCACAACTAAGACAGCAGGAGTTACACATGTTCCTTGGGTCAAATCCTCTGTTTTATAGGATGTTAGAAGTTTCATTAGTTACTTCTTATTTTTCACTAATTAAACCAATGACTAAGTAGATGAACATACACATGTTCTATACTTGAATGCATGAATACATTTTATACATTCCCAGCTGTTTCTTAGGATGCAGTAGTATTATTTGTCAACCTATAGTAATTTTTCATAGTAATTTGTCAATAGTAATTTTTCATTGTTAATAACACAGGCTATTTAAAAACATTTCCACGTGTTATTTATATAAATAGGAGCCATATGTTTCACTGAATGCTGGCTATATTTATTGTTGGTATTAATACTTTGCATATTTGTACCTAAGATCTCAATATTTGATCTATTAATCTTCACTCTATTCCAATTCAGACTTCTTTGCAAAATTTGTTTGCTGACCCATCAGGCACAGGTATATATTTTATAAATCAAAATCTATACTTCAAAATAATCTTGGAAAAAATTTACATTGAAAACAAGAAATAACTGCTGTTCCATAAAACTGAAAATGACATTCTCTAAATACATATTGATTTTTCCTTCAGGTTTTATTAAAATAAGAACTTTTGCTAAAATTAAAAGCTAAATAAAGTTTGGAATTATATACAATAATGTAGTATGTACATAACCTTAATTACAGTATTTATAAACTAAATACTATACTGAAAGCACTACCTACAAAGGCACATTAAAGTTTTAGTGGAACTATGCATTGAAAAACTGAAAAATCCAACTGTGTAGCTGTTTACAAATTATAGACAGCTATTACATCCTTGATTAGTGAAAATAGTAAGAACTTGAAAATCGATAAGTTACCAATGAAAATTCTATTTAAAAATGCTATTATCTTGAAATAAAAATTATTTCCCTTATTTTTAGGAACAAATGGACATTCTACTATAACTTTAGCTCTGAATAAAGTAAAACATGTAATAATTTTGGTTAAGATTGAAAGGACTTCTATAATGGATTATAGCTGGCTAAACATTTCCAAACTCAAAAGAAATAGAGTATCTTATTTGAGAGAATTGTTTTATGCTTTGTTAAAAAGTACTTAATATTTTAAAATAGTAATTTTTCATTTTTATTGTGAAAGCTGGAAGAAAGTAGCTGTTTTTCAAGATTATTATTTTCTTTTCATTAAGTGCCTGATGAGGTGCATGGAACACACAAAATGTTAAATGATATGGCAAGAACATGTAATATAGCTCTTCCAACAAAAAGTTTTGCTGTAGCAAAATAAATAAATATATGTTTCTTGCTCAAAACTAAGTGTCAGAATGACTCATATTCTATATTTGAATAGTTCAAGTTCGTAACTGAGTTGTTCCCAATTCACCAGTTTGAAAATTACTTTCATGTTCCATCGTTGGTTGAGATGATTAGTAGGAATTCAACTAAACCTTGAAAAAATATAATAATAAGTCAGGATTTGATTGCACCCTAAACCTAGACCCAGGTGCAGAATGAGTAGGTGATGTTCATAGGAAATTAATTGATGATTTATTTAAGGTCAGATTATACTAACTGGAAAAATTTTATGTTAAAATTTTCCAGCTAAATAAACTGTATTGCAATCAAGCAAGAACTGATATTTATTTCTAGGTGGTGACATTAGCAATTAGAAGTAGATACATGAATAGTATATAATGAATTATAGATATTTACTAACAAGGAAAAGAAACTAAACATGTCCTAAACTCCCATGAATTAGCATAAATAAATAAAGCCATTCTGAGTAAAAAAAAAATAGCTGAAATGTTCATGACTATATGCACCTGAATTTTCACAGATAAACATCAATCTATTTTCTCACAAATGCTTCAAAGGCAAGGAGGTATTATTTGTGTTTATGTCTCTTAAACTTTGAGATGCACTATTCACACAATCTAAAATTTATAAAACAAAAGCACAAATAAAGCATTTTATTACTATTCATGTATATATATATATGCTTTAAAATGTATTTAGATTTTCAGCAATATGTTCACCTCCATAGCCAGAAAGCCAAGCCTTCTAAGTACAGCTACAAATGATACGTACTATTTTCAAAAATCTTTGTCCATGCACTGATTACATCACAGAATGAAAGGGAAACGCTTAAACAACAAAAATGAAGTAGACGGAGGGATCTGAAGCTAGAGGGGCAGCCATGTAACTTTTTTAAAATCAGTTATAGCAGTCTTGCTGAAAACATCACTGTACTCAGATACTCAGAAATTTTGCATGGATCCCTGATGTGGAATATGGGGTTTAAATGGCTTCAGTGGGTAAAAAAGATAAAAATGGGGGATGAAGCAAAGACCCTTTTGTGAAGCCAGGACCCTCAATGTTCTTGGAAGGAAACAAAAAAGATATGCTGGAAAACACACACACACACACACACACACACACACACACACACACAGAGCTGACTTCTGGCAACAAAAACTTGTCTGGCTTGACTTTGAACCAAATCCTGGTTTGTCAGGGAGATTGAAAAATACTAATTTGAAAATTCATAACTATAGACTTGCTATCATTGTACATCAAATTCTAAATCAAGAATTTAATTTAGGTTGCTTTGGTGCTCCCAGGTTTGTAATCCTCCAGGGCAGCTGCCAGAAGCAAAGGGATATCTTTTGTAGAATAATGGACCCCAAAACCCAGGCCCTACATTTTTTCCAGTAAATAGGACAGGCAATATATGAGATCACAATCTAAAATCTGAAAATACAATAGCAAATAAGCCACTCTGAATGAGATTCTGTTGAAACAAACTAACCAAACAATACAGCAAACAAACCAGATACTAAGAATTTGAATTCGAACATTCACAACTTCAAAAACTGAGTTATTCAAAATACAAATACAGAATAAGTAGGCTTAAAATACTTAAAAATCAAAAGAATCATAAAAAATTTTTTTTAAAAATTTCAAGCTACCTTGGACAAAAACCAAATAGCATTTATATAAATTCAAAATATGGGCATTAAATTAAAAACTTAATGGTGAGGTTAAATACCAGATTAAACATAAGTGAACAAATAATTACTGTTATGGAAGATAGAACTGAACAAATTATCACAAATTCAAAATAAAGATTGAAAACAACAAAATATAAAATGTATGTAAGAAGATATCATATACTAAACTCTCAAATAACAAATTAGCATATAACTTGCATTTTAGAATAAAATTAGAGAAAGAATGGGGGGGGAAGCAATACTCAAAAAGGTAATAATGTAACATTTTCCAAAACTGATGAAAGACATGTTTCTTCATATTTAGTTATTACACTGAATCCCAAGCAGAGTAAATAATAGAAATCAACATTGAGACACTGGGTTAAATAGATATCATAAAATCATCCAATCGGAAAAAAAGTCAAAATATCTACAGAGAAATGATAATTCAAAATAATAACAGTAAAAGCCAGAAAAGAGAAAAACTTTCTGTTTAGATAGCCAAAGCAGTGTAATACCAAATTTGAATTGTATACTCAGCTAAACCATAATTTGAAAGCAAAGTTAAAATAAAAATATTTTAAGATAAATTTTTTAAGAAATGAATGAGAACTATGGACTTCCTTTCCAAAATATTCACATGCAAACAATTAAAAATTTGCATACAACTTTTCAGTTTCTCTTAAGGGCTGTTACCTGTCCTCTGCTTCAGGTAATGTAACTTTCACTCTTAAAGCAAGCTACATCAGAGTGTTGTAAACAGTTGTCCCTTGGTATCTGCAGAAGGTTGGTTCCAGGAATCCTCCTAATACCAAAATCCATGGATGTGCAAGTCCTTATATAAAATGAGGTAGTATTTGCATATAATGTATGCACATCCTTTCAAATACTTTAAATCATCTCTGGATTATTTATACCTAATACAATGTAAATGTCATGTAAATAGTTGTTATACTGTATGGGTTTTTTATTTGTATTATTTTTTATTGATTCATTGTTATTTTTTATTATTTTTTTCCAAGTATTTTTGGTCTGAGGTTGGTGTACACATGAATGTGGAACCCACAGACATGGAGGGCTGATTGTACTTGGGCCACCTTCTTTAGATGCTTTATAATAAGGCTTTTACTAAATTAGTCTGATTTTTATATAATATCCTTGGTATTCAGGCACACTGAGAAGAAGCAAAAATAAAATTATTTTTCTCTCAATTGTGATGCTTTTGAATACACAGATTATCATATCACATAATCTGACAACACACATATATACAATATTTATCATACACTGTCAGAGTTCTTCAGTCACCCTAAGGTCTATTCAACCACCTTAGGGTTGAGGTGAAGTAGAGTGAATAAACATACTTAAAATTCCTACTCTGCTCTTGTTAAATTACAAACTTCACAAAACATTTTGAAAGCCATACTATAGACTTTTTGTACTATCCAGGTTACCTATTTGAAATCTTACATTATTAATAGTATATTTGTAAAGCTTTATAGCACATTACATAAAATTTGATTCTTTCTATCCCACTCTCCTTCCTGCCTTCCCCCCTCCTACTTTCTTCCTTTCTCATGAGAAACTTACATAGAACATTGATATTTCAACTTTATAATTTATATTTCATGGACTTAGGCAAATCACCCTATAAATTTTCTATACAACCACCTCCCATTAGCTATCCAAAACACACTGCACTATATATACACTCTATAGGGCAGAGACTTGTATTTCATTTTTTTCAACTCATAATAGCAGGTGAAAAGTGCATAATAGTCGATTTTATAGGCTTTGTAATCTGACTTCTTGCCTGGGTTTGATTTTTAGTTTAATGTTACTTATCAACATGGCCTAGGGAGAAGTTGCTAAACATTGTGCGCCCAGTTTTCTCATTTATATAAATTACACTGAACTTTTCCCTCTGTAAAATAAAGGATAATGATATTACCAAATTCTTCAGTTTGTGGTCAAGTTCTATTGTTAGAATCTATTTTAAGTACTTAATGTAGTGACTGAAATAGAATTGATATTTAGGAAATGTTAGCCATCTTTAATGTATGTTAATTGCCTGATTACTGGAATTTTGCTTCAGCAGGGAAGAATGTGATCATTTCTGAAAGCTATCAATATAGGATATGGGTGGGATGAGTCAATTTTAAGAGTAAGTTCACTCTTAAGGATTGTGGGTAAACTATAGGAGGTAGAAGCAGTCCCTAGCAAGGAAATGAGGACCTTGATTTTATAGCTGCGAGAAACTGAATTTAACCAAATAGGAATCAAGTTTGCAAGTACATTCTTCCCTCAGAGACTCCAGAAATTAACAAATTCTGGTGAATATCTTGATTTTTGCTTTGTACGATCTGAGCAGAAACCTAGCCAAATTGTGCCTGAACTTCTGCTCTAAAGAACTTTAAGCTAATAAAT
>VBSM01000272.1:93587690-93625698 GCA_008086735.1 Cheirogaleus medius | reverse complement strand
TTTTAATATATACTAATTTTGTTCCCTGGATCATCTACTAGAATACTTGGAAATATATATGTAAACATTTTAATGGGAAAAGGGTATTATATTTAAATATATTAATGGCTCATTTAATAGAAATCATTTTCAATAGAAAAACTTGAGTAATACTCCTAAATAAATGAAAATGATAAATTTTGAGGTCTATATATACACATGTTCATGACTATGCATAGACACATGGATTGTAGAATCTATTACATCTGACATTTCAAACTTCAACAAGGTTTTAAGATCCATAAAATTAGATCAGCCTTTTAGATTTTATTTATAAGAGATATGTATCAAAAAAGATATTATGGTAGATATGAAGATTTCAGCTCAGATCCCTTTTTCTGTCCAGCTGGAGGAATACAGTTAAGGTCTGTCTTAGATGCAGAGAGCTGACTTGACTATAGCCATGCTCTTACCAGAAAAGCTTGCATCTGAGTAAATGATGAGGCCAAGATATAAAAGGACTGGTTATTTTAGTCCGGGGCATACAGTGTGGAAGTAATTATCATTTTGGAGTTGGCTGAGCCATTGTAAGGCCTCCAGTTTGGAAAAGCTTCCCTTCTGCCTAATCTAGACTATGCTTCCTTTTACAAGATGTCTAGCTGCTTAACTTCATCACTATGACTGCTAAGGGATGATAAATACATAGAACAGTAGATACCAGAAGCAGAAGATACTAGGGTGCCTGATGAAGCAGGTGATAAGATAGAGCATGCACTAGTGAATGTAGTGCATAAGACTTTTGTTATTTGTAGAGGAAAGAGTAGTCCATTTGCTAAGTAGTGCAAAATGCTGCCACACCAGGTTTGAACTGGGACAGCAGAAAGAAAAGGTCCTGAAACAGGTAAAAGCAGTGGTTCAAGCAGCCCTGTTATGTTGGGCATATGATTGATCTAGGGATACTGATGCTCTTCAATACATTAGAGGTAGAAATAAATGTTCTGTGGAATTTGTGGTGAGTCCCAGTGGAAGAATTACAATGAAATCTCCTGCTTTCTTGATCAATGTAATGCCATAATGTCATATACAATGCAGAATTGTATACATTAAAAAATAAAACAAAACAAAAAATACCTCTTGGCATGCTCTACTGAAATTTGCATCATTACAGTTTACTCCATTTGCCCAATTCTGCTTCTTCCTCACTCTTTTCAAAAGTGTTGATCCCTAATAAGCACTTTGAACATTAGTCTGCAAAGAAAAGTTGCTTTGCGTGGAATGAATAATATTTGATAGCACAAGAAAGCGACTATGATCAACAGTAAGTTAGGGTACACTTTAAAATAACTAAACAAGTGGAACTGGAATGTTCCTAACACAAAGAAACAATAAATGCCCGAGGCAATGTGTACTACAATTATCCTGATTTGATTAGTACACACCATACACCTGTATCAAAATATCACATGTACCCTATAAATATATACAACTATTATGTAGCAAAAATAATTTAAAATAAATATAAAGCAATGTCACTTCTGTAGACATATTTATAGAAAAGGGATGTATGATTGATTCACTTATAAAAGACCCAATCAGAGGTATTATAAAATAATCCTTTTCATTATTCCACTTCTATGAAATTTCAACATTCTCTCCACTCTAAAGTTTTGGTACATGAAATACTAATGAACAAGACATACTAGAGCTTATTAACTAAGAGAAAAGATAGATCACAGAGTTAGAACAAATCTAAAATAAAATATACATGTTAAAATATATACAGTACAATTTAATGTAAGAAATAGGATGTCACTTGCCAGTCACTCATTCTTCAGGAAGAGGGAATTTCAGTGTGAGAGCACTTCCAACGAGTGATTGCAAAAGCATGTTGTAGGTGGTTCAGGGTAAAAGCATAATTCTGGGCAGTGTTAAATGGACCTGAATCTGTCTGATGGGATAAATGTCCATAAGGTTGAGAAGTTACATAAAACGACACAGTGACTCAATAAAACCACAAGGCTCAATGAAAATATGTGTGATTAAGGTAGAAAATTTAAGTCAAAACTATGTTATATGTTCTGATAAATAGGTCATTGCTGTTACTTTACAGTAAACTTCACTGTGATTATTTACAGCACATTTCACATTTATATAAGCATAAATAGTTATTCTCATGAAAATCTTCACTATATTTTTACAAAAATAGGAAAGAATAGTAAATGCTAGAAACACATGTCTTAGAATGTTAGAAGTGGTCCCAATGGAGTTACCCAGCTTCTCTCCCAGACTAGCCACTGTTATTTATGTTCTCCTTTTAGTCACATATTTGCATTCATGCCTGTCATTCAATATGGGGGCTACACTAAGGAACCCTTAAAAACATGTTTTTATATATAAAATGAGATCATGTTTGATATATTAAAGCTTTAAATAAATCACATTACAAAGGTGCACAATCTCGAACAGAAACAATAGCACCAGCCCAGCCATAGAAACCTGTATGGAAAATTAAGTGGGCATGTTTCTGCAGTGCTGGAATTTTCTACCAGTACTATTCATAAAGAGAAGAAAGAGATATCAAATACTAAATGATCGAGAGGAGGACAGGCACTCCTGCAGAGCTGAATAATAAGAGGTTGAACTGGGTCTACAACCCTAGCCATGAGGCTCCAAACTCCACCCACACTGCTTTTTCCCAATCATTTAACCAGAAGACTAGAGGGAGAAAAAAATCGTATCACTGGACTCATGAGTCTTCCACCCAGGAGAGTGTGCTGTGATGTCTCTTCTCTTCCTGGTAAGTGAAGATAATTCAAAAAGATGAATGAAATCCACTGGACGTTTTTTGCATAAAAGATGAGAAAGGGTCTGGCATTTCCATCCCATTTGGACTTCTGCTTTTACAGAAGACTCTTCTATCTTCTATGTGTCTTTGAAGTGGGGAAAAAGAAAAGTGGAGAAAGAGAACAACTCTGAAGCAATCTAGGTTCTTACATTTTAGTTTAGTAAAGATGTGGAACTTTCCTCTGGGTCAAGTGAATATTGCATAAAGGAAGTGGGCTCTAGTCACACTTAAAATGAAACCTGTTTAAGACAAGGGTGAGGAGCCTTCTAATGTGCTTGCATAACAAATGTGCACCCCAAAGTCAGGTATTCAGGTTCTTGTACCACAGAGAGCAGATGGCAAGGACTGCCCAAAGAGACCTATAGCACCAGAAAATTAAGAGGTATTTGATTCCTTTCCCTTTCCCAAGAGAAGATGTAGTTCATGCTTCCTCTAATCTCCCCAGGATAGATCTCCCCAGATCTAGCTGTTATGTGGGTCAGAGAAAATGTGAATGCAAAATTAGACATTATTATAAGTTTTAAACTGTGCAAAATGCCAACTGAACTTTTTATATACTTGAAGATGGTCATAAATCTATCATGTCTTCCAAAGACATTATTACATAACAGAAAGAGAGATTCGAAAAGAATGTCTTAAAGAAGTAATTAGATTTAAAAAACAAAACAACCCCCCACCCAAAACTCATGTTTGTACTTTGCTGAGTTGAGATCATGAAATGGTTTGATTATACAATTTAAAGCACTCATTAACAGATCTACGAAAGAAGAGTTGGCCATGGAAACAGAAAAAAATAAAAGTATTGACACAGACTTTTTCCTCAAATAAAAGAGAGCAAGCTCTAGTCATAGGACTTTGAGTAATTTTCATATTGTTGGCAAGCCTTAAAGCTCTCCCAGTGTGAAGCCATTAAACATCTTATTTATGAAGCTTCCCTTGCTCATATTCTGGATTCACCAGACAAGTTTCTGACTCATATATTTTATTTCCTACATAATACAGTAAAGGGTAAAGAAGGTACTTATGATATAGACTCTTAATAGTCTAATTTCTGGACAACCACTTTTCATTGTAAATTAACAAATGTGTTTTGTTATTATATACCAGTCTTATAAGCACTGAAATTTGCTTTGGATAGATGGATATATGTGCTCCAAAGTCAGGTTTTGTACTTGCTCAACTTGGCCTGATCAAGGCCATTATAAATTCTCCATGGTGTTGCAACTTTGTAAGAAATATGGACAGGGTCTATTAATATTCTCCCCAGTGTGGGGTTGGATGGTTGTTATTGAGCACCCGCACTGAGTTTTCTGCAGTGTGAGAAATAATTCATTTTGCCTTTCTGTGTCTCACCTACCATCCTCTCTTCTTTTCTCTCTCTTAATAAAATCAAATTATTTTTTAAATATTATTTCTGTCATTTTAATATATTTTTCCTATAGTATTTGGCCCCACTCAGTTATTCTTTTCTGGGCATTGTCTTTATAAATCTCTCCTGAACCACATAGCATGTGCACTAAGAACATTATTCAAATAGTTGATCATTAAAAGAAATAATGAAAGATCACCTGTTTGAAGACATTATTTGAAGCAGAGGATAAATAACTGATGCCTCATTGATTAATATTTCTTATATTTCTCTATCAAAAACCTGTAGTTATTCTCAGTGAAAACTGAAAAAGCTGATCTCAACAAAGATGAGACTAGAATGATTTAATTTCCTCCCTCTGTGTTCACTGTGATTGGTTTTCTTCTCAGGAGGGCTTTGCCTTTTACTGAACCCATATGCCTTATATATTAGGGTCAAGGAAGGATCCTTATAGGATGTACACTATGATGCATTAATTTCCTCTCTGCTCTTTTGGATCACTCAAAGTAGTTCTATGTCTTAACCAACAGAGTCCAATACTGATAATTTCTTATTATTTTCTATTTTACTTTTCTCTCCTCATAATGAAGAAACAAAACACATTTTCAGAACCTGATGACATTTTCCATAATTGAAAAGTAGTTCTGTGAATCATTGTGCCTTCTTTATAGAAATATAAAAGTAAATATACAATGCTCACCACTTCCCTCAGATGTGGGTTGTGGAGGGGAAGGGCATACCTCTAACCCTTGCTAGGGAAAGGCAAGGATATAAAATGCAACCAAAATGTTTGTACTCTTATATTTTCTTAAAATAAAATAAAATTTAAAAAGTAAATATAAATATAAAAGTAAGCATAAAAATATAAAATTCTATAAAATTTTCTGAGGTGGCTTCATGAATACACATATTAGACAATGGTGTTTTATAGTATGACTTTCACACCTACTTATGGAAGAAATATTAATAGATTAAACACAAACACACATTTTAGAATACTCAACCATCGTATCTAACACATCAGGAGTCCTCTTTTCACCAACAAAATTTTAAACAGTAACTTTCCCGCCCCCCAGAATAGAACTTTGCTGATTCTATTAAGCATTTCCATCCAAAGATGGAAAACTTTCCACTCTGCATTGAATCACTGGGTTAGAATGGTGAGAGAAGGCTTCATGGCAGAGGTAGAGGTAAATTTGCTTTTTAAATCAGAAATAGAAACTTCAAAAATATTCACAGCCTTTGACCCAGTAAATGCACTCATAAGAATCCAGTCAAAGACATTTAAAAATGTAGCAAAATCCATCTTAGTGCAACCTATAACAGTGAAAAATCCTGAATGCCTCTCAAATAAAGGAATAAAGAAATTATGATAGAGGAATACATGGGAATAGTATATGGCTATTGAAATGATGTTTTTGAAGAATAACTCACGATTGAAAAATGCTTATGTTATATTGTTAAGCCAATAAAAAGGATAACACAAAACTGTTAAAAACAAAAACAATAGAGCAGTGAAAATGTCTTCCCGGCATCACTTTATCAAAAGAAAAAAATGCTAAAGAAAATAAAAAGCTAATCACACAGGTATATTGAAGATAAGCTGGAATCAATCAATACATTTTGAAATTATTGACTCACTTTGAACTCCATGGGAGCGTACTATTTTCCAGATTTCTGACGCCACTTCTTTGACATCCACCTGATAGTGATGAATAGGCACACCTCCATGGGAGTCCGGTTTGTTGAAAGAAACCTTGGCTGTGGTCTGTGACAGCTCTATAACTTTCACTCCATAGGGACTGGATGGCACATCTGTGAAGAAACAAGCACAAAGGAAACATAACAGGTAATGTGGGTAGCCATTATTAAGACTTATGATTTTATGAGAATTAGTAATGAAGGAAAATGGCTGCTTATATCATTTAATAGATTGGAGTTTCAGAGCTTGCATAAACACCTGGATAATATCTTCAAATTATAAGAGAGTACATACAAGTCAATTTTTATTACCACAGCAAATAAAAAAGTAAATATTCAATGTCACATTTCATTTATTGAGGTGATATATTAGTTCTACATTTTCTGAACAATATAAACATTGTATTTGATGTTAAAAAAACTAGTATGTGTTTATGTATGTGTGTGAAAGAGACAGGAAAGGAAGAGATAGAGAGAGGAGAGATAAAAAGTAATATTTAAAACATAAGAATAAATTTATTATTCAATCATTGCTATAAATAATAATGTCTTGTGAAAATGTAATTTTTTTTGTTGTTGAACAAAATTATATTACTTTTGGCCAAGTGCTAAATATAGAGAAAATGTTAGTATTTTGAACTAAATAAAACTGCAAAATTTCTAGTCTAATTTCATTTATATATTACATAATTTAAGTAAAACTTTAGTTGAGATACTTATATCTTATTAAATTATTTTAAAAACAGCTATAAAATTTTCTTGAACTTGTTATTACATCAATCCATTATTTACATTATTTCAAGTTCAATATCCTAGGTAGAATTTTAGTTTCTAATATGCAAACTTTTAAGAAAGAATTATCTCAAAGGCAGAGCAAGCAGAATTAGAAAATAAGAGAGAAAAAAATCTTAATGAGGAAATAAATGAAAACCATATTCCAGAAATATCAAGTTTAGAGACACATTAAACATTAAAGGAATTTCTCACTCTATCAATCTCGCTCTCTCTTTCTCATACATAGCATTTGAAATAAACTTTGGAAAGGAAAACAAATATAACTATTTTCAGAGAAAGAACATATTATATATCTCTCTATATATACTTTATTGACAAAAATGAAGTAAATGTAAATTTCTGTTCTTGATCGAATATTCAGATAGAAATCTCAAATGTCAGTCAAAAGTCAAATCTGCTTTATTTGCTGGACCTAAAAAAGAGTACTGTAGAGATCACAAGAAATTATGCTTTATAAATGGTACTGTACAAGAGCCAGGAGGATAGCTTTATGGCCTTTTGTTTGTGAATATTGTAAAGAAATGTTACAGTGTATATTTCAGCTCTAATTAGTAACTGTAAATTAGAGAGTCTATGAAGTACATTATGTTATGACTGTAAGGTTCACAAACACATGTGTAGAAAATACTAATGCAGCCAAAATTCATAGTACTATTAAAATATTGTCTGGAAATATAATTTTAAGTTATTTAAATAATACGTTTAAACTGTCATATGTAAACATTCTAATAGTTTTCATGTGTCTTTATCTTTAAATTAATCTACAGTACTTTTCATCTGTAAGTTTGATCCAAAACTTTCCTCTGTAGGTTTGATCCAAAATAGAGGAGAAAAACAATCACACATGGATGCCCTTATTTAGATTGCCAATTCTTCAATCCATGCTGAGTGACTTTCTAATGTTCATTAGGTCTAAGTTGGACATCACAGTGATTATAGTCTTCAGTTTGGGGACACACATCAAAAGTGAAGTTAGTATATCCTTAGGAATGAGGAGAGATATTATTCTATTGGGATCCCACCTTTGAATACATGGCATGTATATGATTATTTATTCTTACTCTGACTGTAGAGGTGTGCACCTTCATTAACCTGTGTACCTGACATGGTGCACCTACAGAGAAACAAGATCTTTTTTTTTTTTCATAGCACAAATGTCTAATCATCAAAACATGGGCCAATGACTACCCTTTTATAGCCATACAGTCAATTTTCAATGACTCTAGTTTTTTTATTTATATTATTTTTTGGCCTCTGCTTTCTGTTATTTTATTAAAAGCAAAAGCATACTTATGACTTGAAGCTCTAGTATCTTTCTAAACTTTTTTAACATTCTGATTTTTTGTGTCCAGCCACCAAATAACTACTAAATTATAAGTTTTTTTGAAAAAGGGATAAATATTTATACACACACAGACATGCGCACATATATTTATATATACATACATGTAACTTTGAGCACAGTGACTGGAATATTGTGTGTTCAGGAAATATTTGATGAATTAGATATTTCAGTAATTAAAAATGATATGCAAGGATACAGAATATGCCCAAGGGAATAGTGTCTGATGTGCCTAGAATCAATACCACTAATTCTTCCGTCTCTCAATTATTTTCTAATTGCCTTCATCCTTGATTCCTATCTATTACATACAACCCAATCAGTCAAGATATTATTTTAATAATTTCTACATTGTGATCCTTGTATCTATTTCTTCCTTCCCATTTCCTCAGTTAACTCCTAAACTCTAGCCCTATCTGACTCTGCCTACAATGCTATTAATGGCTCTCAGCTTCCTTTTCTATTGGGTGTCCCACAAAAACTTCAGTCCATATGACATGCAAATGCAAAATCAATCTGTCTAAAGAACCACTCCAATCACCTCACTTCCCTGAGAAGAGCATTCAAGAGCTTTACTCTTCTTACAACATCAATCTAAGTCTTTTCAGTTTTATGCTTAGGATCCTGGATTATCTAACTAACTGGGTATATGCAGAAAGAAGAGCATATTGTGAAAGACTATCAAACACAGCCCAGTATTTTACCTGGGGCTTATGGATGTTCGACCTCACACACAGTTCTCCCCTCACTGTTACCATATTTTTCTAAACCATTTCCTAGCATTTGTCATCTCAATAGTGAATGAATTCTACCCACCACTGAATGAAAACAATTGTGCAAATATACATTTATTTAATTACTTTCTTTTTACCTCTGTTAGTGCTGGTATTGTGTTAGATTAAGAGACTGGGTATGTCCTCAGAATCTATGGATCCAAGGAATGGCCTTGACACTTTTGTCAATTGCAATCATGGACAAATCTCTTAATCCTGTGGTCCCCAATCCCTGGGCTGTGGACCAGTACTGATCCGTAACTGTTAGGAACTGGGCTGCACAGCAGGAGGTGAGTAGCAGGCCAGCGAGCTAACCATCTGTATTTACAGCTGCTCCCCATCACTCAAATCACCACATAAACTCTGCCTTCTGTCAGATTAGCAGGAGCATTAGATTCTCAGAGGAGCATGAACCCTACTGTAAACTGCTCACATGCGAGGGGTCTAAGTTGTGCACTCCTTATGAGAACCCACTGCCTGATGATCTGCAGTGGAGCTGAGGTGGTGATGCTAGCGCTCGGGAGTGGCTGCAAATACAGATTATCATTAGCAGAGAGGTTTGACTGCACAATAAATGTAATGTGCTTGAATCATCATGAAACCATCCTTTTCCACGCCCTGTCTATGGAAAAATTGTCATCTATGAAACTGGTCCCTGGTACTAAAAAGTTTGGGGATTACTGCATTAATCTTTCACATATCAGCATTTTTCTCTCTAAAATGGAAGTTAGATTAGTACCCACTGCTAGGGTTACTGGGAGTATCAAGTAATATAGAGCACTTAACAGAAACTGGGATGCATTAAGCACTTAGTAAATGTCAGTTATTGTAATTTTTGCTAAGGCTTCCTGATAACTATCCTCCTTACCTTATGTTCTTATTTTATCCATTGACATCAATGTTTTAGTCAAAAGGTAAGTAATGGATACAATATCTAGGTTCAGCTTAGAAATTTTATGCTGTGTATAAATAGCAAAGAGCTAGTGCTATGATTTAGGAGTCAGGTAGGAACAATCTCTGGTGTTGCTGTATGGAACCTGGGCAAATTAAATTAATTTGGCATCAGTATCCTCATAAGTAGAATAGTAATGATAATGCCAACATTAAAGTTGTTATGAAAATAAGTTGATGGATATAAATCACTGGGCATTCACAAATACTATTCTCACTTACCCTATCCTTAAAAATAGTTGTCCATGTACAAATAATTTTGGTAAACATTTTATATTTATACATATACCTGTAGTCATATTTTGGTCAAAGTATAAATGTGAAACTTACTAAAATGTCTGTTTTGGTGATAATTTTACCATGTAACAGGTAGAAGAACAATTGAAGGAGTTGCTGCTCTGATGTTTCTTTGATAAAATAAAGACATACAATTAAATAAACAGGAACTAATAAGTGAAATGAAAGTGCATGAATCCTTATAAAAAAGGAAGATGGTAATAATCAAATATATATAGAGAGATGGATAGATTAATGGAAGTAGATTTGAAAGACTAAAGAGCACATGAATTATTATCTTCCTGTCTAACAAAAAAAAAAAGCTTCTGAAATGAAGATTCAGTATATAAAGAAAAATCTTGAAAGGATAGGCCGAAAGGTACTAATGTGGAAGAAAAGGAAGGAAGCTAATGAATACTATACAATGTGGTTGTAAAGGAGATTGTGATGAACACATATTTTAATAACATTTTCAAAATGAAGGAGAACCAGCTTCATTCTGAACCTAGGCTTCAGAATAAGCTGAGATTATAAAATGTTGAAGAAAAAATGACAAAGATTAGTTGTGCATATATGTGTGCATGTGTATGTGATGTGTTTTAGCTCTTTCTCAACTGCATTCTCAATTCTCGGCAAATACAGAAATCAACATCAAAAGTGAAAAAAGGAAACATAAAGTTCATGCAAATTGTATCCTATCATTTCATTTTTTCCTGCTTTATTGAGGTATAATTGAAAAATAAAAATTTTTATATATTTAAGGTATGCAACTTGATATTTGATATGTATGCACTATGAAATAATCAGAACGATCAAGCTAGTTAACATATCCATTATCTTACATAGTTGCCACTGTGTGTGTGCATATGTGGTATGTGTGTATGTGATGAGAGGACTTAAGATCTACCTTCCTAGAAAATCTCATATATAAAAAAGTGTTGTTAATTATAGACACATTGCTGTACGTTAGATTCTCTGAACTTATTCATCTTGTATAACTAAAACTTTGTATCCTTTGACCATCATATCCCCATTTCTCCTTCCGCAGCTCCTGGCAACCACCATTCTACTCTCTGCTTCTATGAATCTGACTGTTTTGTAACTACACATTTGAGTGGCATCACACTTTATTTGTCTTTTCACGTCTGGCTTATGTTACACAGCGTACACATACATCCACATTTAATACACACACACACACATAAATATTTTCATATCTTGCCTATCTGGGTTATTGTGAATAATGCTACAGTGAAATCAATATCTTGAAGACCTATCATTGCTTGATTAACCCATAATGAAAGCCTATCTTCATATTTTTCAAAGCTAAATGCTTCACCTCTGAATGGAATTTTGTTTTTATTTTTTTTTCCAGAATTCTGCTCCATCAGAGAGCTCTTCTCATCTTTTTTCTTCTTTCTTGGAATTTTAATCTTTCTTCTCCATCTTATTATTTATTATGAATTATAAAGATCCTCCAAATGACAAATTTTCTTCAGTCCTGCTGTCTCTAAAACAACAAATAATTATTCTTCTTCTTCTCCTTCTCCTTATTCTTCTTTTTTGTTTCATGTCATGGTATTTAAATAGGTTCTTCCTAATTTCTGCCCCAACATCTTTACTTATGGAAATTTGATCTCCTAGAATGCTGAGAAGCTGGTGACTAAGGTGTAGTTTAGAGACACTGACTCAGCTCTTTCTCCATAGATGAGGCTGTTGTGTTGCTAAACTTAGATCAAAAAATCTGAAGATTTTGATATTTGTAAATCCTCTTTTAAAAGGAAGTACCTACATGAATATTCTTCCAGAATGGTGTTTAAAACATTATCATAGGTACTTTCTATTAACACTCAGCATCAAAGTCTATCATTTAAGCTACTGATCTTTATTATAGAAATGGCAGCTTAGAGTCTTCATTACCCAGACTCATTTGCTGCTACAGTTCATGTAGGCAACTTAGGATGAGAGGCAGGTGTATATGGCTTAGAATGCTGCAGGAATATGAATGCTGTTTCTGTTTTTCTCAGGAGATGCATATGGACAAGAGGACTTGCAGATGCTAATGAGGGTAGCAGCTGGACTCCCCTCTTCATTTCACATACTATTCACCCTGTTTCTGGTGTTGGATACCTGTGATATCAGCACAGGAGTAGCTTGGCAACAGGTAAGGTCTCTTGACCTCTAGTTAGCGGCTGCAGACTTGATCCCTGGACCTCACTTGAGCTATTTTGCGACATTGAAAGTGGAAGAGTGATGCATCTCTCTGTCTTTCATTTTATGTGCCTTTCCAGTGATTTTCTAACCACTTAATTCTCCATAATAAATTAGTTTTGCTTGTTTTCCTCACCAATCTCTGTCTGGCAAAAGTCCCAAATATTAAAAGCATTGATACTTGAGTAATCGAACCTCCCAGATCCAATAAGACTATAATATGCAGAGTGTCACCATCAATTGCTTGCACTTCAGGAACTCTAGGTTGAGATGGGTTCATCCACTTTTGTTTCGGGTGGCCATTTAATTTCCAATTAGGTTTTATATACATTTTAATTATTTCAACTGTGCTCTGGTCTATGTGTTGGTGTCCCACCAAAATTCATATATTGAAATTTAGTCCCCAATGTGATACTACTAAGAGGTAGGCCTTTTGGGATGTGGTTATGACATGAGGCCTCTTCCCTCATGAATGAATTAGTGCTCATATAAAAGAAGCTGAAGAGAGCATGTTTGCCCCTTTTGCCAGGTAGCACACATAGAAGGCACCATTTGTGAAGAACCGGCCTTCGCCCAAAAAACCAGAACTTGATGGCACCTTGATCATAGACCTCCTATCTTCTGAAACTGTGTGCAATAAATTTCTGTTGTATATAAGTTAACAGAGTCAAAAGTATATTGTAATAGCAACCAGAAAGAAGACAAATTGTGAACTTCATCTAATTTTATAGCTTATCTGCAACTAGTGAAATATGAAGGAATTTACAGAGTTTCATATTTGAAACTGAAACTCTGTAAATTCCTTCATATTTCACTAGTCATCTGTTTTTCTCCAAGTTTCAAATCTAAATCACTATTTTCTTGATTTTTCTCATGGCATTTGATCATATATGTTTACACTTTTCTCCTCAGAAAGTTACACTAACTTTCTGAATAATCATTTTCAATTTCATTTGTTCATATGCTTTTAAGTTCATTGACTAAACTGAAGTCGTCCAGGGATCTGACCTTATCTCATTTTTATCTCTAATATTCTCCATGGAAGTGTTCACTCACTCCTGAGGTATCAATAAAAATTATTTCCTCCTACATATCCAATTCTTGACACTTCTCACAAGTCATGGCTACCTAGGTCCCTTTATTATTTGGGCATTTCAATAATGGCTCATCAGCAAATCAAATATAACACAACAAACCCTTCATGTAGTTAATAAATATATCTAAAACTACTATGATCCAGAAATGTACATTGCTTATGTACAATGATATTCAATACATTGTGTGTGTGTGTATATATATGTGTGTGTGTATATATATATATATAATGATATACCACATACACGCACAAGCACACACACACACACAAATAGAGAGAGATATATCTGTCCTCTGAAGTGGTAGACATTACTTTAGGATATTAGAGTTTATATTTACATATTTCAGCTACTTGGAGAAACATGGAAATTGACAATTACCCACAGGTTATGCTATGCTGAAATTAGTCTCTAGAAAAATTCTACCAAGATGTTGTTCCAAGATAAATGGATCATATTGCCTAATCACTAAAAGCCTCTAAACTTCGCTTGCTGTATATAGACAGAATATAAACATGATGAGTGTTTTTAAGGAGATCCATAATTTGATATCTCACTACCTCTCTATTCATATCCACTGGTCTCCTCACACAATGTACACCTCCCGTGTTCCATTAAATGCCTCATTTCTTAAGAGTTCACACTCTTTCACAGTATCATGCCTTTTTAAAAGTGTCATCTTAATTATTTCAGTCTTTCCCTTTCTTCTTTATGGGACCTGTTTCTACTCACTCCTTCAGACCCAACTCAAAAGCTGACACCTGTTAGAAACCTTCACCAAGAACTCAAATCATAATTCAATTTTGTGTTTCCAAGCCTTGATTCACACTTCTATAGCAATTTTTATTTTTTGAACTCTAACTTATGTGTAAAGACCAGGTACCATATATTATTATTCATCTTCAGATTCCAAATCTAGAACAATGTCTGGCACCTACATGAAATTCATTATATATTTTTTGAGTGAGCGAATTATGAAATGATGAGGATTGATGCAAGCATGAATTCTCTAAAAATATTGTCACATTATCCTGATTTCCTTTATTCATAGCAACATGAGAATGAGATAATACAGAGGATGTTATAAATAGTTTCATATTCATCAGTAAGTTTGCCTCATGACTTCTGGAAAAAGATCAAGATGTAGACTTTTCCGGGCTAGATCATAAAACTGATTATGTAAAGGAAACTTGGCTTTATATTCAGGTGAAGAAAGTGTGCTTCCAAATGAACTAATTTTAACCAGCTTTCAAGTTCTGTGGAATAAGCCTCTGAACAAGATACAGTCTGGGTACAAGGACAAGTAGATTGACTATAATTCTAAATCTATAGAATTCTGTTCAAGTGATCCAGCTTAACCTCTAAGCAGGTCTCTGTTCTCAAAAATGACTTACATAGGCTTATCCATGACTTTGGTGAAAATACAGAAGGCCACTTCATGATACCGTATTGGCGAATTAAATTAATCTTGAAAAAAAGCTCAAATATTTGATTTGACAGGATATCAGTAGGTTCAAAAGATCAGCCAAAAGTGACAAGATGAGAT
Organism: Cheirogaleus medius; assembly: GCA_008086735.1. Classification (NCBI taxonomy): domain Eukaryota; kingdom Metazoa; phylum Chordata; class Mammalia; order Primates; family Cheirogaleidae; genus Cheirogaleus; species Cheirogaleus medius. Next base: position 93,610,816 of record VBSM01000272.1, on the reverse strand, counting down.
TTAATAGGGGTAAGTCTAGAGTCCTGAACTAAGGTTAAATAAATCAATTGTGAAGCACAGTATCAGAGACCTTATTTAATAGAAGTTTCTGTAAAAAAAAAAAAAAAAAAAAAAAATAGATACCAGACAAGCCACTAGATGGGAACAAAGTGGCCAAATCAAATGAAAATTTATATTATTTAATAGAAATATAGTGTCCAGAATAAGTAAGGCCATTATCCCATTTTCCTATGCTTTGTTCTGTGATTTGTAGATCAATGTATTATATCTAAAGAGACGTTGACAGGAAAAGGAAAAGTGACCAATATGAACTATAATTTGTCCATAATAATAGCTATGTAATATTTGTTGAGTATTTGCCATGTGCTAGGTGTTCTGAATGCATTAACTCGCTTATTCATCACAACATTCTCATCAGCTGGATCTTAAAATGACTGCTATGACTGCCAGGGGGCACAGCTCAAAAACCATGACAGGGCTGGGTTTCCCATTCTTCAGGGCTGGATGTGTTACCTGATGACAGGTTACAGCTAACTCCCTCCCCTAAAATTGCTCAGGAGAAGATGACTTTATTAGATAAGTGTATCAATTAATGAAGCAAAGGTGAGATCACTATATTAAAGATAAAGGTTTAATATAAAAAGTTTAAATATAATAATGAATTATGAATTAAAAATGTTGAATTAAATTATTTGATAATAAAATTTAAAAGTCAGAGTGAAGCTCTTTTAAGAGAAGAACTGTAATACATGTACAAATCTATAGAATGCCTTGTGAAGTCAAGATCTTTCTGAAGTAGAAAACTATAAGGAAGAAATAACACTATATAGTCACAATTTTATTTAGCTTTATGTGTCCTATAATTTTAATTTGCTTCAAGATAGGTATGTAAACCCCAAAAGAGAAGATGCTTCCTAACTAGAAAGCAGTATCACCTAATTTTATAGTGAATTCAAAAAATACAATATGCATATATATTTTTATAATAATAATAATAATAATTTTTATAATGAAGTCATAAAATATAATATATATATGCTTCTCTCATGGCTCCAGTTGATATTTTGATAAATCAAGCACATATGTTAAATATCTCATATTTTCCATAAAATTATAGAAAAAATCCCTATTTTTTCAATTTTCTAAAGAGAGGAGAGATAGATCAAAGAGGATTAACCTAATTCTTGCTCATAAAAATGAAGCCAGGGTTTAATGGCAAGACCTTGTTCAGGTTTTTTTGTTGTTGTTGTTGTTATTGTTGTTGTTAATTTAAATCAAGCACATTTCATTATCTTCTATTTAAGAACATAATTTGAGAAATTAGCAATCATTGGTTCTTTGAAATTAGTTTTAAGAATGTAAAAAAAGGATTAAAAATAAAAGAACTTGAATCATTAAAATCACTTGTAGAAAACTGTATGACAAAAAAGAGAGGCTGTCCTGAGGCTAACTCTTTACTTAAAGGAACCCTTTGATATAGCCAATATTTAATGATACTCATTGTTTAACCCATAATAATGGTAGATAATAAAATATACTGTGTTTATATATATTGTTCTCTAATTTGTAAACCTATTTTCCTTCTGTTGAATAGGTATGAATAATAGCTCATGTACTTAATTGAGCTAAAAATTATTGTAATGACTACTCATAATTCAGTTAAGCAAATTATTCCTGTCTTCTTAATATATTTTACCAAGCTTTTCTTCCCCACCAGAGATAATGGCAGAAGGGACATAGAAATGAAATATTCAGATAATAAATACATGTGGCTGGCATCTTATTTCTAAACCCTGTTATAATTGCATTGTTACTAAATATGGATTGTTATCTCCATTGTTAAGGACAAAGTTATTATCATATTTATTAAGATATTTAAAAGTTATTTCTAAAATCTTGCTGTATTTTAGGGAAAAATTGTGTAACTGTGTATTAGAGAATACTAGCTATCTGTGAACTATTATGTACTTAATAATATGCAATATGTTATTTTAAACATTTTTAATCCATCTATAGGGTCACATATCATGCTATATATGCACACAGAAAAGATGTGGATGATTATTATTATTATTACTTGTTTTATTATTATTACTTATTATTACTTGTTTTCTTGAGTTATTTCACTTTTCTAAAGCTTCTCTATCTTAGCATATTTGTTTATTGGCCTGAGCTTTCTTCACTTTTTAGTTTTTCTTTTTCTTTTGAAATTGTTTCATTTTTATAGAAAATTTGCAAAAACAGTACATAGAAGTATTTTGTGTCAGAAATATTTTATCTAAATCATATAAGTTGTCATCATGACAAATCTAGTGTGTATTTGCTACAAACAAAACATGGTCTTACATAAGCTCTACAAAACATTTACATTGATGATCTATAGACCACTATCACAGTTTACCTATCATTTTAATAATGTCTTTTATAGCAAGAGGATGCAGTTCAGAACCACGGATAGAATATATTTGTCATGTCTCTACTATCCTTTAGTCTGGGGAATTTCCATAACCATCCTTGGTTTTCATGGCTTTGACACTTTGAAGTTATTTTGTACATGGCTCCTCAATTTGGATTTCCTGTATGCTTGCTCATACTAGATTCTGATTATTTATTTTAGCAGAAGTATCATAGTCATTCCATGTTCTTCTCATTGACTCTGGTAGTACTGAAGTTTAATTTTCTATTACTGGTGATGTAATTTGGATTACCTGATTAATGTAGTATCTATTAATATTAGGGTTATCAACTGTAAACTATTAGGTCATTAAATATGAAATGTCCAATTTTGAATCAAAAGTGTAGTTTATAGTACCTCAAGCAAGAAGCAGTACAATTAATCCATGTATGCACCTAACGTTTCGACACAGTTTTGCCATCTTAACGGTAGCTTGTTTATGCCAGCAACGAAAAATTCTGGAGAGCGAGTGGCGATGAAATTGCGAAAGATGTTTTCCACAGCTTGTTGAGAACTGAATATTTTTCCATACAAGAAGTGTTCAAAAGCCTGGAAGAAGTGGTAGTCAGTTGGTGCAAGGTCTGGTAAATATGGTGGATGACAGAGAGTTTCCAAGTCCAGCTGCTGTAGTTTGAGCAGCCTTGTTTGTGTGATATGTGGTCCAGTATTGTCTTGTAAGAGGATTGACCTATCTCTATTGACCAAACTCAGCTGCTTAATCACAAGCATCTTCATCATTTTGTCCAACTGGTTGAGGTACACATCCACTGTAATCAATAGAAGAGGTTTCATGAAACTTTAGTGGATAATACTAGCGCTGGACCACCAAACAGATACTTAGCTTTTTCTGGATAAATATTCAGTTTTGGACTGTATTTCAGCACTTCATCTTTATCCAACTATTGTGCCAAACACTTGTCAAAAAGAATCTATTTTTTATCACATGTAACAATATGGTGTATAAACAGTTCACTTTTATGTTGTGACAGCAAAGAAAGGCAAACTTTGAGACAATTTCTCTTCTGACACTCGTTTAATTCATGTGGAACCCGTCTATCCAGGTTTTTTACCTGGCCCATCAGTTTGAAATGGTCCAATATTGTTGGAATAGTAACATCAAACCGTGCTGCTTATTCTCACATGGGTTAAGATGGACTCACTTCTACTATAGGTTAAGATAGACTCACTTCTACTATAGCTTTCAGTTCATTATCCACCTTGTTCTCAGGTTGCCCACATGGCTCATTTTCAAGATTAAAATCACCAAAATGAACTTCTCAAACCATCCACAATCTGTGCGTTCATTAGCCACGTCCTTCCCAAATATTCTGTTGATATTTCGAGCTGTCTGTGCTTCATTTGTTCCACGACAGAACTCATATTAAAAAATAACATGAAGTTTTGAATTATCTATCCATGGTTTCCCAAAAATTGCTCTAAAAAATTTGAAATATAATCACAAGCCAAACTATGTATTTGAAAGATGAGGATGTACCTTCACAATAAAAATAAAACAAGGAGTGTCAAAATGAAATGTCAGCGATATCAACTGTCAAAGAGTACTTAAGGAGATTGGACATTTTATATTTAATAACCTAATATAATCCTTTTATGATTAATTAGTAATCTGAGGATAAGTACATTAAGCCTATTTCTATTTATTATTTCCTCATCAAACTTTCATGCATCTGCCTTAGCAACCATTGTTGCTCCTTCCTGAATTGATGTATGCTTTGTTGTTTGTTAAAATTGGCTATGGATTTTTTTGACATGTCCTCATCTTTTTTTTTTTTTTAACTTCATTAATTTCTGACACCACAAATCGTTGCAAGCTTATTTTATACTTTCTCTATCCCAGTTCTGGAATAAGCCATTTCTGCCAGGAGCTCTAGTAACATTCAGTCAAGAATGATATTTAGGAATCAAGATCTGGCTTCTAGGTGTGCTCATTGCTACTGGAGTGTTGTAAATCCCATGTCCTCTCAATCGATAGAGCTAGCTCAGAAAGTGTTTTTTAAATGGCATTTCCAAAAAAGCTCCTCGTAGAAATGGCTGCTCACAGTCAGACACATACAAATGCACACACATACACATCTACACCCCTTTATATCTTTTCTCCTTTCTCTATCCACCTACATAAATGAAAAACATGGTTCATACATATACCACCAAATACCAAATCATTAGTACAGGATCATTTTAGTTTATGGCCTTTCCCTAACTGTAACTCTCTTCTCCAAAAGTGAGGCAACTTTTATAATACTCCCCATATGTACCAATTTTATCAATGTCATTGGAAAGAAAAATCAATCCTCCATCACTCTAAACTCTCTCCCACACCAACCCAGCTTATGTGGACCCTTCCGTACCCTGATCAGACTCCAATATTCCTCTCTAGGCTTCTGTTTCGTTCTTGGCACATGGACACTCTTTTTACCCTGCCTGGTTCCCAATAACCCTCACTGGACCCCCAAAGTACCCTCCACTCCATTCACTTCGCTTAGGTTTTGACACCCAAAGCCAGGCTGCTGTTGTGCTCTACTCCACCCCTGCAAAGAAGCCTACCTTGTCCAATTGAGAAGAATTAAATTATTGAAAAGATAAAATGGAAGTAAAGAAGGAAGGAAGAAAGGGAAGAAAAAAGAGAAAAAGGAAAAAAAATATTTTTGAAATAAATTCCACTAGACAGGTAAATCTGTTTTATGTTTTTTGTTGAATATGTAACAACATTTTATGATAAACTTTGGCTCTTAATGTTTTGCCCTTTGGAAGTAAAGTAATCTGTTACAGTGTAATATACCATATGCCAAATGATCTTGACCTTTTACTAGGTCAAATAGGCCAATGAAATATTAAACTGTGATATTTACAAATATTTGGAAACATTTAAATTTCTATATATTTTTCTTACATTTCATTTAAAATAATATTACATGCTTAGTGTTTGGAGTCTGCAGAAAAAAATTAAATTTTCTATGATATATTAATATTAAAGGGTCTTATCAAGGAAATCATATTTATAAATATTGATGTTTAAATATATGTTTCCCATCTAATGGTCAGTGTCTAATTTATTTTCATATCTCCATTACAATTTCAATTGAGAACAGTTTTTCTTAAAACAAATTTTTAGCCTGGAATTATACAAAACTTGGGCTATTAGAGGAATTGCAGTATTCAAAAAAAAATTCCAAAACATTCTCTTATTTAAAATGAATAATTTCAATTTATATTATGGCTGGGCATAAAGAAATGTACTAATTTAATATCTTCATTAGAAAGGTAGTCATCTAATATATTTTCCAATGAAAAATGTGGCATACAGTAAATATTGTGATATCTGAAGGTATACAACCATTAAATATTTCTGTGCATTTAATGGGATTTTTAAATTTCATCAATATAATGTTCTCTTTTTCATACATTTTTTCCAAGATTTGAAACTCTTAAGCCCTAAATAAATTCTGGTCATTTATCAAGTTGAACCTAATAGAAAACTATTTCATTTATAAAAATGGCAATACATAATAGTGCAATATTAATTCACATACATATATTGATCATATATCTAGTTATTTATAAAAATTTCACACTAATTACAAGGAAGTTTACCTAATTTCCTAAGGCTCAAAATTAACTTTAGTAGTGAGTGCTTCTTATCAGTACAGTTGATACTTCAATTTATTACTAATGAATTTTGATGTATCTTACTACATTTCATTTTCCTAGAATTTAATTTGATTATAAAATTGTTTCTTGATATTTCTAAATGTGAAAAGCCTACTTACCATGATTTCCATTAAAAATAAATTCCTAATGACTTCATGGTAGACAATAAATATTAGTTTATTTCCTTCCTTCTTTCATCTCTTTCTCTCTCTTTTCCCTCCTGTCTTAGCTCTCTCATACCTTGAATTTTTCTCTCTACCTTCTAGCCTCAATTCCTTCCACACACTCCCTTGCCTCTCTGCTTCCTCAGTGTAGTAAAACTTGAAGTGAAGAAAAACAGGTTTTCTAATTTATATAATAATTTGAGTATTATGAGTATGAGCTTAATAAAAAAATTTCCCCGTGTGGCCTTTATAACTGATGACATTGCATTTGAAAATATATTTATATAACAATAAAATGAGCATCTTTCATAACTTAATGTAAAATTACACATACATATAAGATCTCTATTACAAATGTTTTAAAGTTTCTTTACAGAAGCTCTTTATTCTATTAAAACATAGCATTCAGCAATTTTCTGATATTCCGTACCTAGTCCTAAAAGACTGTTAATCACATTTTTCCATCTGAGCTATACAAACTTTTTAAAAGAGTATTTTCAGATTCTAATCAGGTCTTATAAAACATTATGGCAAATTATATATATATATACATATATAAAACTAAATATATGGCTGGATTTCTGCTTAAAATGATTTTTTTTTTTTGCTTTACATGTTATTTCTACATCTTTAAACTTTTAAGCAGATTTAGAATGTTTTTATTTAAATGAAATGAAACATTTTCACACAAAAGGAATCAGGGTTTAAAATCAGTCTTGATCAGTAAACACATTCTAAGTCCTCACTATATGTCAGATACAACTGTTCCAATTTTTTAAGCACTGATTCGTTCTTTCAAATAATAACCTGTATCATGACTCATAAAATGCAAAAGATATTATTTGCTAACATTTAAAAACAAATCATACAATATTACCAATTTAAAATTTTATTTGCTTACAGAAATATTTTGTGAGATCTCAAAAATTATTTTTCCACACTTACCAGCCAAAGCGAGAATATATTCTTGAAACCTTGTTCCTATGCGGTTAGTGGCCGTGCAATTATATCGTCCAAAGTCATTGTCAGATGTAGGTGCAATCTAAAATAGTCATAATAATAAAAGTTACAATTCTAAAGCATCACAGAAGTTTTAAAATAAACTAAATATGCCTACCACTTGCACACATGTTCAATTATTTACCCCACAACTCCTTGCTATAACTGTTTTATTTTCTTTATCAAGTAGGCATTATTAAATAACATAAATCCTTTTAAGATCTATCTGCAAACTGATACTATCCATAGGACTAGATGAATCATAGTATATTTATTAATTTATTAAATGGACAAATGCCACCGTTTTGATGTATCTATTTAATAGTAAAACCATTATATCCTCCTATATATAAAGCTCAGAAAGTAGTATACAGATTGAAAATAATGTATAGCAATCGATGCAGATGTAAACTTTGAAAATGGAGGCTTGTTCTCAAAACATTGTTAACTCTGTTTTCTCTCTTTTCGCTTCAGACCAGGCTGCTTTAAAGTTTAAGAAAGACTCAAAATATTTGAGGTTTTCTCTCTTTCTTGAGTTTACTGAACATAAAATACTAATGAAGGATGAGAAATTATTAAAAGCAAAATATTTCCAGGAAGGTATTCTGCAAGAAAATATTACCCTTGTGCAACAATCCCTGTAGATAGGTACTTTTTCTTGATATCTAATAACAGTATCTTGCCTCAATTTCCATTCAATTCCTATCATTCTCTTTCAGTTTAGGTGGAAAATAACTGACCTCAATCCTTACACATTTGAAATCCATAATTAAGTTAACCTTCAGGGTTTCTATTGGTGATCATTGGGACCAACCTAGTAATTCTAATGTCCAGAAATTCTGAAGTATCAATTTACAGAAGAGATTTGATGATAGTAACATATATAATTTTCAATCCCAGGAACTATTATTAAGACAGAATATGCTTACAACAGGAGTTGCTGTTAATTTCAACTCTATACCAAAAGAGGGGAAAATGATTTTGTGGTAATGGGAGGCTATTAACTAAAAGTGCAATTTTGAGGTCCATTGAAGATGATAATTCTTAAAGAGCACAAGAAAGCTGTGTCATTCATTTCCTAGTCAGCTGTACATTTAGGAACAGATCATACAATTAAAATTTAGAAGTTTTCACAGCTCTTATATAAGTGATTAAAATATTAACATTTATTATATGTACAGCTTTTAATAAACAAAGCTAATTTAGCTCTAAAATAACTTTACTAATGAGAAAGATTTAACAACAAAATTTCTTATTCTACAGGCATATGCAAAACTTATTTGTATATTCAACAGGGAAGAATGTGTTTACTGAATCAATACAATGTAGAGACAGGATATCCACAAGAAAGAACTGTGACTATTGCACAGCTCCTTAAGATTAATAATTTAAATATAGCCATTTTCCTTGGAAAAATTTTTAAAAAGCTTAATTCTTTTCTTTTCTTTCTTTCTTTCTTTCTTTTTTTTTTTTTTTCTTCTTACCCAGCCTGGAGTGCAGTTGCATCATCATAGCTAACTGCAACCTCAAACTCCTGGGCCCAAGTGACCTTCCTAGCTTAGCCTCCCACGTAGCTGGGACTACAGACATGTGCTACAGTGCCTGGCCAATTGTGTTTTTTTGTTTGTTTGTTTGTTTGTTTGTTTGTTCATTTTTGGAGAGACTAGAAAAAGTTGGTTCTACTCCTCATGAATGACCATAAGGGAGTTCAAGACTTCAGTAGAGGAAGTAACTGCATATGAGGTGAAAATGTAGGGAGAACTGCAATTAAAAGTGGAGCCCGAATATGAATGAATTGCTGCAATCTCATGATACCATTTTAAAAAATGAGAAGTTGCTCCCTATGGATGAGCAAAGAAAGTGGTTTCTTGAAAAGGAATCTGTTCCTGATCAAGATGCTATGAACAATGCTAAAATGCCAACAAGAGATTTAGAATATAACATAAACTTAGTTGATAAAGCAGTGGCAGGGCCTCAGAGAATTGGCTCTCATCTTGAAAGATGTTCTATTGTGCATGAAATGCTATTAAACAGTATTATATATGACAAGGAAATGTTTTGCAGGGAAAAAAGTGTTAATTTATACAGCAGACTCTATTTCTGTCTTATTGTAAAAAATTGCCACAGCCACTGCAACTTTCAGTTACCACCATCCTGGTCAGTTAGCAGCCATCTACATCATCCACATCAAGGCAAGACCCTTCACCAGCAACAAGGTTTTGAACTCTCGGCCTTAAGCGATTCTCTCAACATCCCAACATCCCAAATTGCTGAAATTACAGGTGTAAGCCACCAAATATAAAGCAGTTTTTAGTTAAGGGATATACATTGCTTTTTTTAGATATAATGCTACTACATTCTTAATAGGCTACAATATGGTGTAAATATAACTTTTATAAGCACTAGCAAACAACAAAAAATTGTGACATGCTTTATTACATTACTTGCTTTATTTGAAGTAGTCTGGAATAGAACTTGCAATATCCCCAAGGTATGCCTCTATCCAGTGAAAATAAATTTAATTTATTTTATGACTCTAAGCTTTGATAAAATATAATCCAATGAAAATAAATTTATTTTATGATTTTAAACTTTCACAGAATATAATGGTACAACAAATACAGTTATGAACATCTAAATATAAGCTAAGACTACAGCGTTAATAAAGAGACTTGCTAGTGTTTCTTAAACTTCAAAAATTGATTTCTTCTTTCTATGTCTTCCATGATAAGAAAATAATAGATTTAATAGTTAACATCCTTACTGAAAACAAGGAGGAATGATACAGATGATCAAAAACATAACATTATCACCACAAACATGTGAGTAAAGAAAACAACAAAACAAAACAAAACATAATATTATTTCAACTAACCTATTAGAAACTTCCTGATCTTAATTTTTGTCTTATTGATAAGTTGTGTTACAACCTCAGGATATGTTTAGATTGAAAAAAAGTTTTTTATGGTCTTTACAGATGTATCATTGGCAGTAACCAAAGGGCTTATTGAATATTTGGTTATATTTTAAAATCCATGAATTTAAAAGTTTGAATATATACATTTAATCAAAGAAAAAGCGACAACTTACAAAAATCAATTAAAGAAATCTATTATTGACCAATTTATTAAGTGTAAATTTGATTTATTATATATTTTATTATATCTTTCTTAAGTGTTAGCACTTACATGACTATTATAATTATTAAATAAAAATAATAATTTATTATTCCAAGAAACTATGTATGCTACTATTTAAACATTAGTAATGTTTATTGTTGTGTTTTCTTTTTTGTTATTGTTGTTTTGCTATACTTTGTTTTCAAGTTGTAATAGTTATACATCAATATTCTTCATTCAGGATTTAAATTTAATTTGTGCAAAACAGTATGCACATTAACATGTATGTTCAAAGTCAAAGCTTTAACCAACAGATCACTTACCTATGTGCAAAGTAAACAAAAATTGTTTATTTTTCACTTTGGAGTACAAAAGAATGTCATTTAAGCAGAAGAATGCCATTTAAGCATGCCATTTAAATAGCATGAAATACTTGTATAATTAAAATATATAAAGGTTGTGTCTATAAAATGTCCCTTAACATTAACTATGAAGAATTATAAGTTGTCCCCAAAACTAAAAAATGTCAAGATGAAGTAAAGCAGATATTAGTCCATCATTTAAACATAAACTTAAATTTAACTGTTTCGGACTGAACTATGTCCAACCTTCACCCCTGTCAAATTGATATATTGAAACTATAACTCTCAGTGTGAATATTTTTGGAGATGGGATCTTTAAAGTGGTAATCAACCTTAAATGAGGCCATAAGGCTGAAGCCTAAACCAGTAGGCCTGGTGTCCTTACAAGAAAAGGAATAGATGCCAGAACTCTCTCTGTCTCTCTGTTTCTCTCTCTCTCTCTCTCTGTCTCTTCACACAGGAAACGGCATGTGAGAACACAGTAAGAAGGTGGAAATCCATGAGTTAAAGAGAGTCCTCTCAAGAAACCAACTCCATGGGCACCTTGATCTTGGACTTCCAGCCTCCAGAACTGAGAAAATGTATTTGTGTGATTTAAGCAATCCAGTCTGTGGTATTATATCATGGCACCCAAGGAGACTAATACAGTATCCCAACTGAAGTTAAATCTAATTTCAGTTTTTAAACTTAGGTAAATTGAAAATTTAGTTTAAAGCTGCCCAATTTTTTTGGTGAAATTGGCATCCCTGTCAATTCACCAGTAGCAGGTCCTAATACAATTTCAAAGAAACTTATTTAAATTGAAATACATTTAGACAAAGTGGCTTAATTACCAAATAGTCAGTTATCCAAACATGTGGAGATGTGATGCCTAAATCCTTATAATATACAAACCTTTTTCTAAGTCTAATAGTCATTAATGAGGACGCTGTAAGTTAATGCAGTATAAGCATCAGATGTTACTCTAAAACATGCATTTGAATTAGTGAATAAAAATATAGGAGTTATTTTAGCTAAATAAGGCTGTGCTGGTTTCCAGTTATTCTACCAACATCGTAAGTTAGAAGGGCTGATGATCATTTCCATAAATTTGTATAAAATTTTGAAATTGATAAACACACAATCTGCAATTAATAAACAAAGGCATTTTATTCAAACAATATTTACAGGCCAGTCACTTGGCAGTACAAAAACAATTACACACAATCTTAATTTAAAAAATAAGATAAAATGAGGCACTGAACAAGTAAATTTGATTTATTTAGGAACTTGCATGCAGCAGAATTGTAAATATGTAGCCAGCAGATAGGATTTATATTTGTCAGTCAGAGAATAACAAAGTTACAATCTATAGACTCAATGAAAGCATCAACACTGAAGTTGAATTATGGAGCTCAGTAACTGCCAAACTATTAATATTTTTCCCTATCTGTTTCTTGATGTAATTGTTTTTCTTTCTAAAAGTAAATCCAAGAAAAATAATGGTTTGGGCTAAATATTCATATTTCTATTTAAGTTAATAGTGAGACATTAGTTACGAATGGGTCAAAATCCAATTGACCTTTAAGTAAATAAACATTAAATATATATACTAGGATTTCAATATATATTTGTATATGAAGATATTTAAATATATCTAAAATGGTAGATAATTGCTAAAATAATACAATTTATTGATGTATACATGCAAACTTACCTCTAATATCATCTTTTTTCCTATACTGTATGTCTTTAAATTGGTGGCGTTTTTAGCAGGTATGACTAATTTTTCTTTTCTCCAATGGATTGATGCTGGTGGGTTTGATTTCACATCACAACTTATATTGATAGGATTTCCTTCCCAAGAGTAATAAATTGTTTGGTTTGATATAAACTTGGGAGCATCTATAAAACAATATAATAAAACATTTATATAAATTTTAAACTTAAATAATCATTTAGATTTAATTAGCATAAATATTAGTAATTTTTACTTGACAATAAAAATAAGCCATACCATTCTAATTTCACATACAGGTAGGCCCCGAGTTACAGACGAGATATATTCCTGAAAACATCTTTAGGTTAAATCTGTATATAACTCAGATCCCTGATGAACAGCCCATATATGATAATAATAATAATGATAATACTATAAAGATTCATATGTGGTAATAATAATACACTGTAATACTGTAATAATAATACCCCATATTATAATAATATGTTACAGAAACTATTGCGTTCTTTCTTTTAATTCAAACAAAAAGAACATAAACTCACACAAAAATTCACATTTTGTCTTTATCAAAACATCACATGTACCCTGTAAAGATATGCAACTATTATATACACATAATAATCAAAAAAATAAAGTTTAGCTGGGAGATAGGAGTAATTTCAAAAAAGAATATTAAATGTTAACACTCATCTAATGTTGTGTCAATCCTAGGCTAATAGGAATGTTACACTGATTTTGATGTTCTAACCAAATCAATAATAGCCTTTCCATTTCAATAATTCATCCACTACTCTGTTAGTAATAATTGATGCTTTCAGTGGAGCGCTGCCTTTCACATGTCCCATAATTCTCACTTTATCCTTTATAACTGTTCCGAGAGTGGAGTGACTGAAGCCTAATGCTTTTCCTAATGAATGATGGCATCTGCCCTTTCTCTGAATGCTTAATTATTTGTACTTCCATTTCCATCCTAATCACCTTTCTCTTCACTGCAGGTTCACCTGGACTTGCAGGGGACTTTAACATTGGAAGCAAGATCAGAAGAGTCAACACAAACTCACAAAATTGGATGAAAAAGTTAAGACAAAAGTGCTGCTGCGCCTAAGCAACGGTATAAATAATGAGACTAGCCACTAGCATAAAGACGCTGCTGCATTAACGTACCGCTTAGGCCACGCGGGTTTGTTTATGTGCACAGGAAAGACTAGTTCCCAAAGTATTAATTTAATTATTTAATTATAAACTATCTTATGTGGAGCCTTGGAAACCTGTCCATAAGTACAAACACCATTAAGTTGGATTGTCCATAATTCAGGGACTGCCTGTATTTACTATGTGGCATCAGAACCCACGCAAGTATGCCATTTGAATATTTCTTAACATAATTGTAATATTATTAATACAAAAATATTCATATCTAGCCCACTATTAAAATATGAAACAAAAGTCAGAGTTTAATTTGCTCTTAATCTGACAAAATTTTCTATCAATATAATTAGTGGCTGTCTACATCTCTAGAAACTATTTCTGGAACAAACTACATTATAAAGTAAGACTTTAGTATAAAATCTAATTAAATCAATGGTTCTTATGTCATTTTTAAATCTAGTTAGGCATAATAATTTCTTCTATTAAATATATATGTGTATATATGTCTGTATATATATATATTGTGTGTATATGTGTGTGTGTGTATATATATATAAATAAATATAAATATAGGGTCTGGCTCTCTCACCTAGGCTCAAGTGCAGTGGCACAATCATAGCTTGCTGCAGCCTAAAACCCCTGGGCTCAAGTGATCCTCCTACCAAGTAGCTGGCAGGCATCACCACACCTGGTTAATTTTTTTATTTTCCTAGAGACAGGTTCTTGTTGTGTTTCCCTGGCTGGTCTCAATTCCCTGGCCTCAAGACATCCTCCTGCGTCTGCCTACCAAAGTACTGGGATTACAGGTGTGAGCTCACTGCACCTGGCTTCTTCTGTAAAATATTTTGAGAAGCACTTATGAAATCTAAGTTGAAATGGCAACATCACAACCGAACACCAATTTTTTTTCTAAGGTATCCACATTTCCAATTTTTATTAAACCAGAGTTGTTCTAAATTCATAAAAAACAATTAATTTGAATATTAACCAGTCCCCATTCCTATGATTCCATGCCAAATTTCAGGTCTCTACACCAGAACTCTCTAAAAATAGCTGAGAGAAAACAGACAATATATTATATCATTTTATTGAAAAAACCTAATTGTGAAGAAACACATTGTTTTTACTCTTGCTCTACTCCAGAACCAGGACCTAGACAAAAATGCCAAATATTGTAACCTCTTGGAGCATTAATTTCCTGACTGCATGATTATTTGAGAGGACTGTTTTTTATTTTTACATAAAAACATAATTTTCAATTAAGTTGTATTAAGTACAACAATTAAGTTGCTGGTATTTACACTGATTATTGTTGTTAGTGATATTAACTACTTAAACTTAATATCGTGTCATATATTGTCAATTTCCATTGTCTAAATTTTAAACATTTTATTACTCATAATGGCTTAAAATAATCTTTATAAAATATTGTTATAGCTACTAATTATATATCAGATATGTAGTATAAAATTATAATCTATAGTAAAAATACAGAAGCAATAATTTAAAAAATCCCTGTCCCATTTTTTAACATATAGTTTTAATGTCAATCTCACATAAAGCTGAAATGTTTATTGACTTCTTTCTATATGACGATCAATTTATACACCTTATTCCATTTGATATTTTTAATAACTGCATAAGGAAAGTATAATCCATATTTTATCAATGAAGGATTGGGGGTTAGAGATGTCAAGCTTATGCCAGTACTCATTTACTAATTTTAAGGGCTGGAACTTGAATCCAGGGCTATTTTAACCAACATTCATTATATTCCTAATCAAACCCAGAAATAAAATTATAATATTCAATGCTAGCAACATTTTGGTAATGTGAACTCTATCATACATTATTGAGTAGAATATAATTGGAATGATTTCTCAAGAAGATAAAGAGCCTTAGAAAGCTTTATAATCTTGATTCTGCCATCCAATCCAATTTTAGGTATCTTTCCAGAGAAAATAATTAGAAATATTATAAAGGTTTCTATAAAGGACTTTTAGTGCATTATTATTTTGATAACAAAAATTCACAACAACTTAATGCTGTACAAAAGAGTATTTACTCAATAAAATGATGGTATAGCTTTATACTTAGGTGTGCTAAATATTACACAGACATATTTGCCTATATATTTTGTTTTTTGGCAACTTCGCATTTGCCTTCAACAAGCTGCCTTGAAAACTAAGCTCCACACTTCCTAAACACAACCTTTCCACACCCTTTGATTCTGGGTGAGTCTCCCTACTTCATGCACCCACAGCATTCATATTCTTTGTTATCATGGTCACCAGGCATTGTAAGAATTGATTTATTTCTCCCCCAAATGATCTGCATTTGTGGGTTAGAATGTGTCTCAGTCATAATTATTTACCTGATAGCTTACATAGTGTTTTCAAAACTCAAAAACTGCATATCAAATTGACTGAAAGTTAAACAATAAGTTAAATTTCATTCAGCAGTTCAACTAAATTGAAAAGAAGATATGTCCAAGAGAAAAAACAAAAATGAAAAAGTGTCAAGTGAGAGAACTGAAGAATCTAAGAACACATAACTACTTCAAGGAACAGTGATATGATATGAGAATGATATGGTATGAGAAGCCAAGCTTCTTGACATTCACAGTCAAAAGCATATTTATATATGTACACACAATATATTATTACTGTTAAATATATAAAATGTAATTTCCTTAGCATTATGCTATTTTATAGAAAGGTTTATAGATAGTATAATTACAAAGAAATATAGCCCAATATCAAAATCACACATGCTAATGGAACTATTAGCAGCTGACTCACAGTCATCTGTCCACAATGTGATATCTATATGTATGTGTATTATATTATTATAATTTAACTATAAACTTATGGTAAGATTTGGTTTTTCTACAAAAGAAAGCAATTGCCACTAATTGCTTGCTTGATGATCTCAGTGGGAATTCAATTTAGAATTACTGATGTTGAATGTAATATGTACTACAGGCAAAACATGCTATACTAAAAGCCACATTAAAAATACATATTTGTGGTGGGAGGCAAGAAAATATTGATAATTGTTTACAATAAAACAAGAACTAAATTTCTGTACAGTAAATTCTTTGCAAATATCAAAACAGTAGCAAGGCAGCAATATTCACTGACACAAGGTTAGCATATTAATGAAATTAAAGAATTGGTATTGGGCCAATATGGGATGAAGGATGTGACTCTGGCACAACAACATGTGAAGAGGCTAAAAAATGTAGCAATATTTCATGTTGGTATACCAAACTTTGTGATTTTCAGAAAATAGGAAGAGCTTTTACATAATGAAAGGCTTCAAATGTTGTACAGAGGAAATATGCTTTGGTTTTTAAAAGAAAAACAGGAAAAAAATGAGAAGAGAATACAGCATAAACAAATCTAGAAATATCAGCAATTGCTAACATATATCTCTCACATATGTATATCTCAAATATATATATCAGATATATATGAAAATTTTCACCATGAAGTTATTAATTTTATTATTTTCTATAAATTTGCACATTTGAAATATTAGAGTTAAATAATAATCTAGAAGTTTATTTAAAATCATGAACTGACAGATAAGTTAACCAATTGTTTTAATGGACATGTTTGAAGTTCTGCCTCTGGTGTGGCAAAGGCAATATATGTACCCTAAACATTTGTACCTCTGTAATATGCTGAAATGAAAAAAATAAAAGAAACTCAAAGACAATACTGTACATTCCAGTTTGAGAATTTTAAAATACCTTCCATTATGAATTAATACAAAATGTTTAAAAGTATTAAAAATGTATTTGTTTATTTTTTTGCCTAGAATTTGTGCCCCATATTCTATGCATAGACAAAATTAATTCCTAATTACATGAAATAAAGCATTATGGAAATATTTCTTGTGTTTACCCAAATCCTATTAAAGTCCAAATTAATATATTATTCTAATTACAATTCTAATACTAATTACAAGGAATAGAAATAACTTTATTGGAAGAACAAATTTTTATCTGAATAAAGCAGAAAAGAAAAATCAGAGAAATCTGAACAGTGACATGATGGAAATATATCATTTATTGGGTGTGGAGGGAGAGATAGCCCTTCAGAAAGCCTTTGGTGCCAGTGAAAACCAGGAAAGTGATAAAGACTCCGTCCTTGACCAAATTTTAGTCAGGATCCTCTAAGCCCATTTATCAATTAGACCATGGTCTTGGCCCTGCCCCTGGCTTGCCATTAGCAAGGAATCCTGTTAAATCAGTTTAGTGAGAATTCCCTCATCTCAATTTCTGATCACCCTTGATATATGACCAAGTTATTCATTCCCCACCATTGTGGTCTAAGTCTTTGGCCCACCATTAGCAAGAATCCATTAGGCTAGTTTATCAAGAATGCCACCAACTTTGAGATGTATAAAGTTCCTTTTAGTAATTTTTAGAAGTCCACTGACCCCCTCACTCTACTTGTTGGCTATAAATCCCCAGTTGTACTTGAAGTTTAATTCAATCTCTCTCCCCTTTTACAACAGTCTTGACCACTATTACAGTGGTCGTGAATAAAATCTTCTTTATAATTTTAACAAGTATAAGAATAATTTCTCTTCGACAAAAGAAGGTAGTCCCAAGAAGGGTGATAAAAAGGAAAACCTATTTCCCTTTCTTAAGGAGAGAAAGACGGAGACAGGTCTGAAGCAAATATATCACCGATAAGAATTGTTGGCTTTTTTTCTGTAAAGTTGCATATTTGAAATATTAGAGTTAAATAATAATCTAGAAGTTCATTTAAAATTGTGAACTGACAGATAAGTTAACCAACTGTTTTAATATCAGAAAATCAAAGATAATCCTCTACATTCCAGTTTGGGAACTTTAAAATATCTTCCATTTTGAATTAATAAGAAATGTTTAATAGTGTTGAAAATGTATTTGCTTATTGCTTATAGATGGTATCTGAATTTTAAAGGTGAATTTCAAAATTGCACTCTCGCCCTCTTGTGATTAAGAAATTATCAACCACTTTTACCTTTGATATAGTAAGGACATTGTAGTATCATTCACAATAGTCAAATGGACTCAAACTAAGTGCACATCAGTAGATGAGTGGATACAAATAATGTAGTATATATACACAATAGAATACTAGTCACCTGTAAAAAGAGATGGAAATTCAGTCATTCATGACAACATGGATGAACTTGGAGGCATTAGGTTAAGTAAAATAAGCCAAGCACAGAAAAATACCATATGATCTAACTTACATATGGAATCTAAAACAGTCAAACTCATAGAAAAAGAGAGTAGATTAGTGGTTACCAGAGACCATGGTGGTAGGAGAAATGGGGACATGTTGGCCAATGGGTACAAAGTTTCCTTTAGAAAAGAGTAAAAAAAATTTGAGATATATTGCATATATGGTCATTACATTTAATAATAATGTATTACATGATTGAAAATTGCTGAGAGTAAATTTCAAATGTTCTCACTAAAAAAATTATAAGTATGTGAGGTGATGGGTAGGTTAATTAGCTTGACATAACATTCCACATTGTACATGTATATCAAAACATCACATTGTGACTTGCAAATATATACAATTAACTAAAAATAATCTGGAGATGGGCACACATGCACACATGCAAAACATAGTGGATAAATACAACAGAGAAAATTGTAGTTGCTGCCTAAAAGCAAAGTATTGAATTGGAAATAGCATTGATCTTGCCATTGGATTTGAGTGCCAAGTCTGCCAAGTAGCAAGGACATGACCATGAGTTTCTGTTTATTAGTTTGGGATTTTTTTCTTTTTCTTTTTTCTTTAAAGAATTAAAAATTTGCTCTAGGTAAGTGATTTCCCAATTCCTTAAATTCTGGGAGTCCTTTAACATGACTTTAGGACAAATTTTAAAAACATATATGAATATCGTTTTCACTATACATAAAGAAGCATAGGACTATCTAAAATGTAATGTTTGCTTTTTGTAAGAATTAAATAAATTTCTTGAGGTAATGCTAATTATTTCATGTTTTTAAAAGCTTCTAGCGTAGTTTACTACATACACATACATACATTACAATGCAAATATATGTATAATAATTAAAATAAAAATAATTCTTTGATAACTATTATTTCAGTAAGTTCATTTCCTTAAAAACAGAGACTATATGAGGGAAAATAATATAATCATCCTTGGTGGTAAAACTATTGACTGTCTTTAGGCTCCCAAATGTTCTATTTAATGACTATGTAACTAATAAAAATGTATTCATTACTGCATAGATTGTAAGAAGGGGAAGATTGCAAACAGGGAGTAGTATGACTATAGACTTTAAAAAACAAGGAACTGTGCTCTGTTAGCTATTATCACAATGAAATGATCCCCAAAGAGAAATTATTTAGATTTAATTAAATGGCAGCTGTACAGGCAGAAGGCTGAGCAAGAACATTTAATCAATTCTTATATCCATGACCTTGACTGAATCTCTGAATCAAAGTTACCGGCATCACAAGAAACAGTGACCAGTGCCAGGATCTGAATCTGTCACCTTCCTCAAAGTTTCATTCATGATAAGATTATTCAGGGGCGGGAGACACAAAAGAAACTTTTAAGTCTACCTTTAGACTTTGTGCCAAGTTACACATGTTGTAATAAATGATAAATCCCCTTCCTTTTTTTTGCCTAATTATTGCTGAGACTAGAGCTGAAGTTGAAGCCAGTACTCATCACTGCGTTCTGCTACTATGTGAGATTTTCTGACTTGATTACTTACATAATGCAAGCTTTCCACTTTCTATTGTCATTCCTGCTCAGGCTCTGAAATCTCTTTTTTGAACTTCATTTATTGTGGTTGGTACCTGTGACCTAAGTAAAATCTTATTTCTTGCTGAGTCTTGGCCTGGATTCCTGAATTCTTGCCTGTGCATGAGCAGGCTGAAGCTGATAACAAGGCCTAACGCAGGCTCTGGGAACTGAAATATAAAAATCTTTGACCTGAATTTCCACTAGGTCATGAATATTAGAAAAAGGCAACTCGCTGTACAAACTTACTATACACTATGCATTTTATGAATCAAATCTAAAACATATTATTAGGGAAAATATTTACAATCAATGAAGAACAAATTTAAGTCTTTTAAAATCATATTGTTAATAATCATAGGTATTGTCCTTATAAAACAGTATTATATTGTAGCAAATCTGGCTTGCACACTCTTCAAAGCATTTACATACTACAGCGAGTTCCTTGCTTCTCTCTGCCATCATATTTTATAGTATAAAATTTTCAATTTTTTTCTTTAATATTAGGTTTTAAGAACTAAAAATAATGACAATAGCAATCTTAATGTGTAATAGGATATTTGATTTTAAGAGCTTTGCCATTCATTTCTCACCATGAATGTACAATATATATTAACATAAATACCATTCACTTCTCTCAATATCCACCATTACTTCTCTTATCCATTTAATAATCAGCACCTGGTAAATTTCAGATGCCCCCTTGCTGGCTTACTGACCTACCTACTGGTTTCTCCTTTAAGAGAATGTTACTATCCTTCTTAAAACCTTCTAAAAGAAACTACTCACAATGTTAATTTCAAACTTTTATGATGGTTTAAAAAGCTCTACATAGCCTGGCCTAGCTAGACCTAACTATATGACCTTGTTTGTGTTAACTACATTGCTTAAACCTTAATCATCCTTAACCCTTTTGCGCTTTCAGCCCTTCGTACTAGTTATCCCATCTGCCTAAATACTTTTTGATATATTTCAATTTATTGTAGTGGTGTGTGTTCCATATCCCTAATTAATAAGTTCCATGAGAGCAAGAACAATGTTCTGCACCTGAATATATTCTTGACACTCAATACTCAGTAAATAATAGTAAAATGGATGAATGAAAACCCTGAGAAGTATGTATGCTAGATATCTTCACTTCATTTAAAAAAGGTTGAAAATAATCAAATGTTTGCTATTTTTAAAGACACAGAATTTTGGATTCCAAATCCACTGTGATTTCCATTGTAATATATTGTCTTTCTTAGATTTTTATTGTTATTTTGTATGGAAGTTAGCCCCTTAAATTAGCTAAGAATTAACTGAATGCTTTAAAAAAATATCTGAAGCACCTTGACTCTTTTTTCAGCTATTTGAATTTTCTCATTTGATTTACACTGAGGGAAACTACCAAGGGAGTAAAAACTAATATATCCTTTGGCACATTTAGAGGATAATTCAATTAATGATTTCATAGATCTAGTTCTACTGTATGTTCAGTCATATGCAGAATCAGCTATGGCAATTAAATGGATTCAGACCATGTACCAGGGGAATTCTAATGGCTATGTGGAATATAAAATTAGATGTGTGCTTATTGCCAATTAACCATAACACTGGATGTGCAGTTTTTGTACTAAATTTGAACAGCCAAGTTATGCATAAATCTCAGCATATCTTATGACCTTTGAGTTATAAGTATAATTTATATTAAGGGATGCCTATATGTGACTTCTTAGCACAAACTGAGTTTCTCTCTAACTTGACTATTTTAATGATACTGGGCATATGAGAAATGGGATAGCTAACGTGAATTATTCATTTTTCTAATATTATTTTTTTCTCTTGTTTGGATATCTCTAATACCTAAAATCATACATAAAATACTAATAGAAATACTATACTTGTACTGTGAATGGCTACTTTGTCCTTTATTGTGACTTTATATAATCAATTTTTCATACAGAATTAAATTATTTTTAAAGAATTTAAAATTATTAGGCATAATTTCAGATGTATTATTAGGCACAATTTCACATATATAACAAAGATTTGATGAATCACATTCATAAAAATTTTTGAATTATCAAAAAAGAATGCTTGGGATATAGGTACATCAGTGTTAAAATTGTTTTATAAATAACAATAATGCCTGCTTTTTCAGAATTTGATGTTTAAAATAAATGGACATATTCAAATACAATTATAATCTTTTTATTATTTATTTATTTATTTATTTATTTTTATTTCAGCATATTATGGGGGTACAAATATTACGGTTATGTATATTGCCCATGCCCCCTCCCCCCTCGAGACAGAGCCTCAAGCTTGACCATCCCCCAAAGGCTGCACATCTCACTCATCATGTTTGTATATACCCATCCCTTCCTCCCCCCTCCCACCCACCTGACACCCAGCAAATGTTATTCCTATATGTCCACTTAGGTGTGATCCTTTAATACCAATTTGCTCGTGAATACATGTGGTGTTTGTTTTTCCATTCTTGAGATACTTCACTTAGTAGAATGGATTCCAGCTCTATCCAGGAATGTACAAGAGGAAATACAATTATAATCTTGATTTAGTAATGGAACTGGAGGAAATTACTGTAAGTGAATAAGTGAGACACAGAAAGACAATTATTGCATGTTCTCATTCAGATTTGGGAACTAAACAAATTGATGTCCTGGAGGTAGACAGTGGAATGGTGCTTAC
>VBSM01000272.1:93567525-93587590 GCA_008086735.1 Cheirogaleus medius | reverse complement strand
AGGAGGGGATGGGTATATACAAACATGATGAGTGAGATGTGCAACGTTTGGGGATGGTCATGATTGAGGCTCTGCCTCAAGGAGGGGAGGGGGGACATGGGAAATATATGTAACCATAATATTTGTACCCTCATAATATGCTGAAATAAAAAAAAATTTAAAAAACAATGATTTTTTTGTATATTTCAAAATAGCTAGAAGAGAAGACTTGGAAAGTTCCCCAAACAAGGAAATGATAAATGAGGTGACACATATCCCATTACCCAGGTTGGTCATTACATATTATATGATTGTATCAAAATACCACATGTATCCCATAAATTTGCACAACTATTATATATCCATAAAATTTTTTAATAAAAAATAAATTTAATAAACATTATTGAGATATTTTCCATGTTTTCTTTTTTGTTCTTTTTGACAATCTCCAAACCTGCTATCAGCTTCACACTTATGTGTCTCTCACATTAAGCACTAGATTTGTATTGAGAAAACCACTTCTGCATTTAGAGTTCATATAATATATGGCTAAATAAGTACATTCACATACTCAAGTTGTTCCAAACATACTTAAAAATTTTTGAATAACTAAATTGAGTACCATTTTTCAAATTTAAATTAAATAAAGTAAAACAAAATTAAAATTTAATTTCCTCAGTTGCACCAGTCACATTTTAGGTGTTCCATAGCCACATGTAACAAGTGGCTGCCATGTTGGACGGCACATTTCCATAACACTAGCCACTTGTTAGCTTCATGGCCTCACCTTCTGTTCCTGTCTCTCTCTCGCCCTCTGAGCTTCAGCCACATGAACCTCTATGTTGCCCCTTGATTTCACCAGAACTGCTCTTGCTTGAAGGATTTGTACTTGTCGTTCTTTCCCTGGAATATTCTTACCCCACATTTGCAGTGGGTCCTTCTCTTACCACTATACCTAAAATGTCACCCACAGCATTTACTTCTAATATAGCTTAAATTATTCAGCCAACATTCACTCCAAAATACCTCCCAATAAAAGATGAGTATGTTACCCTGATGGATTGATGTTTAGCTTAGCCACCTGCCTTTTCTGCATACAACATGCACAAACATTTACATTTTGCTTTCATCATCAAGCTTGTCTTTTGGTACTTCTGCCATCAACCATGAGATGGCTTCCTACTTCTATACTTCTTGTCTCTTCAGCCTGGTTACACCTGTTACTGGATTCATAGCATAGAGCTAAGCATTGCTCCTTGGAGCTAAACTGTTTATTCAAAACTGGCTTGGGTCAGAGGATTCTAATAAATGTGAGAATTACTACATGACATTGAATTTGGGATTGTTTATTGTGCATAATTTTTATAGCCACAGTGGGTTGATGTAGCTTGTTGCACTGCTTTATTTTTTCACTTTTTGGCCCTTTTCACTGTTTCCTATATATTTTACTATTTTATTTTATTATCAGTTTTCATTGCCAAGGTTCATAAAAGCAGGTATTTTTGCCTGCTTCATTCAATTCTGTATGCTAAAAACATACAAAAAAAATGGTTGGTATACATTATATGCCTGATAAATATTATTGAAAAAATATAAGTAAAACCCTAACCTCAGTATGCCTTAATTCAAGGAATAATAAGAGTTTAGGTATATCTCTTCCTCTTTATAAATCTGGAACTTTGGTAATATAAATGACTTAATCTTAGGATTAGACCTATCAGATTCATTAAAATCAAAGTAGAGCTACTGATATTACTGAAATTTGTATTTTAGCGAAGTCCTCTGCCACAAGGTCTCTGTGTATCTTTCAAGATTTTCAAGATAAAAAAGTCTTGAAAGCCAGTGAAAGCTCAGTATGATGTGATCTCCATGGGCAGTCTCACCCTATGGAAATTCTGCACTAGTTCCATCTGTGAAGTGGCTTTCCTACTGTGGATTGTCTGGCTCCCCACAACATTCATATGTAAACCCCCCATGCTCAGTGCGATGGTATTTGGAGGTGGGGCTATTGAGAGGTAATTATGTTTAGGTGAGGTAATGAGGGTGGAAACCCTAAGATGGGATTAATGCCCTTATAAAAAGAGCAAGTGACTTGAGATGTCTATGTGTACGTTTATGCAGCAAGAAAAGGCCATGTGAGTACATAACCAAAAAAAAGGTCCCTCACAAAGAACTGGATATTCCTGATCTAAAACTTTCAGCCTCCAGACTGTGAAAAACAAAAATATTTGTTGTTTAAGCTACCTAGTCTTTGATATTTCAATATAGCAGCCTATACTGATTAAAATACTCACTGTCCCAGTGAGAACTGGGATCCTCAGGGCAAGTCTTTATTCCAAAAAACAAAAAACTATGATCAGTTAGAAGTAGAGTCCATGGTATTTCTGGCTACTAGAGTTAAAGAGATGCCAAGAGGCAATGATAAATCCAGTAGTTATATATAACATGCCTGTTTTTATTAATTTGTTTGATGTTTGTTCATTTTTAAGGTTTATCCTCTGAAGAGTTGGATATTTCCTAAAATTCCTTAAATACTTTTCCTCACCATAATTTCTGAAATACATTTTAAGGACAAGATTTGATCTGAATCAAATAATATCTGTCAGAGAGAGATGAAAAGGCATATAACTAGAATAATTCATAGTATCTGTACACATGAGAAATGTGATACTTAAAATTTTCCCGGGGGTTCATGTTAAGTTTGGGTTAAAAAAATACAGCTGAACAATAAAAGGCTTTCCACCTTTCTTTTTTAATGTTCTGTTCTTTTTATCTTCTGGATAAAGAGATATACTTTGCATATTTCTCAGTTTCTGTCCTTGAAATTACCATGCTGGATATAAAACCTAAATAGTTGCAGGCAGTAGAACCAATTTATGTCTGCAAATGAGCCATCTTCTTTAAAGTTTAAATGGCTTAAATGTACTATGGTGATTGTAAAAGTCAGGGTCATGAGACAAAATTTTAATCACAGATATAAAATGTGTGTCTGCTATGACCAAGGAATTTTTATAATTTCTAAACATTTACTAAAGTGAATTTCTTTAAATGCTAAAATCATGTTCACATCTTATCTACTTCATCATATATATGCAGCCAATGGTAGTAGAATCACTGTTATATTGAGAGAATATAAAACTTGAGCAAAGAATTGTTTAATAAAGCATCTATCTATTAGCTCTGGAATGTATGTAAATATAGAAGTAACATGACACTGTGTTATAAGATTAGTTAATATTACTATAACTTTAGAATATATCTGATATTCCTAAATTCCTCTTTTACATTACAGGAATAAATGCATTTACAAATTGCTATTATGTCTAAGAAGAATTAAAGGTAGGTGCAGAAGCTCAGTTTGAAAAAATATAAAAGAAAAAATTCACTATTTTTTAACATGCATTGTTACCGTATAACTGTTCAATTAAATTTATACATAAAATAATTAAGTCTAATTAGTAGTTAATATGTAATGACTACCTAGTCACAAAACTTAATGATACTCTAATTGTAATCAAAGGTACTATGTAATCGGTGCTTATTGCATTAAACTACGTATCACATGCCTGTTACCGCCTTTGTTTTATAAATTGGAACCTTAGTTCAACTCTGGCTTCTTAGTAAAGTAATGCCTTTGAAATGTTGAAAAAGAACTGGCAGGATGCCAAGGAATCTGCTTAAGCTGAAACACAAAAGAGATTTAGAGCAAAAAAAGGCTTGATCTTCAAATACCTTAGGTTTACTGCTATTACAGTAAGTGGGGCTCATATCAAATTATTAATATAAATGATTTGATTCTTTTCTCCTCACTCTTAGCAACATGACACTGTAGGTACTTGGTGGTAAAGACGGTTCAGGTATTTTTTGAAACATTTTGTAATGTCTTTGTCATTTTCATAGTCTCTATACCATTTTGATGGCAAAAGATTACAATAAAAGTATTCCAAGCATTCCTAATATGTAAATATTTATTTACAACAGTAGCTTTTCATGGCATTTCATGTAAGGTACTGAGAAGTTTATTACTACTATACATTTTTTGCTAAATAAGATATCTTATAACAGATCAGGCTTCAAGTACTGAAAAAAAAATACCTTATTAGACAGCTTTCATATATAACATGATCATTTGGTTGTATTAATAATATACAACTACAGTTTTTACTTATCTTCATATAAGATGGATAAAATACTTAAATGTTAGGCACAAAATCAGAAAATTATAGGAGATTATAGAAGAAAACATAGGAAAAATTCTTCTAGATATGGGCCTAAGCAAAGAATTTATGACTAAGACCTCAAAGGCAATTATAACAATAATAAAAATAAATAAGTGAGCCTTGTTTAAATTAAAAAGCTTCTGCACAGAAAAGGAAATAATCAGCAGAGCAAATAGACAACGTAGAGAATGGGAGAAAATATTCACAAACTATACATCCAGTAAAGGGCTAATATCCAGAATCTACAAAGAACTCAAGAAAATCAGCAAGCAAAAAAAAACCCCATTAAAAAGTGGGCAAAATACATGAACAGAAGTCTTTCAAAAGAACATAGACAAATGACCAGCAAACTTATGAAAAAATGTTCAATGTCACTAATCATCAGGGAAATACAAATTGAAGCCACAATGAGATATTGCCTTAGTCATGTCAGAATGACTATTATTAAAAAGTTAAAAAACAATAGATGCTGGTGTGGATGCAGGGAGAAAGAAATGATTATACACTGTTGGTGGGATTGAAGGTTAGTACAATTTCTATGGAAAACAATATGGAGGTTTCTCAAAGAATTAAAAGTAAACCTACCATTCAATCTAGCAATCCTACTACTGGGTATCTACCCAAAGGAAATGAAGTCCTTTTAGCAAAATGACACCTGCACTTGAATGTTTATTGCAGCAAAATTCACAATTGCAAAGGTGTAGAATCAACCCAAGCGTCCATCAATTCATGAGTGGGTTAACAAAATGTGGTGTATGTATGGCATAGATTACTACTCAGCCATAAAAAAGAATTAATTAATGTCTTTTGCAACAATTTGGATTGAACTGGAGAACATTATCCTAATTGAAGTAACTCAAGAATGGATAAACAACCACATGTACTCTGTGATAATTTGGAACTAATTGATGGGCACACATGGTCACAAAAAGAATTAAAAACCATTCAAAATCAAAAAGCGGGAGGAGGAGAAAGGGAGGAGTTAAAAAGCTATTGTAAAATGGGTACAATGAACACTATTCAGGTGACAGAGAAATTTACATGTCTGACTAAAGTCTTTTAAAAGCTATATATGGGCCGGGCGCGGTGGCTCACGCCTGCAATCCTAGCACTCTGGGAGGCCGAGGCGGGCGGATCGCTCAAGGTCAGGAGTTCAAAACCAGCCTGATCAAGAGTGAGACCCTGTCTCTACCAAAAATAGAAATAAATTAATTGGCCAACTAAAAATCTGATCAAGAGTGAGACCCTGTCTCTACCAAAAATAGAAATAAATTAATTGGTCAACTAAAAATATATAGAAAAAATTAGCCGGGCATGGTGGTGCATGCCTGTAGTCCCAGCTACTCGGGAGGCTGAGGCAGAAGGATTGCTTTAGCCCAGGAGTTTGAGGTTGCTGTGAGCTAGGCTGATGCCACGGCACTCACTCTAACCTGGGCAACAGAGTGAGACTCTGTCTCAAAAAGTAAAATAAAATAAAAGCTATATATGGAAGAAAAACATTTAAACTCCTTTAATATTGTGAAATAAAAAAGAAGAATATAAGATTTAAGAAGTGGTGACGTAGAGGTAAAAAAGAAACACGTTTCAACTTTCATAATACAATCACACTGATTTACAAGTACCATAACTGAAAGAGAAGAGTAGGGTAAGTTTTAAATGACAATCACAGTTACATATTCCAAATGATTATTTTAACCAATACTGCTTAATATATTAAATATAGATATATACTTCATGGTATTATCTGTACTTCTACTACAAGAATAAAATCTGAACTTTAGCAGTGTCAACTGAAGAATGACTGGGTTCATAAATTTGGAAAAGAGAGCTTGATTTCTCACAAAGTGTTACAGCCTGCAGGGTGGCCACTGTGACAAGCTGGGAAGTATAGCCTCCGACTGGAAGATGGAATCATGAAATTTGAGGAGAAGCCAACAGGAACAGGAATTTATGCTGAGCAAAGTGGCTGAATATACATATTTTGAATATTTATGAAAGGAAAAACATGAGCATGCACAACTAAGCTCAGGCTACTTCATGGGATCCATGAACAGAAGATGGTGGTGTTAGCATGTTCAGAGGGTGAAGTTTTCAGCCCTCTGGTGTCAAAGAATGAAGCAGAGGTCATGAAAACTCTCACTGTGCATCCTCTGTAGCCTGGTCAGAACAACTTCACAGTCAGTGGTCTCTTATCAGGAAGGAATGTTGGTCAGGTGCAGTTCCAAATTCACAAAAAGGGAGGAGCAGCATTAGGTGGTTATTGAAATCAGGGGTGAAGCAAGTCCTTTCAGAAGTCTGATTCTGTTTAACCCTTAGAAAAGAAAGCCTAAAAATGGCTAACAAGGAAGGGGGGTTAATGAGATGTGTCTGGTGTCCCATCCTGTCATAGTTGGGATTTCAGTTTTAGGATTTTTCTGGGGTTCACTTGGCTTAGAAGGGGTCTCTTCAGACAATTGGAGGGCTTAGGATTATATTTTTACTTCTCAGCAATTAGTAAAATTAATATTAATAATTATATTATTTTCTACTTAAGTATAAATCAATCTTTCATAAGCATATTTTATATAATTTATCATTAGTGAAGTCCCATTATATTCATGCACTATAAAAATAGTTACATGATTTACTTTTTTAACACATTTTAGTAATCTTTTAGAAGGTAATAATCTTATATCCATAAAATAGTGAACAGGTTAGGCAAATATATGAGCAAATAAATATCATACTAAAATTAAAATTTACTCTGAAATGTAGCAAAATGTTAGAAAAATTAGATAGGATTCCAACATATTTTGTTTTGTCCTAATATTCATGGGTAAATTTAATTGTGAAAAGTAGAAAATTCTGACTAATATATCTGAAGGAATACTACAAGAATGTAGATTAATCAAAGAGGAAACTAGACTGCTAAAGACCTATTAGTAATGTGTAATAGATATTTAAAAGACATTCATAACCAAAGATATAACAAGAAGAAACAATTTGTATATAGAATATGAACAATATAGCATTCAATACAAATAATATAGCATACAAATAATATACCATTCATTACTTGGAGATTATATCCACAACAGAAAAGCTTTTCAGTTGGAGTTTGAAGAAGGAAAAATAGAGATATGTCCATGGAATCCATGATAAAAGTTTGAGAATTTGCTTAGTGATCTTAAATAAAAAAATATTTTCTTTTGCTTTGTATGAAATTCAGTCTATATGAGTAGAAACAACTTATAAAAGTTAACTATAAAAGTTAAAGGATACTATCAAAAACTCTAAACATCTAATGTTAAACTCAGCTAAAGTTATATCTCTCAAATTAAAATTTAAAATAATTTACATATTTTACCAGTAAACTTACTACACTTTCCCAGAAGGCTACATTTTTGTCTATAGATATTAGTGTCAACACATACAATGCTAATGAAAAAGATAGTAAACAAAATTTCACAGAAGACTGAGGGGAAGAAAAGAAACCCTCCAAACTTTTTAGAATTTTGCAATTTAAAGAATC
This sequence comes from Cheirogaleus medius, assembly GCA_008086735.1. Taxonomy (NCBI): domain Eukaryota; kingdom Metazoa; phylum Chordata; class Mammalia; order Primates; family Cheirogaleidae; genus Cheirogaleus; species Cheirogaleus medius. The sequence goes on along the minus strand of VBSM01000272.1, from coordinate 93,579,880 downwards.
GTAGATTAGGAAAAGAATTTATTTTAGAATATATGACATAAAATATTCAAATAAAAAATAAATTGGAAAAAGAAAAGAAAAAGAAGAAGCAAATTCAAAGTGTTTCTGAAAACTGAAAATAAGACATCAGTTCCAGGCACTGGGCTAAGCAAATATTTTCATGCATTAAATGTATTAAAATAGAATATATAGAAATTTCTGTTTATATAAAGGCAGTTTAACCCCAATATAGCCCATCTCTACTACTGATAAAAATTCAAAACTCTGAAAATAATACAAAACAAATTTTAAAAAAAATCTAACTATCTAAGGATTTTCTAAGGAAACAAAATCAGGAAGATTGTGAAGAGGAATAAAAACTAGTTCTCAGAGTTTTGTTTCTTTTTCTCTCAAAGCTTTGCCCAGAGGGTAGGCTTTCCTTGAGGGGATTCAGAGTGAGCCTGGCAACTACAGAGGTGATTTCATGCTGAAAACATTCTCCAGACGTCTATCAAAAGCAAACTGTACAAAATAATTTTTACAATGTCCAAGATACAATTCAACATTTCTTGGCATTCAATGAGCTAGACGACTATGATCAATTTTAAAAGGGAATAGACAAGTAACAGATGCAAATCCTAAAATTTCCTAGATGTTGAATCTATCAGATTGGAGACTTTAAAGCAGCGATTGTAGTGCAGCTTCAGCCATGCTTACCAAGGTGAAGGAAAACATACTTAGAATGAATGAAAATATAAGACTTGGCAGCAAAGAGACAGACAGTTTAAAATAGAACAAAATTGAAATTTAAAGACTAAAAAAGTAGTATCTGGAATGAAACAAACAAACAAAAAAACCCTCATGATCGGCTCAATAGCAGAAAAGAAATGGAGTAAAGAGATAGTTAACTTGAAGAGGAAACAACAGAAAATTATTTAATCTGAAGTGTAGTGAGGAATAAGATAGATGAAACTGAAAAGTGTCTCATGAACCTGTAGGATACTTGCAAAATGTCTAATGTATGTAAGCAAAATCCCACAGATGAGACAGAAAAAATATTTGAAGAAACAACGGCCCCAAACAACCCAATATATTGATGAATATAAATCTATAGGTTAAAGAAGCTCAGCTCAACCCAACCACGAAAATTCAAAGAACACCACATTTAGACACATCCTAATCAAACAAATAAATAACAAAGATAAAGAAAATAGCTTGAAAACACCTAGAGAAAAATGATATATGGCATACTCATTTCCTTCAGAAACCAAAAACTCCAGAAGACAGTTGAAACACATTTTTAAAGAAATGCCAACCTAGAGTTCTTAATGGCAAGAAAAAGAAAATCATTTAGGAATAGGAATATAGAAGTGGGGTGGACATTTTCAGATTTAAAAAATTAATAGAATTTATCTCAAGCAAATCAGTCATATAAGAAATAGAGGATAAATTTCTTCAGGCTAAATGAAATCTGGATCTTCAATGATGAAGAAACAGCAAAAGACATTGGATTTAGATAAATACATAAAATATCTTTTTAGTTCCTTAAAATATTGTAATTGCTTAAAACAAAATTGTTCATAATGTATGATGGAATTTTAATGAATATATGTGTTATATATAATATAAAAATAAATAATCATTAAATAATGGGGTTGCAAGATTTATGCATGATTTTTACATTTAATGTAAATGTCAAAATATTAACTCTAGGTAGACTGTGAAAATATAGGTTTTTATATTGTAATCCCTAAAGAATCACTTAAAAGATAAAATAAAAACTAAAAAAATTGCCAATATAAATTAAAATAAAATACTAAAACTTCACATAAACCAAGAGAAAGTAGGAAAATGAGAACAGAACATACAAAAAGAAAAAACAGCAAAAAAAAAAAAGTGCACACCTAAATGAGATGATATTACCAATTGTATTAAATTTAATAGTTTAAACCAATGGATACCAAACTAGGGTCCATGGACAAAATCTTATATATATGGTTTAGAATGAAGAATGATTTTTACATTTTTCATGGTTTGTAAGAGAATAAAAGAAACATGACAAAGACTATTTGCAGTCCAAAACAACCTAAAATATTCATTTCCTTATCTTTTAATTGCTAAATCATCATTTAAACACTCCAATTATAAGCTAGATTTATGGAGTGGACGAAAAAGCAATATTCTATCATATGCTGCCATAAAGATATATTTTCATTTCATATGAGATATAAGTAAGCATAAGAGGGCAAGAGTAGTTATTTAAATCTTAGATATAACACATCATGTAAGAGATTAGCAGAGAAAAAGAGGAATATTTCATTCTGATAAAAAGGACAGTTCATGAGGGAGACATGTGCAGGAGAGAGAATAATGACTTCTTAAAGATATTGGCATTCTTATCCCCAGAACCTGTGAACATGTTATATTACATGGCAAAAAGGACTTTGCAGCTGTGACTAAGGTTGTTGAGATGGGAGGGTTGGCCTGGATTAATTGAGTGTATACAATTAACAACTAACAACAGTAGCGTCCCAGACAGAGAAGCAGTTGTGAAGAAGGAAGTAGAGTCCAGAGTGATGTGATGTGAACTAGACTGGCCATTGCTGGCTTTGAAGATGTAAGGGGACTATGAGGCAAGGAATGTGGAAAGCCTCTTAGAATCTGAAAAAGGAAAGATAATGGAACCTTCCCTAGAGCCTCCACAACAGAATACTGACCCACTGAAGCTTGATTTCAGCCCACTGAGAATCATGACGGCCCTCTGACCTTCATAACTTTTAAGACAATAAATTTGTTTTATGATATAACTAAGTTTGTTGTACTTGGTTATAGCAGCAATAGGGAAGTAATATGACATACAAAGTATTAATATGCATGTGCCTCACTGAGCCTCAAAATATGTGATGTAAACATCAACAAGATAAAAGAGAGAGAAAAAAGGTCACAATCATGGTGGACTTTGACACCCCTTACTCTGACAGCACAGCTACACAAAAAATTCAATAAAGACAGATTTAAACAGTACTATCATCCACCTTGATCTAATTGACATCTACAGAGCAAAATATACAACTGCAGAAGGCATATGCTTTGCAAATATACATCGTGTATTCACTAAGATACTTCATATTCTGGAACATAAACCAAATCTCAATAAATATATACGAATCAAAATCATAAAGAGTATTTTCTGAGCACAATAGAACTAAATTAGAAATCAATAACAGCAAAATATCTAGGAATACATCAGATATTTAGAAGTTAAAAGGATTCTTATGAGTAACCATGGGCCGAGAATAAAATCAAAAGAAAAATTAGAACATGTTTTTAACTGACCACAAAAATGCAACATAACACAATTTGTGGGATGCAGTTAAAGCACTGCTTACCAAAATTTTTGAGTTTTATATGGTTCTATTATAAAAAATGGGATATATAATAAATGTGCTACAATTGCTCTTTAAAAATCTAGAAATAAAGAGGAAAGTAAATTCAAAATACATAAAAGAAAGAAATAATGAGGATAAAAGAAGAATCATCAAACTAGAAAACAAAAATGTATAGAAAATATAAATTAACAAAACAAAAATCTGAGACTTTGAAAAGATCAACAATCATGGCAAATCCTTAGCTAGGAAAAAAGTCTTTCCAATAACTAGTGCTTGATCAACTACATATGTGCATGGAAAGATAATGAACACCAACTCCACAAAAAAGACCTCAAAATGAATTATAGACCCCAATGTAAATCCTAAATCTACAAAACTGTGAAAAGAAAGCATAGACATAAATCCTCATGGCTTTAGGTTAAGTAATGATTTCTTAGATAGAAAACAAACAGCATGGAATATAAAAGTCCAATTAATAAATCCGATATTAAGAAATTAGATTTAAGGAAAATTAAAATATTTTGCTCTTAAAAATCTATTTTAAGAAACCAAAGAAAAATGTTTATTGCAGGAAAAAGAAAGTATATGTTCACACAATGTTCAAAAATGTTCACAATAGGTTTTTTCCATAAAGAAAATCATTCAAAATGTCCTTCAATAGGTACTAAATAAATAAACTCTATTATATCTATGAGATACAATAACGGGAACAAGTATTATAAATTATTGATGCACTCATAAATATGTCAATGTATACTGAATGGAAGACCTCTGTAGGGACAACGGTGCAGAATGGGAGAAAATATTTGCAACCACACATATGAAAATGTGATATCCAAAATATATAAGAAAATCAAATAACTCAATAGTAAAAACAACAACAACAGCAAAAAAACCTGATTTAAAAAATGGGCAAAGGACCTGAATAGACATGTATTTATTTATTTTTAATATTTGCCCTTTGGCTGTATGAATAGACATTTATTAAAAGAAGACATGCACGTGGCCAATAAGTGCAGGAAAAAATGATCAGCATCACCAATCATTAGGGGAAATGCAAATTAAAACCACAGTAAGCTATCATTTCACAACTGTTAGAATAGCTTTAATCAAAGAGATGAAAGAGAAGTATTGAAGAGGATGCAAAGAAAAGGGAACACTGTTGGGGGAGATGTAAATTAGGATGAACATTATAGAAAATGGTATTGAGTGTCCTCAGAAAACTAAATATAGACCTATCATATTATCTAGCAATCCCTTGTCTGGGTATATATACCCAAAGGAATTGAAATCAGTCCCTCGTAGAGATACCTGCACTCCCATGTTCATTACAGCATTATTCACAATGACCCAGATATCAAATCAACCTAAGTGTCTATCAATGGATGAATGGATAAAGACAGTGTGTCATATAAACACAATGAAATACTATTCAGCCTTAAAAAGTGAGAAATCCTGTCACTTGCAACAAGATAGATGAACCTGGAGGAAAGTAAGTTAAATAAGCCAGAAAGATAAGTACCTCACAATCTCAATCATATATGGAATCTAATAAAGTTGAACTCATAGAAGTAAAGACTAAAATGTTGATTACCAGAGTCTTGGAGGAAGGTGAAAGGAACAGACTGGGGAGTGTCTATCAAAGGGTACATAGTTTAGGACAGACGGGAGGAACAGGTTTTGAGACCTATTTCATAGCTGGCTGACTGTAGTCAATAATAACATATATTTCCATATAGCTAAGAGACTAAATTTCCAATGTCTCACCACAAAAAATGATACGTAAGCAAGTGGACAGACATGTTACTTACCTTGAGTTAATCATTTAATATTGTATACACTTATCAAAATATCACATTGTGCCCCATAAATGTATACAATGAAGACTGGCAATCAAAAATAATATTAATAATATTTTTTTAAATCATCAAATTGTACATCATAAATATATACTATTTTTATGTATCAATAAAAGTAAAATAAATTTAAAAATAAATAAATAATGTAAACATAATACTATATGACTCCATGTACAAAATTCTTAGTAATACATGTATTTATATACATAGTCTAAATGTAGACTAAATTATAGTGATCAAAAATAGACAAATGAATGTCTAATGATAAATGTAAATGGAGAGATAGATTGCAAAGTGACCTGGGAAGACTACTGGGGTGATGGAAATTTTTATTTTGATGATTCCGATAGATTTGCAAGTGTACACATATGTCAAACTGATCACATTTTACACTTACTATGTGTTCTTTTTGTTGTACTCCATTGTACTTCAATAAAGTATTAAAATAGAAGATATTTATTTTTCTAATTATTCCTGCTCAAGTAGAATAAATTTAAATGTTTACTTTGAGGAAAAGGAAAAATTTATCAAGCATTAGAAGAGTCATAAAACTCACTTTCAATAATATTTGTGGAAAATTAATATTTAATGAAAACAAAAAGTAGTCATTTTTAACAACAGTTTAATAGATGGAAAAACATTTTATTGTTTTCAAGATATATTTACCAAGTCAGCCTCTAATCAACGTGGTGGCAACAATAATCTCGGGAAATGTTCAAAGAGTTCTCAAAACATCTATTTACAAGACAAGATCTTTCATCCTGTTTAAATAGGAGAAACTACGTAATTTTCTGGTGAGCTTTAGTCTAAACATTTACCTCTGAATAATTCAGTAGAAAAATAAACCAATGTTTAAATCTGTAATGGAGGAATGCATGTGTGATCAAAAGCAACTTTTACTTTGTTGGAAATCAGTCCTTGAAAAATGGAGTATCCTAATACCTTAAACACTTATTAGGGTATTCATTTTATTAAAAGATCACAAGAACAAATAATTCATACTGCAATATACAATTGTTTATTGAACCCATTATTTTCCACCTAACTGAAACCAATGATAACTAAAAATCTCATGTCATCATGTATCAGCATTTTACCATACCTTGATATTTTTTCCATCTATCACTTTGAAATTTGATTATATGCTGAGGTGCGATTTATATATCATTTGATCATAGTGTTCTCATAAAGGGGGAGTTATGTTTTATCCATCGTTCTTTCTGCTATCACTTAACACAAAACCTGAATATTAAAGTGGACTTCGTATGTTTTCAAAAATTAGTTTCAATAAAGTTTTGTGATATAAACACATAGAAACCATAGATCTTAGTCTAGGTTTTTATTTATTTCATATAAATACCTATGCTGGCATGCATGAAGAATAATTCAGAAGCTCCAGGCATCCTTGATAAATGTGGATATGCTTAAGCAAAAGCATTTTTAAGTGTTGGAGGTTTCAGAGGCCCCATGAGTCTCTTTCTTCAACCATTTATTCTATAAATAAAGAAATTGAGGTGCCAGGGATGCAGGTTATGCGACTAATTAGCATATTAGCTAGTCCTAACATTCTAGTATTGGCATATTATATATGAGCCATTCTGTTTTACTGTGTTTTGGAAATATCAAAGATGCTCAGTTTCCATAAACTCCACTTTTCTGAGTACTACCAACAGAGATTTCATAATTTTATGATATGTCAGATATGTTTAAAAATATTTAGAAATACAATGAAAAGAATCCTTAAATATTAAGTTTGATTAATAGAGTGCATTGCTTAGCACTTTTACAGGACAGTGAAAAAAGGCCAGAAGTATTCTAAAGATTTCCCCTTCAAAATATTTGGGCAGTTCAAATAGAAATCATATCTTGGCATCTTTAAGTTTTTGCTCACTTCGATTCACATTAAAAGAAACAAAAAGAAAAAAATATATATATGAAGTAAATTTTGGTTTAAATATACAAATATCAAATTATAAAATATAAGCAAATGTGTTGAAATATTGAGAAATGTTTATAATCTGCTAACAATATTTTGACCTAAAAAAGAAGCATACTTCTGATAATAGCAAAATGGCATAAAGAGTTTTAGGGGAAAAATCATATTAATTAAGTTATCAGCATCAATTCCTTCTTTGTGCATTCTCAATAATATCAGGCTATTTTGTTTGTTCTTCAGGAAGTGTGATGGCAACAAAATGACTTTCCAGGAAATTGTCTAACATTATCAAATAGAATCAGTAATTTGTGATAAAATCAAGGTGGCTTCTTTATAATCCTTTTAGAATTTGTTAATTTCTTTCCAAGAATTTCTTGACAAACACAGTCCATAAATATGTACAATAATATGGATTACTTTGTTCTTGAGAAAATATTTTCTTTCTAAAGGCATTATCCATTAGAAAATGCATCTTGTTTCACAGTTACCATTACAGTCCATCAGTATTAATGTGCTGGAAATGTTCCAATAGAAATGTTTTGTCAATAAGAATGTCTCATACATTCCCACCAAGACAGTTATGTCCTTTCAAGCATCAGAGAACCTTCAACACTGATGATTCATAAATATTTATTGAGAATGATGCTAAATTTGTTCATTTTCTAATAACAGGTATACTAAATTATTTTAAAATTCCAAGGCGATGACTTAAGGTGAATTGTGAAGGCTTTATTCATGTTAACTGTTCCACTTCCCAAATCTCACATAGTTATGAAAATATTTTTATTTCTTCTAAAAACTATCCTGTTATAGTCCTCCCTTCCAGATAGGCAAAAAATACTATTCTGATAAGATGTAAGTACTGATATATGTCACTGAAATTGAAACACTATTTTATATTTTATGAGGATGTAAAATAATTTACCAGACCAACTTGAATTAGAAGTGAAGATACTTGTTGCATGTCTTAGACACAGAATCATAAATACTATAAAGAAACAGACAAAAATCTGAGGATATATTGACCAAATGTGTTTTGGGTTAAATATCACAAAAAAAAGACAGTCACTGTTTTCAGAATAATTAATATCATGATCATTAAATATACTGTGAAATGTCCCATAGCATCCACTAGATGTCTCCAATAACTGACTTTTAATGGCTACATTCCTTCCAAAGCTATGCATTAAATACTAAAACATGAGCTACATAGATAGGTATTGTGATTTTTCTATAAAAATTCTTATTTTTTAATGCAGACAAAGCTCTTGTAATAAACATACAAAAAGAAAAAAACTTACATTCAATATCAAGGTACATGCTCTTTTGGTGCCCTCCAATTCTACTTGCAGCTTCACAGTCATATCTCCCTGAATCTGACAACTTCACATCTTTAATATGCAGTGATGAGCTTCCATGCTGCCCTTTGACTTCAATACGGCCATCTGGGCTCTGTTTATATTGATTCAGGAAAAAAAAAGATTTTATGCTTGTTTGTGCAAAACGATGACCAAATACATAACATTATGTTATTTTCTATGTTTCTCTGACCAAAAAATCATTCCAGCTCCAGAAAAATATTTCTTATATAGCTGAGAATAAGTTTTTTAAAAATCAAACTTTTTAAATTCTTATAACAACTTCATGAAGATTTCATGTCCCCCACCTATATAATCATAAATAACATTGCATTGCCTCCCAAATAAAACACTAATCACTCAGCCTGAAGTTTAAAGATCTCCATGTAGTATAACTTTTCTGTGCAAACACATTTTAGAATTTGGATACCATTAATTTTAATCATTTTGAATTACTTGTGCTGTTTGAATGTCCTATGCTTTCCATAAGCACCCTTCACAGACTTGTTGCAAATATTTCCCCTGTTTTCTCTTCCATATTTACATGTCAAGATACTACTGTCCATCTTTTAATTTATTGGCCAAATATCAATTTACATTCAAAATTGTCCCTGATTGCCTAAATAAATAATTACTACTTCTTTGAATTCCATACTTTTCTTGGGAGTTCTTGTTAGAACTTCAGAATTCATCTTGTAGGATGATATTATAGTTGAAGGAATGTGAGAAAATTTTTATAGAACATCATGTAAAAGATACCTGGATGTCTAGGAAAGAAGCATTATATTTTAATATTTTTATATAGCAAATTAAGTTATAGTGAAATTTACAAGTAGTTGAGTAAAAAAAAGGTAATCCTTCAGTTACTATTTACTATGGGTTAAAAACTTGCATGTAGTTATTTTTATTAGAATATAGCAACAAGATACTCTATTATAATAATGCAAAGTAAATTCTTCATTTTATAAGGAAAATATATTATTTCACATTATTAAAAAAGTACATTTTAAATTTATAATTTTCTTCCCTTGAAAATAAACATATTTTTTGTTATTATCTGTTGTACATGGTATAGTTTTTAACTTGTGAAAACTATTGGTGTGCAGATAATATCAGCAGGATATTGGTAAAAGTGTTGGCATTTAAACATCATTATTAATGTATCTGAAATTATTAACAGAAATTCTGGGAAAACATAAATTTGGGGAATCTGTGTGACTCCTTAGGAAGTTCTAGTCATTCAGACTTAACATTAGCTCTGTCATGATGCAGGATGTGCAGCTGACTCCGTTACTTGCACTAGAAGACCAAAGACATTTTTTCTAAAGGACATGTCTCTCTTTGTCTTACAAAAAGCATTACACATATCTGAAAGAAAATTCATTTATATCTTGGCTTTAATTCAACACCTACTGAAGATTAAGACATCTGATATTTGATTGAGACAGGTTAATGGGCATTTTAGCTGTCTGTCTAGTATTTCCAGGTTCTATCACTGAATTAAGTCAGATGATTAGATAGCAAAATGTCTGACTATACATTATTACTTCCAACCTTTACAGAAAGGTACTCTCTGAAATTTGATTTGATGTTCTATTATTTGCCTTCTAGAAGGTCAGTTTAAGAATTGCTTATTTGAATATTATTTCAATATATTTATAAAAGGTTATTTTTAGAGTGTATTGTCCTTTCAAGACTCTCTTAATCAAATATCCATGTGATAACCACCTTATTAAGTTTCAAATTAAATTTTGTGTTGGCAATTTCAATTGAAATTATACAAAGTGTCATGTTTATAGGTTATTTTTGTGACCTTACCTGGCTAGACATTTATTATTAAATTTAGAATCCAATTGTAGTATGCAGCACATTTGAGGTGGTCAGTATTTCCTAACTTTCTTCATTACAATGTGTCCTTGAACATTATTTTAGAGTCACTAACCCCTTTGGCCTTTTGAGAGAATTATGGATCATGTCACTTAGCCACTCAACAATTTTGTGTGTGCGCCTGTGTGTGTAACATTCTACAGTAAGGAGCCAGGCACTGAGGATACAGTGCTGAGCAAAATGGAATAGTTTCTACCATTAGTGGTATTAAAGTTTATCAGAGAATGCACATATTAATTTTAAATTACAACACAAATAAATTATAAAAAGTACCATGTAGGAAGACCATAGTTTCATTTTGGGGGTGAGTAAATGGAGGGGCAGGGTAGAGTCAGAGTTATGTTTCCTGAAAAACCAAAACGTGAATTGAGCCCTGCAAATGGTGAAAGAGAGGTGGTACTGACGAGTGAATTCCAGGTAGATGTGCCAGGAGGATACACAGAAGAGAAGGAAGCAAGCAGACACACAGAAGCAAGTGAGGGCATGCAGCTCCCCTGATGTTGGACAAGCAAATAGAGACCACATGCAGAACCCAAGACAAATACATAGACACAAAAAATGTGCACCCAATTTTGTACCCTTGAATTATATATTCTGTTGGTCTCATTCCTACTGGCATTGTTTCACTATTGAATGTAAACTCAACTTCAAATACTTGATGGTAAAGACAATGTATAACTGCTAAATATACAAAGAGGAAAACCAACACTCTCCAAAGATTATAAGCATTAATTTATCCAAACTAACATCTCAAAATTATTTTAATATTGTGTTAATATGACAAAGTTCTATAGCCATACCAAGAATTTTAAACAGAAAGATTATTTTTCCTCCTTACAAGATCCTTTTATTTACTACTAGCTATATTATCTTTGGTCTGGGTTTGTTCCCAGCTTTCTAATTTTCTTCCTGTTTTTATTTTATGCACTGAACTTTTTTACAATTATTCTTTCTCCTAGCAGTGTAAATGATGTCATAAAGAGAAATATGTGCAATAAAATTTCTTAACTTAGTTTCTTCACTAGGTCCTAGTGCTATTTTGTTTTCATTGCATATATTGTCAGCAATTTATTCAACAACTAGGAATTGAAGACAATAATCATTATAGGTAACGCATATGATACATTATACCTGTTTAACAATATTCTATACATTTTACATTTACTAGTTCATTTAATCCCAATGATACCACTATGAGGTTGGGACTAATATCATACCCATTTTAAGATGAGGAAATTGATGCAGGGAAACATTAAATAATTTGCCAAGTCCTACAGCTTATAAATGACAGCAGGTGGGTGTCCAGCTGTCTGGCCATGGAGTTCATGCTCTGAATTACTTCTGCTATATGATCTACAACCAAAACCACAACTATGAGGTTGCACTACACATCAGCCACATCTATGTGATACATACTATACTGGATTCTGAGGATAGAAAGATAAATGAGAAAGGCAAAGCTAAAAGAATGGAATTGGATTATTCCTAACACAAAGAAATGTCAAATGCCTCAGGTGATTAATTTACATTGTATTCCTGTATGAAAACATCACATGTACCATATAAAGGTTTACAATTATATACCCATAATAATTTTTAAAATAAATTAAAAAGTGTAAGAAAGAATAAAAAAGGAAGGCAAACCCCTTAGCTGCCCAGGAAATAGGATTTAGAGGAACAAAATGATAAATTATAATACATGCTAGTATAGATGAAATTCAAGAAGAAAATCGTATGTGGTCCACAGAGATAAGGAAGTTTCCCGTAGGTATTTCTGTGTAAACTGAAGGACAAGTAATAATGATAAGACAGGCATTGGACTGGCTCCATAATTTTCAGGGCCCACTGCAAAATAAAACGTGTGCTTTCTTGTTTAAAAAATATTACATTTTCGATTTGCATTTCCCTGATGATTAGATATGTTGAGCATTTTTTCATATGTTTGTT
>VBSM01000272.1:93537249-93552422 GCA_008086735.1 Cheirogaleus medius | reverse complement strand
AAAAAAAAAAAGAATGTGGAAGAATCAGTATTTACTGCTATATAATATGGAAAGTATGTGAAGGCCCAGAAGGCGACAAAAATCACTCATTTACTACAGATGAAAACATTGGAGGAGTGAGGGAAGACAGATGTGAGAGAAAGGGAAGAAGAAGATGATGATAATGTAAGAAATCTGTGATATTTCTGAGGGAAAGATGCAGTTTCTGTACCACCTAATAGAAACATAGTGCTAGTCTGGAGCACTTATCAAGATTGTTACAAAATAGACTAAACCCTACCAAAATAACCACTAAGCCCTGGAAAAATGCCCAACACTTTCATGCCCTCAAATGGCTGACTCAGACCAGCCCTGACTGCTTTAGAGCTGCTTTGGTTATCCTATAGTGCCCTTCAGCTAATTGTAATACTAAAATCCCAGCCTAGTGAAAAAGTGTAATGTCATTAACATAACATGAGTTGTATGACAGTGTATGATGATGGTTCTGTCCCAGCTGTGATTTGTTTCACCGTGAAGAAGCAAAGATACAATGTAAAAACTTTACGTTACTCATTGGGAAAGGATTTAAAGCAACCTCACAGGGTGGGACTGCCAACTAGAACAAGCTCTGTGGAAAGTAATGTGGAGGTATCTCAAAAAGTTACAAGTGGATCTACCATTTGGTTCAGCAATCCCATTACTGGGCATCTACCCAAAAGAACAAAAGGATATTCTATAAAAAAGACATCTGTACTCGAATGTTTATAGCAGCACAATTCACAATTGCAAAGATGTGGAAACAACCCAAGTGCCCATCAATACATGAGTGAATTAATAAAATGTGGTATATGTATGCCATGGAGTTCTACTCAGCCACAGAAAACAATGGTGATCTAGCACCTCTTTTATTATCTTGGATAAAGCTGGAGCCCATTCTACTAAGTGAAATAACACAAGAATAGAAAATCAAGTGCCACATGTACTCACCATCAAATTGGTATTAACTGATCCTCAGTTATGTGCACATAACAGTAACATTCAGTGGGTGTCAGGCATATGGGGAGGGGATAAGGGGCTGGGTATATTCACCTGTAATGGGTGTGGTGCGCACCATATAGGCAATGGAAACTCTTGAAGCTTTGACTCAGGTGGGGCAAAGGGAATATATTTAACCTAAACATTTGTATCCCCATAATATGTTGAAACAAACAAAATCAAAGACTTTTTAAAATTACATATAATACATTATATTTAAAAATAGTAATTAGTTTAAAAGAGCTCTGCTTTTAAACATCATGTTTTTTGGTGTCTTGTTGAAAGATATATTTTGCAAGGATATTTTATGGAATATTAATATGCATAGTTCAATAGTTTAATATCATCCACAAATAAAGAGAGGGTAATTAGCATTAGGAACCATAAGAATATGGGAAATTGCATATAATAAGGCACATTTTTTCTCAATAGAATTTGTGTGAAATTAATATGATTCTATCCCTAATGGAAGCTGACTTGGATTCTAGTATAAAATTGTGCCCAATAATAAGAAAAAAATAGGATCACATGGTAGTTATTAAGTTAGTATCATTACAACTTTAACCCATATTTATTGAAGAGAAACTCTGAAAACATTTATTTAATATCTTAAATTAATCATTTATTTTATAATAATAATAGTTCTAAGATTCTAGATTGTTTCTTAAAGCATGTGCTTTCAAATATTTTGGTAACATCTATTATAAAAAGTAATTTTTCATAAATATATTTAATTAAACCCATTAAGAAATTTTAGTGTTTACTGACCATCATATTTTAAATAGTTTACAATAGGAAGTATCAGATTACAAACAAGTTTAAAAAATGAATGTTTCTTCTGACTTCTCATTTGCATTTTATTGGATGGAAATATCATGTAAATTAGTATGAGAAGGCCAGCCATACTCTTTTCATTTTCAGAAAGGATCATAGGTTCTCAGCTGCTCTCATCCATGATGGTAATTAGTGTCTCTTCTCCCAGGGCAGGGCTGCAAGGTCTAATGCTACTTGGTACTGTGTGGGGTACATTTATCCAATTCTCAAGTTTAGTATAAGAACATTCACTTCCCTATAGATTTTAAGTCCTATAATATTTTATTCTCATTTATTTCTTTTGTCTTATTTGGTGATTGATTGTGAATTACACAAGGAAAAGAGATTCTGTTAACTGAGATTCTACTTTGAAAAATGTACAAGGATGAACATATTTGCTAAACAGAATTGTCATGTTGTTGGATGAAATTATTAGTTTGAAGTATAGGACATTGAAGATATTTCACTGTCTATGACCTACATGTTTGAGATTTTATCAAAACTTTCACTGGTGTGTGCATAATGGGAACTTTTTAGTTTTGTTTTGCATTTCCCGAGTTCCTATTGGGTGCCAACTAATCCCCTTAAGAGCATTTTTCTGTTGAATAGATTGGTTGTAAAATTTCATCTTGACTTAGAGTTATGAGTTGTTTTCTAAAATATGGCTTGAAGACTATCTGACACCAACTGATGAGTTTATTAAATATGCATTCCTAGGCCCCAGGCTAGACATAATAAATTAAATTCCAAGAGTAGGAATCTAGAATCTGCATTATAATAGGTTGTCCAAGGGATGCTTATGGAAAGTACAATCTCATGCTACTTTCCATGACAAGAATGATATGATCTCAATATACTCTGTGATTGTGTTTGATCAAACCCTTGGTGTCAGATTTTATGAAGTCTATTAGCAACCAGAATTTAATCAGAATAATAGCAATAAAATAAACTGTGTTTTAAAAATTATGTAATATGGCAAAGATTAAAATAAAGTTTATTGAATATTTACAGTATACTAAACATTTTGGCATGTATTTTATGATGTACTTTTCATCTTCCTGATGACAATAAGGAAAATAAATATTATTGCCAACATTTTAAAGGGGAAGAAGCTCATATTAAAAAGTTCAAATAACATTGCCAAAGCAGAAGCATCATAAATGGTAAAGCTGAGATTCAAAACTTGATCTGCTTTACTTCAAAGCTCAGCTCAATCATTCAATTTGTGAATTTTGTTGTTGAAGAAACTAGGAATATTAAGAGAAAAGAGGCTTCCTAGAATTTAAGAAATAATTTGGGGATTTTAAAATATATTTGGAGAATCGTCATGATAGAAAGACAATAGCCTTTATTTCTTTATCCACTGGATAAAAGTTGTATCGAAAAGCATATGTGGGCTTCTGTAATTGTTTTGTGACAAATTAACCACATCAAAAAAATTTAGAAGATTTTTTTATTGGGATAATCTTTAGCAAACAGAAAATGAAACATTATTTTTCACAGGTAGTACAGAAAAAATTTTGTGTGTGGTTGGGGTGGCCTGGGGCATAGATCCTAGAATAAAATATCTCAGCTTTCTGATTACTTGATAAAATTTTGCCAATAAAATAATTGAATATAATTTACCTCTCAGTCCCAGCATATATATATATATATATATATATAAAATGGAGAGTAAAAGTTTTCTTTGAGAAGATAACTTTTAGAAATTTTACAGTAGACATGAAAATAAATAGAAAGCATAGCACTAGAAATATGAAGGTACAGTTAATAAGGTCTAAAGGCATGGAATAGATACTCTTGAGTGATCAGATATAAATACATGTGTAAAATTCAACTATAAAATAATCTCCAATTGTTTTAAATACCTCATTACATTTTTGAAATTTTGTGAAAATTTAATTCTTTTTGGCTTTGGCAACTGTGCCACAGTAATACCTATGATTTTCTATTAAGAAAATATTAAAGCAAACTGTAACATTTCTCTGAGTTGCCAAAAGACTATGATTGTCATTCACATTTTATAAATTTTATTTTCAACTTGAATATATAAAATATATCAAAATAGCCCAACTATTACCAAAAGAGATATATTTTGTTCAAAATGCCATAATGAAGAAAAATGCGACAAAAAAGGATGATATATATGATAACATATTCTTTTTTTGTTGTTGTTAGAATAATTTATTTTTTTTCTTTATATTTTCTTTTTTGTTTATTTCAGCATATTATGGGGGTACAAATATTACAGTTATGTACATTGCCCATGCCCCCCCTCCTCCCTCGAGGCAGAGCCTCAAGCATGACCATCCCCCAACATAATGAGTGAAACGTGCAACGTTTGGGGGATGGTCATAACATATTCTTTCAAAAGAGAAGTAATAAATGGGTCAGAGAGATGCCTTTTTATCATTTTATGGTGTAGCATGCTGTTAAATATAACACAATGAATTGAGGGTTAGAAAGTATATTATGGACAAAATGATTTCTTTTTACTATCACTGTTAGTAAGTCAAAGGTACATTGATGTGCATGGATATTTTAGATATCATATTTTTGGCAGAAATCAATCTAAATTAATGAAAAAAGTTTAAAGGAGATTTCCCTTTAACTCTGAGTAGAGAAAAGCTATCTAGTAGCCTAATTTTATAATCTTTACTAATATGAAAATGCCGGTTTCTTCATGCCAGTACTTTTCTATCTTTTCATTTCTCTCTCACCTTTGTTTGTATTTGGAGTTTTGTATGAATAGTTGTGAAAAATAACAATAATTAAAATCCATGAAGGGTAGTGAAATGTATAGTAATGTTTAATTGATTTCTAAATACCTTGAATGCATTCTTGTGAAACGTCACCAAAGTGCAGTAATTTGTATGTACTTATTTTCTCTTTATAGATTCAAAATTATATGAAAGAACAAACCTACACTTGTATGCATAAAGACAGTTTTAAAGATTAAAATGTTAAATGATAGCCAGACTTTTTTGAATTGGAATTGCTTTTCCTCTTTCAGTTCCAATAAAACTTTATTCCTAAAAGAGGCTCCAGGCCAGATTTGGCCTGTGGGACATAGTTTTTTGACTCCTGCCTAAGTAAAAAGGAAATTAAGTTAATTCAAAATAAATATATATATATATTTTTTGCAAATCCCTTCCAGCACTCATCACTCACTGTAGTAGTTTCTAAATGCACAATCATTTCTTTAACAAACTGAAATTACTAAGGTTTAAAGTCAAATGTACTAATTTGTGAATCTTTATTCTGTTTAAAATGGCAATATTATTTGTTTCATGTACTTTTCTCACTGTCAATATAGTCTCAAAGGCCAGATATTTACACAGCAGGGTAGAGGTTAAAATTGCAATAACATGTTTTAAAGATTCAATGTTTAACCCAAAGTCCATGTAAGCAACTCTAAGAAAAATACTACCAGCTTAAGATTTTGTTACTTAATGAATAACATCTTTAAATATTTCATATTGACATTTTTTTCTCTGAAGTTACCTTTTTAAAAATTAAATCATTTATGTGATTCCTAAAAGTGACTGAGTAAATTGGAGACTATGAGAGATTTAATAATATTCAAAACACTGGAAATTGCAGTGGTATTAGAAACTACTACATATTGAGATGCTATTACCTTATCGCCTTCAGAAAATGTGATTCCATCCACAGCTCTTTTCCAAGTGATTTCTGGAATAGGCTCCCCTTCCGCATCACATATGAGTGTGACTTGACCGTTCTCATACGTTGTCTCATTTTTAAGCTGTATTATGTGAGGCTGTACTGTAAAGAATATATATATTACTCAATCGGTATTAGAGGAAAATATTACCACTCAGACCTAAAATTTATGGTGGGCATTTAAGTTTACTTTAGTAGAGTAGGAGACTACTAACTTTGTAGCAATCACAGTGGCATGCTTTGCTATATAGAACTGTCAAGAGAGTTGCAAATTACAGGAGAAACAGGAGAAAAAATTTTAGAAAATAATGCTTATTATCATAAAATTAATTTGAGGTTGTCTAGAAACCAACATACAAATTATAATTCCTTTCAAAATTTTACCTATTTAAATGCAATCTTGTAATTTATTTTCCTTTATTAATACCACAAAATTAAAATTTCTTCTTTTAAAGCTACATATGTATGCATGCATATGTGTGCAAATATACATGTATACACACATAAATGCATACTATACCTATATATACACTATAGTATCCATTTATTTAATGATTATCTCTAGAATTATAATAACAATTTCACCAAAGAGGGAAAATGATTTATCCTGAATATGTAGTAAATATAATGATATAAAAATGTAAAAATATTTACAAAGTAAATATATAAGCATGTCATTTACATATATTATTCCATTTTATTTATTTTGACTTCAGTTTACTTAACCATAAATTAGACATTGCAATACTATCTTTGTGAATTATAACTTCTATAAAAAAGAAAATAATTATACCTACAAATTTAAATGATCTTAAAATTAAAAATGTCCCTCTATAAAATTACATCATACCACAGATCTTTAATTTTTGAACTTTGTGTAATCTGCATTTCTTAAATTTTTGCTTGTTAAGACATAACATCAATAAAAATTCAGCACTTGTTATTCTAATGCAATAGTTTATTTTCAAAAATCTTTCAATAAAATTAACCAGGGAATATAAATAAGTTATTTTTAATATCAGGAAAGAATATTTCTGGTATCAGAAGTTTCTGATATCAGACAACATTTTAACAATTCACTGTTTATTCTCTTGCCTTTAATGGATTCAGTTATTTTCTCATTTATATGTACATGCTTTTGTGTCCAAAGCAACCAAAATTTTTTCAGTGTTACTACACAAAAGTGATTACAATAGTGACATGACATATAATATTTCATGTATTTATTTCTATTTAAAAAGATGAAAATAGAACCTTTCTTTTATTTATCTTTTTGCTCTCACTCATGGCCACCCTCATAAAAAAGAAGTAAGAAAACAGTATTTCAGATGATTCCACTGAGATGGATTAAGAATACCCATCCTTTGGAATTATCTCACACACTACCATTTCTAATTAATTAATTTATTTTTATACTGAGTCATATTTGCTTAGTGTTGTAGTTTTCAAAGAAAACCATATATTTAAGTGGAGAATATTGCTAGCACATGTTAGGGACTTTGTATAATTTCTAATAGTTTTAAGTTTATTTACTCTTCCCTCTACAGGAACAATCTTCTCCACCCTTTTAGCTTGGCCTACTTTTCATCATTAAAGCTTTTTGTGTAAAGACAACCTAGACATTACCCTTCTGAATAACTTTCCAACATCATACTGTCTACAATAATGGTCCTCTTTATCCAACACCACCTGATTTATCCAGTTTCATTCTTCTTCTTAGGACATTGTATTATTCAAATTTAATTTTTTAAATACATTTTGATGTAGCTTTTTATTTTCTGTCTCACTCTACTAGAATATAAGCTTTATGAAAATCTCTCTGGTTCATAAAATGCTTCCATCAGACAAAGTGACCACAGGACTAATCCACAGAGAGCATGTCCACGTAGGTATTACCATTCATCTTGTGGCCAGTGTAAGGAGTACCTCTGCACCTGCTAACTGTAACTATCGGTCCTTCTAACTCTCACAGATTTTTTTCCTTCTTCTTCCTCTTTTTGTTGTGAAAGTATTTTGATAACAATATTTTTAAAGATGATGAAAATATACTAGATGTTAATAGTACATGTGATTTTTAATGTTATGCTGTTTAAAGAGAAAAATCACATTACAAGTATACACCAGCATAACAGTCTTTCTTCATGCAAATATATTGAAGCTAAATCAATATTTTTTAAAGTACTAGTTTTCTATGATGCATAAGTTCTCAAAAAAGGACAATATAGCTCTTGGTAAAAATGGACAATATTTACAATTTCTTTGAATATAAAGAAAAAGGAATGTTTAATTATAGTTATAGGTCAATATTTCTCAATTATAGCCTTATAGATGTGCTCATTTGATGTATATTAAAAGTAAAACTAATCCTCAAATTTGTCATTTAAAGACTTATGAAGACCAACACTTGTATAGATATATTACAAATGTAATGTAATGCATGCAATTACATATAGGTGTAATTTGAATGAATTTTCTTTAGTTTCTCATGAGTCAGGGAATCTCACAAAAATTTGCATATGCAATTTTATATAATTCTGAAAATAATTCTGTCTGGTAGCTGAAAATTAAAAATATATTACAGAGAAGAAGAAACTAGGTTTAATTATTAAAAGTTTAAAGAATTTGTATGAATGACAAAGTAGGTTGACTCAGATCTTCCTCTGGACATCACAGCTGTAAACACTATACTACAATACTTACCAAAGACTTGGAGGAATGCCTGCTTTTCATCTTCTCCTGCCTTATTTGTGGCCCTGCAGACATAAGGACCCCCATCGCTATTGATTATGTTTCTGACAGTGAGTTCTGTATTGCTTCCTTTCAGTATGTACTTTTCATTTTCTTCAATGAGCTTGCCATTCCTAAAGAGGAAAAAAAGAGGTTGATCTTCACAAATTTGACTTTATAACTCAACAAATTATAATCAACTGTTTTATCTCAGGCCATCAATTATTTCATGGCTACTGTCCTTGGCAGACACAGCTGTATTCTGAAAAAAAGTATATTTTTAGCAGCCCATTAATATAATGCATAAATGTTAAAATTATCCTTGAAAATTGTTTTGATTTTAGAAACAAAAATAACACCTGAGCTATGTCGAAATCTTGACACTAGTCAGACATAAAAAGCACATCAGTTCTATTCCTACTTTGAAAAAATAGAAAAAATAGATTTATTTGTTGATTTTCAATTCCATACATACCTTAAATGTTGGTAAGCCAATACATATTTCAAAAATTATGTATTAACTGGCTTCCTGGGACACATTTAAAATAATTTCTATGGAAATTAAAGAAGTTTAAAATAAATACAATGTAAACACATAATAAATTTATATTACAGATAAGTACTGTTAATAAAAAGATGAGAGAGTTATGTGAAAACATAACTAATTTGAGAAATTATGCTACATATGATGATCTAACTCATTAATTATGAGAATAAATCATTTTTATGCTTCCTCTTAGACACAAATAATTGTCAATATTTTCCAAATTCTTTATGGACTGGAAGGGATCTTATTTTGCTCCCATTCTAGTCTTTGTAATGCTTTAGAATAATCACTTTCAATCATTTTTACTATAACCTACAGAAATATTTTATATTATAATCTGAAATATTTCTATAGTTCTCCTTAATATTTGTGTAATATTCTTATTTTATGAATTTGCTTCACTTCCATTTTATTCTCCTCAATTCCATTTACTCCTCCTTTTCTTCTCCTTCTTTATTTTTCTTATAGTAGTAGTCTGGGTGACTGAATTAATTCTAAGACTTACTAATGTAAAAATTTGGGGATCTATTATTTTGATTTTGGTGATTTACTTGTCCATACAATTTTAAATTCAAAGAAAAGAAATGTCTATGAAGATTATTAAAAAATCACTCTTCAGATAACATAGAAGATATCTCTTATACACTAAAATTGTCTCCAGTGAATTCTGCTCTACTTTCTAGAAAACACTGACATATATAGTAATACAATCCTTATTCTTCTATGACTCAATAGCACTTGTTTTTCCAGTTTCTCATGACATCTCTAAATATAGTGTGCAAAGTATTTTAAGATGAGTGGAGATCAAGGAGTTAGTGTTTATTAAATAATAATAACAAAGGCATATATACCATCTTATACTTCTCATGTATTTACTCATATTTTACTAATCCAATCTTTACAACAATTATAAAAATGACATTCAGTATTTTTGTCTAGAATTTAATGTACATGTAGGGCTTTCACCACAATTAGTGATACAATATATTTCTCAATCTTTTCAAAGAAAATCATTCATTCATTTGTTCCTTAACAACAATAATAATAATACAGTAGAGGTTTCCGCAGCTTATAATTTATAAAACACTTTCCTTGTATTATTTCCTTTATCAAATACAGTCAGCCTATAGATTTGCATTTTCTTCTTCCATCCACATTCACAGATCAGAGAACTAAAATTTATGTATATTTCCAATTTTCAATTCACAAATGAAGAGACTCAGGCTCACACAGTAATAAAAGGAGCAGATTAAGTTCCGGTGTTCTTTCCAATAAAAAAGATATTTCCCTACTTCATATGTAATATTGTGCTAAATATTTGATGTATAGCAAATTAGTTGTCACCGCTCATGAAGAATTCATAATCTTGTTGGAATTAATACAGGATAATATAGATTCCATTAATGAACTTATAATTTTTTTGAGGACTAGTCTGTTATAGCAGGAGAGAAAGAAAGGAAGATGACTTATATTCTGAGAATTTTCATTGGAATAAAAAAAAAAACAACCTTGATTTTGTCTTTGAAATAGATTAATTCGTCTTGAAGAAATTTGGAGGAAGTAAGTGCATAAAGAATATGTTCCCATTTAATGTTTAATTAAAACATCATTAAAGTATAATAAATAACATAATATTCTTAATATCTCTTTTCCAACTAATGTGTTTAGAATATCCTCCTATTGTTATTTACTGCCCATTTCTATGGGATGTCAATGTCTGAAAAAGCACTCCCAAAGGATTCTGATATATTATTCCCTTAAGCTCATCTTTTAAAACTCAAACCACTTCTTTAAGTGCCCCTTTTCCAGGTACAAGAAAATAGGAGCCAAAATTATAGAATTAATGGAAACAATGCAGAATGGATAATAATTGTATTTTTCACAATAGTGGAAAGAGAGAAACCGTATTTTCCCTCCCAATTTAAATGACAAAAACACTAGCTCACATATAAAATCACTGTTTTCAAACACTGGGCAACAGGTAGCACATAACAGAGGCCACAGAGGATCACCATAGCTTACTGCATGAACACTTTTCAGGTTGCAGCTGGGAGAGGAAAAACCCGAACAGAGTCAGGTAGTATATGTGGGTTGAAAGACAGAGTTTGTGGTTGGGAAAGGTCAAAGTGGCTAGGATTTGCAAGTTAGAAAATGGGAGAGAAGAGAGCTGCATAAGCAATAGAGGTACAGATATCTGCAGAGGGCCCCCAACAAATTTTTAACTGAATATTAATTGATAAGTGGATGCCAGTAAGGCTTTCTCAGGCTAAGAAAAGAACCATTGGAAAAGATAAAGTACAACAATCCCAGAAGTTTACCTAATACCAGGAATAACTTGTATTTCAACTATTCAGAGTAGAAAGGCCTCTTAAACACAGGGCTTTAAGTTATGTCCTTAGAAAAATATTCACTCAATAATGGAGATAAATTAACATTAGACTGAAGGTTGTTCTGGATCCACACAGAAGAGCCCAAAAGCAAACCTCAAGAAGAAAAAACTTTTTCTAAGTAACTCAACTGTATCTATAAAACAAAGTAAAAGAATGCTAAAATATCAAGCACCCCAAAGTATAAAATTATCAATGCCAGTCACCCAATAAAAATTATCAGTATGGTAAAATAAGCACAAAAATATGATCCATAAAAAGGAGAAAATCAATTAAAATGTTGTATAAATGATACAGACGCTAGATTAGTAGACATATCTGTTAAAAAGCTATTAGAAATGTATTCTTATATGTTCAATGAAGTAAAACTTGAGAATGAAAAGAGAGGAAAGGAAGACAAATAAAAGGCCTTCCTCAAACTTGTAGAGATAAAAAATAGAATGATTAAAAAAATACTCCAGTGGTATTAAGAACAGACTAGACATTACAGAAGAAAAGATGAGTGAACGTGAAGACATAGCAAAGTGAAAAACAGAAAGACAGTACTGAAACAAAGTTCTACCTGGTATCGTTTCCCTTGTCTCTAGTCAAAGCCCTCCAGTAATTTGTATAGTATTATTTTTTTTACTTTTCTTTTTAATTTTTCTTCTTATTATTTTATTTCAGCATATTATGGGGGTACAAATATTACAGTTACGTGTATTGCCCATGCCCCCCTCCCCCCTCAAGGCAGAGCTTCAAACGTGACCATCCCCCAAACATTGCACATCTCACTCAGTATTGATCTGATGTGGATAAATGTTTATACACACAATAATAGAGCTTCAAAAAAAATGAAGCAAAACAGAGAGAACTGAACATTGAAATAGATGGGACCAGATGATTCACACCTGAATTTTACCAGACCTACAAGGAAGAATCAGTGCCTATCCTACAGAAATTATTCCACAACAGATGCAAATCTATAAATGTAATTCAACATATAAATAGAAGTAAAAATAAAGGTCATTCAGATTCAATGCAATTTCTATTAAAATACCAACATCATGTTTGTAGATCTAGATAAAATAATTCTATGCTTTGTATGGAACCAGAAAACACTCTGTATAGCAAAAGCAATCTTAAGCAAAAAGAACAAATTGGAAGGCATCAATTTACCAGACTTTAAGCTATACTTCAAGGCTACAGTAACTAAAACAACATTATATTGGCACAAGAACAGAGACATAGACCAATGGAACAGATCTGAGAACCCCAATATAAAACCACCCTCATATAGCAATCTTATCATTGACAAAGGAGACAAAAATACACACTGGGGAAAAGAATCCTTATTTAATAAATGATACTGGGGAAATTGAATAGGCACACGTAGAAGACTGAAATAGGATCCGCAACTCTCACCTCTCACAAAAATCAACTAACAGTGGATTTAACTCATGGCCAACTTAAACCTAAGGCATGAAACTGTAAGAATTCTAGAAGAAAATGTTGGAAAAAGTCTTATGGACATTGGCCTAGGGAAAGAATTATGAAGAAGGCCCCAAAGGCAATCACAGCAACAACAACAAAAATAAATATGACCTGGTCAAATTAAAAAGCTTCTGCACAGCCAAGGATGCTTTCACGGGAGTAAACACACTACAAAATGGGAGAAAATTTTCACAGGCTACACATCCAATAAAGGGCTGATAACTAGAATCTATATAGAGCTCAGGAAAATCAGCAAGAAAAAATCAAACAACCCCATTAAAAAGTGGGCAAGGGACATGAACAGAAACTTTTCAAAAGAAGACAGACTAATGACCAACAAACATATGAAAAATGCTCAATATCTCTAATTATCAGGGGAATGCAAATCAAAACTACAATGAGACATTACTTAACTCCAGTAAGAATGGCCTTTATCAAAAATTCCCCAAGTAATTAATGTTGGTGTGATGCAGAGAGATAGGAACAGTCATATATTGTGGGTGGGACTGCAAACTAGTGCAATCTCTGTGGAAAGTAATATGGAGATACCTCAAAGAGCTGCAAGTAGAACCACCATTTGATCCAGCAATCCCTTTACTGGATATCTACCCAAAGAAAAAAAGACATTCTATAAAAAATACATCTGCACTAGAATGTTTATAGTAGCACAATTCAACAATTGCAAAGATGTGGAAACAACCCAAGTGCCTGTCAATACATGAGTAAATTAATAAAATATGGTATATGTATACCATGGAGTTCTACTCAGCCAAAAAAGACAATGGTGATCTAGCCCCTCTTGTATTATCCTTGATAGAGCTGGAAGTATCACAAGAATGGAAAAACAAGCACCACATGCACTTACCATCAAATTGGTATTAACTGATCAACACTTAAGTGCACATATAGTAAAAACAATCATCAGGTGTCCGGTAGGTGAGAAGGGGAAGGATGGGATGGGTATATTCACACCTAATGGGTATGGTGCACACCATCTGGGGGATGGACACACTTGAAGCTCTGACTTGGGTGGGGCAAAGGCAATACATGTATCCTAAACATTTGTACCCCTGTAAGATGCTGAAATTACAAATATTAAAATAAATGAAGCTGGGAAATAATAGAAATGAAAAAGGATATAGAAAACTCAAAACATACTATCAAGCAAGTTGATCCATTTAATATTTAGAGATTCCCACATACAGTAATATTAGAATGTACATTTCTAGTATTATAAATTTTTAAGTGTACATAGAACATTTACTAATATAGACTATAAAATAATAATAAGATTAAATAAGCATTATTAAAATGTAATTTTGCCTGAAAAGTATGGAATTTAGTTAGAAATCAATAGTGGAAATATTTATGAAATATTCAGAAATACTTAGAAATGTGTCAGCATACTTCTAAAGAACTAATATTAAAAATAATATAACAAGGCAAATTTTAAAAATATTTGAGCTCAACAAAAATGTAAATATCATAGATCAAAATTAGCAGGGTCCAATTAAAGCATTGGTTACAGAGGAAATAATATGTTTATATTTGAAAAGGATAAGTGACTAAATGAATGACTCAATGAACTGTGTCCAGGTTAAGCAACTAAAAAAGAAGAAAAAGTTAAGATACAAGTTAACAGAAGAAAAATAATAAAGATAAAAGCAAAAATCAATAAAATAGAAACAAAAAGGAAAATAAGTGAAACCAAAAGCTAACTTATGGATACCATTATGTTTATAAACTCACATATAGACTAATCAGGATTAAAGAGTAGAGCAAATAACCAGTTATGATGTTATCAGGATGAGAAAGTTAAGACCACTATAAATACTATGCAAATTAATGTTTAAAAAATGAAAATTATGAATATGACAGTAAATACATTTTTAAAGAAATGGACAAATTTCTAGAATTGCATAAATTATCACAGCTCGGTAAAGAGATGATCTGAATAGGCCTATATCTATGGAATAAAAAATGAATCTGTACTTAAATCTCTACGTAACAAAAACTGTAACACAGGTGCTTTCAATGGGAATTTTTCCAAACAGTTAATTAGGATATAATAAACATTATATACAAATTCTATCGGTAAACAGAAGCAAAGGGGAAATACTTCCCTACTCATATACTCCATATATATATATATATAGAAAGAGAGAGAGAGAGAAAGAGAGAGAGATGCTTTAAGAAATGCATTGTAAAGTGATTTTGTAGCTGTGGGAATATTACAGAGTGAACTTACACAAACTTAGGTGCCATAGTCTATTATGCACCTAGGCCTACAAACCTGTATAGCATGTCTTGAATACTGGAGGCACTTGTAACACAATGCTAAGTATTTGTGTATTTAAATATAGAAAAGGTATAGTCAAAATATGGTATAAACATAAAAAAGGGTGCACTTGTATAGGGCACTTAGCATAAATGAAACTTGTAGGACTGGAAGTTGCTCTGGACAGGTCAGGGAATGAGTGGTGTGTGAATGTGAAGGCTTAGGACGGGACTGTACCCTACTACTCCAG
>VBSM01000272.1:93519881-93537149 GCA_008086735.1 Cheirogaleus medius | reverse complement strand
TGAGTTTGTTTTACGGTTAACTTTTCTCTTTTATAAGTAGAAGGAGTCACTCTAAAATAATGATAAAACTATAGTAAATACATAAATTAATAATATAGTCATTTATCAAGTACTATACTTTTATATGACTGGCAGCACAGTAGGTTTGTTTACATTAGCATCACCGCAAACAGGCAATATTCCGGGCTATGATGTTATGATGACTAAAATGTCATTAGGAGATGGGATTTTTTGCAGCTCCATTGTAATCTACGGGACCACCGTGGTGAATGTGGTCCGTCATTGACTGAAATGTCATTATGTGGGACATGACTGCACATTATGATCAAGTGGGTTTTAAACAGGAATGAAAAGTTGTTTTAACATTTGAAACTCAAAACACCAAATTAATGGGATAACAATAAAAATGCATATTGTATTCCCAATATATATAGACGTGTGTGAATGGAAAGGAAGAGAGGAACTTTTAGAGTCCTTGCTTTCCTCTCACATTGATTTACATGTCACTAAGTGTTCTTGATTCTCATTGTGAAAATATCTTAATTTTGGTCCTTAATTATCTTCTTTACTGGTATTATATGCTAAATTGTGTTTCCTGCCCCCCAAATTCATATGTTGAAGTCCTAAACCCCAGGGTGACTCTATGTGAAGAAAAGAAAGGAGGTAGCAAAGGTTAAATGAGAGCCTTAATTGGATAAGACAGGTGTTATTAAAAGAAGAGGAAGAGACACCGCAGATCTCTTTCTGTGTGTTTGCACACAAAGGAAACACCAGATGAGTGCTAATAAAAGGTGGGCAGGTGGGAGGGGGGAGGAGGGGATGGGTGTATACTTACATAAGGAGTGCGATGCGCACCACCTGGAGGATGGACAGGCTTGAAGCTCTGACATGGCAGGGGGTGGGGAGGGATGGTAGGGGCAATATATGTAACCTTAACAATATTTGTACCCCCATAATATTCAGTTATAATGTTATAATGTTCAGTTCCCCACTGGTACTATTATTGTGCTTCAGTTTTCTTATTTCTTAAATAAATCTTGTTCAAGGAAAAATAATAAGTCTCTATAAAATCATTAGATAAGATTGTACAATAGTTGTTCATTGTATTATAAAAGCTCTTATGCAAGAGCTTTTCTGTGATGCAATTCAATCTAAGATTGACTGTTAAGGATCCACATTAGTAAACCAGCAGTTTGTGAGACATATGATGATCATCTGGGGTGAATATGTTAATATTTGATGTGTAATCCAATCATCTAAAATCATATTATCTGAAGAAATATTTTTGTTGTTATCTGCTATATTAGATGGATAAATAGGATAAACAAAGGTTGGAAAGTTAAAGAAAACATCAGTAAATGCTCAGAGAGAAAGTAATGACAAACAGTTTGTATTTTAATTATTTTCCTTATAATTATTATTTTTTAAAACCTAATCCTTACTATGGACACTTTTGCACATTTAAATGTATATGTTCCTGTTTTCTCAGGATTGTTCTCTCATGATTTTTTCATGATTGTTCTTATATAATATGCTTTATGGAGTAAAGAAGTGATTCCAAAATATCCATAGCTAAGGCTTATGTAGTAAGCTGCATTACTAATGTACATTTACAAGACTATTCAATTTTAAACTTTATCATCTTCAATTAATTAGTTTGAGCCACATCCTAAAATAATGGAATATTTCAACGTATGCTTGATCTTACTGGAAATCAAAGAATATTTAAAAATTCTAAAAAAAAGTAAACTGTGAAAGTATATATTTAGTATACAGATATTACTCATTTAATGAGGTAAATTATTTTTAAATTACATATTAAATACATAGAATTTTAACCCTATATAATCAGTGTTTTTCTGTAATAAAGTATACAGATAGAATACACAATTATATTCTAATAAAATATCATTTTGTATACATTCAGCAGTGGTGCCAGCAATACTAGGATGTCTATTTCAAGACACACTGTGTGGTAACAATAAAATATATGACTCAAACACAGTGTTCCTGCGCCCATTTTGGCCAGAAATATGCCCTTATACATAGAATAAGTACAATAGGCATAGTCTTTGACTCAAAAAATTAGGGCAAGATCATTCTGTTGATTTCTTTAGCAATTACCACCTTAACTGAAAATAGCATCATGAATATTTTAACAAAACTAAAAATCAATGGTTTCCTACTTGCCAAAATTATTAAGATACCAAATATTATTCCATAAGCCTGATTATGGACATAAGTCACAGGGATGTGGGTGCATAACTTACCTGTACCAGGAGATGGAGGGTTCGGGAGAGCCCGAGGCCCTGCAGGAAAATGTCATCTCTTCTCCTCTCTCTGCTGTGGCATTAAAGGATTTCTGAGGCATTGTGATTGCTGGCGGCACTGAAGGAAAGATGGACATAGAATAGACATAAAAACATCTTCACCAACATCATTTCAGAATTTTTTGTACCACTTTTATTTTAATGCTAAGCTACAGAACTTTATAGTTCACTTCTGTTCTTTAATTACTAGAACTTACTTGGTTTCATAGTAAAAAACTTTAAGATCACTGATCTGCCTTCCAATGTATAATAATTAGATCAATTCATTATAATGCTCTTTTACTATTTTTAGTCTATTACACTATATTAAATGATGAACTACACATTTTAGCCAACATGTATACATTTATGAAATATGTTTCACAAAAAGAGAGACAATACCACCCTGATTTACATCAATACTGAAATCTACTTTGAGCATAAATGGATTTCCTATTTGAGTTTTCATTGGTCTGTGTAATGCCATAAGCAATCAATCACTGCTTCAAGACACTGCTTTCAAATTAGGTGTCAAACCATAATGTTCTTTCTGATTAACTACACTTAATTTCTTCAAACAACTATAGAACATTTTATGAGGAGAAACTGTGTAAGCCATAGAGAGTATGAAAATAGATTTTCATGAACTGTTCAATTTTAAAATTAAGCGTCCCCAATTTCTAACTAATTACATTGCAAAAACTGTACATGCTGCACATTTTGGATATGTTAAAACTGTTACCAAAATGCACTGTTTGCAATAAACAAATAACTAACATTCACAATAGAAGCTAAATTTCAAAGAACAGCATAAATTGTGACTCAACACACACTTTCATGATTTTAAATTGAATATGACAAAGTAATATTACTAAAATTAATTATATCAATAAATTTGTTTTTTACTATTCTAAATAACATGACCAGGCAGGCATTTAGAAGTGTGATTACAATTAATTATATCTACAGTAGCAGTCAGGTCAGCTTTGATGCTGCATTATCCCCAATGATAGTGAGGATAAGAACTGATATGTAACTTAGTCATTAAACACAATAAATCAAGTTTCTGCCTTTATGAATTTAGATATAAGAAACATGATCTGACACACTGTCTCTAAAATGACATAATAATTACTAGTATTAGATATTACGGACTTTTTCAGATATTAACTCTGAATTTTAAGTACATTGTCATTTGACTTTCTATAGCCTGTTTTCCTTCCCTTATAATTATGGGAAATAACATTTTAATCAAAATGCGTTGTTTTACCTTTTATTTATAAATGTAGTTGCAAGAGAATGATTACTATTTTTATTACAATAATGAAGATTTTTAACCCATTCAAGAATTACAATGAAAATGAACTCTTCAATAGAAATTCTCTCTGTAGTTAAGTATTTATGTGAATAGAAATACTTCCAAATTGAGAACCAAGTGGCCCAGTTCATGTCCTGATACTACTTCTAACTGAAACAACTTATTTCATCTTTATCATAATTTGCTTGTCTATAAAGTGAACTGTTCAAGCTAGAATCTCTAAGAACTGACACATCTTAATGTTTATATTTTATGATACATTGATTCTGCTAATGTAATATCTGTTGTTACTTTACAGTGTAGTTTAGCAGATCAATACTAATACTGCATATTCACATAGTGCTTTGATTCAGGTAGCAATTCCAGAACTATTCTGAAGAATAATAATATCAAAATCTGAGGAGGTTTTCACAAGGTTAGATGCCAAGATATTCAAGGAGTTTGTTAGCTACTGTTTTGGACTATAGAAAGCAATTTTATATATATTACCTCATTTGTTCTGAATACCATCTTAAGTTGGATTAAGTGATTTTTAAAGGAATTGCAATTATATTTCATCTGAAGTTCTTATTTTCATAATCCCACATCTACTCTATTTTTACTCCTTAAAAATATTCTTTTACATTGGACTACATCCCAAATATTCAGTTTTAATATCTTTACTGAGATTTGTTTTCCGTATGTGTTAAATAGTCAACACTTTCTGATAAGTTTCTATTAATACTTTCCTTCTGTAGCTGTAGAAAACATGGTGGTGTGTAGGGAAGTAGTTCTGTAACTCTCACTAATACAGTGGCTGTGCTACTATGGTGGTTATGGTCCCCCATCAAGGTATAATTCACCTCACTGGCTGCTTAGACGCCAAAGATACCACTAAATTGACAGTTTGATTTCCTTTTCATCAATACTAGCATCCAGCAATTTCATATGTCTTCTGAATCTTGCAAGTTTTTTCCACTCACTTCCCCTCAAATATTTCTCAGCAGATGAAAAATATGATGTTAATCAGGGAATACCTATTCATGTCACAGTTAGTGTGATTCAGATTAACCAGCACTCACTAATGCCTCCAAATTTATTCAGAGTAAGGATAACCGATTCCACTCCACCATAGTCAGGAAGGCTACTATTTTGTGATTCATTCCCTATTCACGTCTAAATATAAACCATCAAACACATTCTTATGTAGATCCTCCGTCTGGCAGAGGACTGCTAATCTTAAGACAATTCTTTTTTGTTTATCTTTCTCTGTTTTTAAGTTATAAAGCTGTGTGACAACTAGAAAGTCACAGAAGCTACCTCAGCCCCCAGCCAAGAGAACAGAAGAACCAAGTTAACACTGGAGTATCTTGTCATCTTAACATTCTGTATTGATATTCTCAGTCTGTATGGAAAGCAAATTAGTTTATTTCTTCCGGTCTTCCCATGACTTCATTAACACATGGTTCTTTCCATTGCATATTAATGTTGAAGATAGAAAAATTGAAATGACTAAGAAACTGCATTTGTAAAGCTGATTCATATTACTAAGGGATGGTAGAAAATGGCAGTTTTTTTAGTTAATTTTAAGAATGCTTCTTTGATACGGAAGCAAGCATCCTCATTTTGGAACTTGCATCTTTGACAATTTTTCATATAATTAATTTCTTATATTAATAATACCATGAAGTAAAGAATGATCGGTATTTTAATATTATGTAGACTCTCCTTATGCAATAGGATATTTCAATTATAAAGAATACCATTGTCATCACAATTTGATCATGTGATTGTTACTTTCTGACCGTCATATCAGGCATCAATTCAAATCACAGCTGTGTTGTTTTCTCCTTTGTTTTAATTTTGTTTGTTTTGCTCTTCTCTACTGCCTCAAATGCAAATGTCAGTTGTTAATTGTTATACTTTTACATTTTGCATTTATAAGGGTGGCCAATAGAAAGAGCTGTTAAATACCAGAAATTCTTTTTTTTTTTTGAGCTCAAAACAAATACAAAATGTAATAAATACAAAGTATAAAATGACAGGCATAAAGAAAGCTAATTAATTTTATAATTTCATTTTTAAAAAAGTCAAGCACACTGATTACAATAAACTAAATACATATAGTGAGTTCTTTTAAAATAAATGCACTTAAGTGGTCTCCAATATTGAGTGTCAGCATACTTATATTTCTGCCTTACTACAAAATTTAATCAATGCAGCATTTCCTTATATACCTGATTGGTAACAAATTCTTGGGCATTTTCTGTGTATTTGAGGCTAATTTGTGACTACAGTATAGCAGTGGCATAATTCTAATCATCTGGTGAGCACTGAATATTTTTAAAATTTTTTTTGTTTCAGCATATTGTGAGGGGTACAAATGAGGGGTACAAATGAGTTTTAAAAATCAAACCTATCTGAGGAACACAGTACGAGTTTTATTTGATACTATCAGATTACAGGATAGTGAGGATCAAATTGGCTCATTATATTTGTTTTAAAAAAACCCAAGTGAGAGGTTTCCACAGACACTTAAAATTCTTTCTTAGCAAACCCTAATATGCAAGGAATCAGCAATTTAATCAAAGAAATGTTGTCTTCCATGGATAGCAAGTACAAAAACAATGAGAAACATTAAACTGATGCTTTGTTGCTTTTTCATAATCATGCTTTTCTCCATTTTCTAAATATTTGCCAATGAACCTGATTACTACATTCTTCTGAATTGATTTTTTTAATAAATCACATTCACAAGTTTGAAAATAAAATAAAATGATAGACATTTAAAATTATTGACCTTACCTCTTTTCAGGTTAGTTACTTTTATTAATCATTGTCTTCTCTTGGTATCCATGGGGGATTGTTCCAGGAAAGCCCTTGAATACCAAAATCCAGAATGTCCAAGTCCCTTATATAAAATGGCATAGTATTTGTATAACCTATGAACATCTTATTGTATACCTTTTTTACATAATTTTTTTTGTATCTATTAATACATAAATTTTTAAGACACAGGTGAGATGTTGTTACATGCACAGATTGCATAGTGGTAATCTTTTAGAGTATCTATCATCTAAATAATGTATATAGATTATTTATAATACCTAATGTAAATGCTGTATAAATAATTATTATTCTGCATTGTGTTTTTTACTGTAATTTAAAAATATTTTTGATACAAAGTTGATTGAAACCTTGGATGCAGAACCTTGGATATGAAGGGGTAACTGCACTGAATTTTTTGATGAAAATATTAATCCATAATTTCATGTTTTCCTCCTTCTTTTACAAAATATACCATTTTTGTACCGTGCTTCTTTTCCCAAATTAACGGTATATGTAAGAGATACATTTATGTCATTGTGTAGAGAACATCCTCACTTTTACTCAAATTGCACAGTACTCCAAACCCTGTGCATATTCTATTGCATTTGTATTAAGTCTTCTGGCCAAATATGGCCAAATATATATTGATTACAACATTTATCTACTGCAATAAATCCTGCATTTCATTACCTAGAAGTGAAATTTATAGGTCAAAGGATAAATGAATATTTCATATTGACTGAAGAAGACTAAGTCAGATATTCCAAATTGCCCTCAGTAAAAGTATGCAATTTTCTAAGCTAAGAATGGCTTATTTTATAATCAGAAAAGTATAAAGCAACAAATAAAAAACATAACAATAAAAACTGAAATAAATAATTTCCATTCAATTTACTAAAGCTAATTCATAAGCTAGATTTCTACAGCATTATACCTCCAAAATAAAACACTTATTAAAGAAGATAAAAACAAAAAAATACAGTTGGAAGTATGGAAAATACTGCTTTTACTTTCTTTTTGTTTCTGCCATAAAAGGTGATAATTAAAGGTCAAATTTAATATGGAAAATCTCACATGCCAATAAATAAATAAATAATAAAAGCCTAAAATTTCTTTTACTTCTTGAAAGATAGTTTCACCATTAAACAGGGCCATTTGTATGCTGCACAAAAATGAGTGCATTCTATGGTTAACAATACTCTACAACAGAGGTCCTCAAAGTGTGTTTCAAGAAACCTTGAGGTTCACAACACCCTTTCAGAGGATCGCTGGAGCTGTCCCTCTTCCAATCAAGTATCTGTGCAGAGGGATTTTTTCCTGCAAAAGTCAGCTACTGGATTGTGCTAATGGAGGAAAAGTTCAATAATCTCCTTATCTGAAAGAGTCCTTTTTTCAGGTTCAAAAATAAATCTCAAGAGATTGAGTGCAGCAACGGTTCTGCGAATCCACTCGTCTTCTGTTAATTCACATATTAAAGAAATTTGCAAAAATGTAAAAAGAAAGAAGCCACTCTTTCACTATTATTTTTGTTTATATAATACAGTTATTTTTATAAAAATGTTATTTTGGTTAGCATATTTATAATTTTTGACAAATTAGTATATTAACACTTTAAAATTTAAATGTGATCCTGAGATATATTTACAAATATTTCATTTTAATGTCTACTATAACACATAAGTAGGTATGAACCACATAAATGAAACTTTTGGGAGTCTTTAATAGTTTTACCAAAGGGAGTAGAATACAATTTGGTAATTCAAATTAGCAATTTTAAAAAAGTCATAAAACTACCCAGAAAAAAATATATAATAAAAGCTATAGTGTCTGTTTAAAAGTAATCTAAATGTATAAGATTTCAGAATATATTCTTAGAGAATTAGTAATAATCACTTTTGAGAAATTTTGGAAAAAAGAATCCATTGGGATGCATAATGAATTTGAGAATTTCAGGACTGATCATGAGAAAAAAACGTGATGATAAGTGGCATTAATGCACAATGAGATCAACTTAGGTATGCTTGGACAAGTTGCTTGATATGGGCAGTTCCTCAAAGCAGGAGACCTTTTAGAGACAGCAAGTCTGGCCACAACTTGCTGGTGGAGGGTAAGGACACTCCTAGGAAGAAGGGAATCTGAGGGGAGGGCAGGTGATGTCACTCAGTAGCATAGCAGAGAGTCTCTCAGTCAGCAAGCCAGTCTCTCAGAACTCAGAAAGGCAGCTGCCAGTGTGGAATCTCACATTGCCTCAGGAGTTTGTCTGTGGCTAGCAGAAGTTGAGTGCAGTTTTGCAGTGTGCAAACCAGGCTGATTCTAAGTGGTTAAAAAATGTGCTTATATTGGACTAACTTTAAAATAATTAGATGCCCAAAATTCTGAATTTGGTGTTGGTAGGCTTTTGAGCTGATCATCCCAAAGACTAATATACAAAGGCCGTGTATATTACAAAGGTAAGGCTAAAGTTGAATGATGATGGAGATTGTGGGGAGAAAGAGTTATTTTGGTCTGTTTACTATAATATCTTAACAATACTAGGGAATCATCAAATGATCAGGTGTCTCATAATTTTGGCATGCTACTATTACATGTTTTGAAAAACAAATTTTGCAAGACCAACATTGTTTCCACCTTTGATAAACTTCCAGAAAGAAGGAATTGTAACTTCTTTTATTCTCTTCTCTATAAGTCTTTTAATTTTGTCCCATGAACTAAGTCAGATAAGTGTGATCTTAAATATACAACAGTTGATAGGCAGTAAGTAGTATGAGATTATCCTAAAGTGTGAGCAAAATGTTTAGTGTTACAATGGAGTGATAAACTGAGTATTAATCAAACGAAGGAAAAAATATGCAGCATCATTAATCATCAGAGAAATGCAAATTTAAACCTCCATTGGAAAACAACTCACCTTAGTCAGAATGGCTATTATCAAAAAGTCAAAAAATAACATGTTGGTGAGAATGCAGAGAAAGGGGAATGCTTGTATACTGTTGGGAATGTAAATTAGTATAACTCCATATGGAAAACAGTATGGGGCCTTCTCAAAGAACTAAAAATAGAACTAACATCTAATCCAGCATTCCACTACTGGGCATCTACCCAAAGGGAAAAACATCATTATTTCAAAAAGATAACTGCACATATATATTTATCACAGCATTATTCACAACAGCAAAGATCTGGAATTAATCTATGTGTCCATCATGGATGACTACATAAAAAATGAGCTGTGTGTATACACACACACACACACACACAGAATACTTTTCAGCCATAAAAAAGAATGAAATCATGTCTTTTCAGCAACATAGATGGAACTGGAGGTCATTATCTTAAACGAAACAACTCAGGAACAGAAAGTCAAATATTGCATGTTCGCAGTTATAAGTGGGAGCTAAATGATGTGCACACATGGACATAAAGTATGGAATAATAGACATTGAAGACATGGAAGAGCAGAAGTGGGGTGAGGGATGAGAAATTACTTAATGGGTACAACATACACTATTTGGGTGATAGGTACACTAAAAGCCCAGAAATTACCACTACACAATATATCCATGTATCAAAACTGTACTTGTACTCCTTAAATTTATACAAATAAAAATTAATAAAAGCCAAAAAGTGTGAGCAGTTACAAATCACTTCAGTTAATATTTTTATTAATTCCTTAAATTGAAAAAAAGGAAAAAGAAGCTTGGATCATATACATACTAAGAAGTTTAAAAATATTTGCCCACAGTACCAGATTGGAGTAAATTGGGGGAACCTCACTGAACCCTCTATCTCCACTTAATACGTCTATTATACTTGGATAGAATATGTAGAACGTCTATTTGAGGACTCTGGAAAGTAAATAGTAACAGGCATATTATAGTAGAAAGATGCCAGGATTTTAAGTACTACAAGATGAGGTGAGAAATTACAATTTTTTCTTTGGACTCTACTAGCCTGAGCTGAAGGGAGCCCAAAACCCAGAGGCGAGCATCAACACTGCCTGAGAAAAATCCAAGAGAAGACTTCCCGTTCAGACTCAAGGAGCAGGAAAGAAATCTGGTAGTGACGCTGGCAGCAAAGAGGGCCTGCAAGTGCCTAATTTTCCAAGAGCAAAATTCCCATTGCTTTTCTCCTTCTCATTTCTCTGATCAGTTGGACCTGAATGAGGGTGTAGTTAGGGCAAATAATGGTAAATAAAATCCCAGTTTTCTGGCCAGAGAACTAAAACGTGCTGAACAAAGGAATAGGAAAGTACAGCAGAAATCACAGAGTAGGAAGAGCTTGGTAACCACAACAGTTATTTATGAAATTTTGAGTTCTGCTTTGCGCTGTGCTTATGTGGATCTGTTTCTAAATAGTACCAAGACTTTGTGAATTGAAGTAAGAGATGAACCACCACACAGGTCCTGGAATGGTGATTGGTACACATGCAGGATAGGCCTGAATAACACTGAAAAATTGTGAACATGAAACTGATTTTGAACTCATAAATCTAAAAGGCTGGTCAGAATATGCAGTTTGAATCAAAACAAATGGATTGCCTGCAAAGACAAAAATGTCAACATTATTTATGAAACTGATATAAGATCCAGAGTCTTACAATGTAATACTAAAAGTCCAAAATATATTTTTTGGCATATAAAGAACTAAAAACATCTCAAGTCAATGGGAAATGCCAATGGCATGTTGACACATATTAGATTATTTTAAAATGATTTTAAATATGTTCCAAAGAATATAGTGAACCTTTCTGAAATAAATGAAAACATAGAAAGTCCCTGCAAAGACATACAGTATATTTTAAAAAGTAAATATTAGAGTTAAATTCATATTAACAACAAAAATCCATGGATATGTTGAATGTTTATGACATAATAAAGAGTTATTGAAGTTGAAAAATGACAAATAGAAATTATTCAATATTCAAAACCAAAGGAAAAATATTAAAGAAAAAATGAACAGAACTTCAGTAACAAGTGAGACAATCCTAGAATGTCATAAAATCTAATAAGGAAAGGAGAAAAAGCACCATGGAAAGTAAATGTGTATATATATATATATATATGAAAAAAATATGCCATTCAAACACTAAATAAATGAAAACTGAGGTGGCTATATTAATATCAGCAAAAGTACATTTCAGAATAAATAAAATTATAGGTGTAAAGGGGAATATTACATAATGATAAAAGGGCCAATTCACCAAGAAGTTATGACAATCTACATATGCATTTGCATAATAAAAGAGCTCCAAAATATATGAAGCAAAACATACGAAGCAGAAAAAAAAAACAGGACAAATTCACAATTACTTCTTGTAAATAGCTAAAGAAACTAGAAAAAGAAGAGCAAAATAAGCCCAAATCGAGCAGAAGGAAAAAAAAAACATAAATAAGAGAACACATCAAAGAAACAGAAAACAGAAAATACAATAGAGAAGATAAAGAAACAAGTGAGGGATCTTTGAAATATCAATACAATTAATAAACCTCTAGCAAGACTCAGGAGAAAAAATAAAATAAAAAGAAACATGACAATTATTGCCAATATCAGGATTGAAAGCAGGGACTTCACTACAGCTAAAAAGATTTTTTAAAAAGTAATAATTCTGACAACTCCGTGCACATAAATTCAAAAATGTTGAAGAGATTGACCACTTTCTTTAAAAGCAGAAACTACCAAAAGTTGCTCAAAATAAAATCTGTAACACAACTAGTTCTGTAATTACTAAATAAACATAATAAGAAGTTAAAAGCCTCCTGAAAGGAATTAACTAAAACCAGATAGTTTATCTGGTGGATTTTACCAAACATTTATAAAAGAAATAATAGCTTTTCTGTATAATCACTTTCAGAAAATATAAGAGGAGGAAATATTTTTCAATTCATTTTATGAAGCCAGAATTATACTGATAATGTAACCAGTCAAATATAGTATAAGAAACCCACAAACTAATATCTCATGAAAATAGGCAAAGATATTTTAAACAAAAGTAGAAAATAAAATCCATCAATAAATAAAAAGAAAAATATACCACCACCAAGTGGACTTTTTTTCCCTATGATTATGAAACTGGCACAATATGGAAAAATCAATTATTATAATCCAACTCATCAACCATCTAAAGAAGAAAAATCATTTGATATTATGAGTTTATGCTAAAACAGCATTTGACAAAATTCAATATCCGTTCAAGATTAAAAAAAAAAAAAACTCTCAGTAACTAAGAATAGAGGGAGAATTCCTTATCCTGATGAAAGACATCTGCCCCAAATGTATACCTAACTTTGACATAAGGGTAAGGAA
Source organism: Cheirogaleus medius (assembly GCA_008086735.1). NCBI lineage: Eukaryota > Metazoa > Chordata > Mammalia > Primates > Cheirogaleidae > Cheirogaleus > Cheirogaleus medius. The sequence goes on along the minus strand of VBSM01000272.1, from coordinate 93,524,411 downwards.
ATGAACACTGTATCTAAAGATTGGGAACAAATAAGTTAAGTCCTCACTCAGCACTCCTCAACATCATATTGGAAGAACACCAAGTCCCAGATCACTGTAATAGAGTAAATACAGCAATAAAGCAGGCTATGCAAACCTTTTGGTTTCCCAGTACAGGAAAAAAATTATGTTTATATTACACTGTAGCCTATTAAGTGTGAAATAGCATTATGTCTAAAAAAAGTACATTCCTTAATTTAAAAACACTTTATTGCTAAAATATGCTAACAATCATCTGAGTCTTCGGTGAGTCTTCAGAGAGTCATCATCTTGATACAGTGGAAGGTTGTGCCTCAGTGTTGATGGGTGCTAACTGAACAGACAAGGGTTCACTGAAGATAGGATTGGCTGTGGAAATTCTTAAAATAAGACCACAATAAAGTTTGCCACACTGATTGCCTCTTTCAAAAAAAATTTCTCTGTAGCATGTGATGTTGGTTGATAGCATTTTACCCACAACAGAACTTCCTTCAAAATTGGAGTCATTAGCCTCAAATAAGAGTCCAGATTTGAGGCAAGGCACTGACCTCTCTTTAGCAATGAAAGTCCTAGATGGCAGCTTCTTCTAATAAATGGTTGTTTAATCCACACTGAAAATCTGTTGTTCAGTGTAGCCATGCACATCAATAATCTAGCTAAATCTTCTGAATAATTGCTACAGTTTCTATATCAGCACTTCCTGCTTCACCTTGCACTTTTATGCCATGGAGAAAGCTTCGTTCGCTAAATCTCATGAATCAATCTCTGTTACCTTCAGACTTGACTTCTGCAGCAACCTCACCTCTCTCAGCCTGCACAGAATGGAAGAGAGTTAGCGCCTTGTTCTAGATTAGGCTTTCGCTTAAGGGAATGTTGTGACTTGTTTGATCTATTATTCAGACAACTATGACTTTCTTCATATCAGCAATAAGGGCTGTTTCGTTTTAATTCGTGTGTTCACTGGAATAGCACTTTTAATTTCCTTCAATAATTTTTCCTTTGCACAATTTAGCTAACTGCTTGACACAATAGGCCTAGCTTTCAGCTTCTCTCTGCTTTTGACATGCCTTCCTCACTAGGCTTAATTATTTCTAGCTTTTGATTTAAAGTAAGAGACATGCAACTCTTCCTTTCACTTGAGCACTTAGAGACCATCGGAGGGTTATTAATTCGCCTAATGTCAATATTGTTGTGTCTCAGGAACTAGGGAAGCCCGAGGAGAAGATGAGACATGGTGGGATTACTATTCAGAGGAGCAGAGAACACATAACATATACGGATTAAGTTCACTGTCAAGAGTGCAATTCATGGTACCCCAAAGCAACTACCATGGTAACATCAAAGATTACTGATCACAAATCACAATAATAGATATAATAAATATGAAAACATTTGAAATATTGTGAGAATTATCAAAGTGTGACATGGTACATGAAGTGAGCACATGGTATTGCAAAAATGGCAATAACAGACTTTTTCCATACAGGGTGGATGATTCCATTTATGTGACATTCTTGAAAAGACAGAACTATAATGGCAGGGAACATAGTGGTGGTTTTCAGGGGTTAGAGGTTGAGAAGTAGGGGCAACTGGGAAGGGATAATATAAGATAATATAAAGGAGTGAAATGATGGAACAATTCTGTGTAGTGATTGTGGTAGTGATGTATGAATCTGTGTACACATTAAAATTCATAGGATTGTATGATTAAGAAAGCAAATTTTCTTGTATGTTAATTTAAATATAATACAAGCATGCAAATTTTTAAAGATTACATTCTGTGAGGCTTTTCAAAATTTAGAATTGCTTTATATAACAATTACTATCAGATTTAATAAATTGATGCACTGAAATAGTCCTCAACTCCTGAAGAATTCTATTCCTGATCATTGTAAAACAGAGAAAATTTTTAAAATCTCCCTCTCTGAGGGACTCTTGGCTTATGTTTAAAGAATGCCCATCTTTAATTCAGTGTATCAGACTCTTGACCTTTCTTTAATTCATTGCTGTCATCTGCCCAGTGTATTTGGAAGATCCTTTGAATATCATTGCTTGTCTTTATTTGTCATGAACGTTAGATTAAACTGCTTCTATATTCTTCATGTTTATGAGTGACCTAAAATGTTGGCCACGTTTCAGTTCATCACCTTAGTTCTTTCAAAGTAACATTGTGATACTCTGCTATAAATTGTTCAATGTCAAAACTGGAGTAAAATTTAATTATTTAGTTAATTAATTAATTAAAATAACTTAAGTATGGAATGAAATGTGTGAACAAAGTAGGCAGAAAGTAAAATTTAGATATACATCTATTGACATACATATCTGAAACTACTTTGAGCTTAGTACAGAATGGCAGGCTGAAATATTTTGAAATCTTATTTTAGGTATAAGTAAACTACATTAAACAAAATATATTGTTATGATACATTTTCAAGACCTTGGAATACTGTGTAAAAGTTTGTTTGCTGCACTGAAATATATATACAAGAATGTCAGCTTTTAGCCAAGCTGTAGAAATAGGTACCCAATTTATCCTACCACCTGAAACGGCTAAAAATATCATACACATTGTATAAAACAAGAGTTCTCAACACACTATAAATCAATCAATAAAATCAATAAATATTGATCCCTGAAATGTGGGGGGAAATGAGATGAGTCCTAATATGGCCTCAAATTAGTGTCTGAATATTGTACTCTGTAGCACGGAGCAGAGGACCCCTGTTGGAGTCTGGAAGTCTCCCTGAGCGAGAAGGTAGGGCTAGTCATCCAGGGGTGTGAAAATGGCTGTAATTCACAGGGCAGAACGCATGTGAGTATTCCTTCAGATTTTCAATGGGCTCCTTTGGTGTCTTCAGGTGAGTACTGATGAGTGCACTAATGAGAGGAAACTAACTGAGGTGAGGGAAAGTACTATACAAAAGAATTAGAAGGAACAATGCCTGAGTCTCAGAGTAAATGAAGAACACAGGTGGTCCCCAGGTTATGGACAGGATATATTTCTGAGAATGTCTTTAGGTTGGATTTGCATCCCTAATGAATAGTGCATATATGGTAATTTTAATAATAATGATAAAAATACTATAATATAATGACTTGCATGTGGTGAAAATAATACAATATAATACTGTAATAATAATAATACCCAATAGTGCAATAATAAGTTACAGAAATTATTGTGCTCTTTCTTTTAATACAAACAAACATAACATAAAAACAAACTCATATAAAAAGTTTAGATAAGATGAGAAATTTCAAAAAAGTATATTAAAGGTTAATACTCACCTAATGTTGCATCAAAGCTAGGCTAATAGGAATGTTACGCTTATTTTGATCTTCTAACCAAATCAATAATAACCTTTCCATTTCAATAATTCATCCACTACACTGCCTAGTAATAATTGATGCTTTCATTGGAGCGCTGCCTTTCACATGTTCCATTATTTTCACTTTATCCTTTATAATTGTTCCGAGAGTGGAGTGACTGAAGCCTAATGCTTTCCCAATGAATGATGGCGTCTGGCCTTTCTCTGAATGCTTAATTATTTTTACTTTCATTTCCATCCTAATCACCTTTCTCTTTGCTACAGACTTACCTCTAATTGCAGTGGGCTTTCGCTTTGGAGTCATGGTCATAAGGGTAAACACAGACTCACAAAATCCAGTAAAAGGTAAGATGAAAGTGATGCTGTTTGTAAGTGACCATATAAACAATAAGACTAGGCTCTTGTTTAAATTTGCTGCACCAACAAACCACATATGCCATGCGGGTTTGTTTACATGCATGGAAGAAAATATTTTCCAAATTATTAATTTAATTATTTAATTAGAAATTATCCTTATGGAGAATCTTGGAAGCCCATTCTTAAGAATGGAATGCGATTAAGTCAGGTTGCCCATAACCCAGGGACTGCCTCAGGTTCCCATTCCCATGAGTAAGAATAAGAAACTTCATAATGCATGGGAAAGATCTGTACCTCAGGAATGGATCAAAATAAATCCTGGATTATTCTATCAAACCTCACAAAGCATAAAAGCATGAACTGAAAGAATCAAATTGTTTCCAAGTAGCTATGTACATTCCTTAACAAAGGCCTAAAATATTTTAAACACACAACATAAAAAATGGTCAGCATATAAAGAGGTAAAATTCACAAAATCTAGCATCCAATCTAAAATTAATATGAAAGAAGAAGCAGGAAATATGAAACATGATGAGAAAATACAATCAACAAAAAGGACACATATGCTACTTAGTAGTCAAGAGCATTAAAGCATTATGATTTAATTTCATGTGCTCAGAAATCTACAGAACATACTGATCACATTAGAGAGTTGGAAGATACTTTAGATGTCAAACATCTATATAATAACACTATGACACTGTGACTGAGATGAAATGTACACTAGATGGAATTAACAGTGGATTAAACATTGCAGGAGAAAAGATTAGTGAACTAGAACATAAAGCAAGATAGACTATCTAAAAATAAATAAATCAAAAAAAAA
>VBSM01000272.1:93485751-93510334 GCA_008086735.1 Cheirogaleus medius | reverse complement strand
GAAGAACCTAGCAAGCATATCTTTCAACTAATTGTTGAAACAAAATAGTATAAATCGGTGCAGAAAAAAAGTTTGCGAAGAGCAAACAATATAATAAAGAGCAAAGCCTCTTCCAGAGCCAAAATTTGATAAGGAAGCAGTGTATGTGAACAAATATATTACTGGAGCATAGAGTCGGGACTTCAATATACTTGAGGGGGAAGGAGATGAATGAAAAGGGACCGGAATAAAGGCAAAATATGTAAAGAAAAAAATTAGTAGCAATTAAATGAAAGGGCTTGGAATGTAAATTGAAAGGAAGGGCAAAGAACATGAGTCAGATCTTACAATTGAAGAAAGAAGTTATATGGATAAAAGTAGTGCTTTTATTTTATTGTTACTTTTTATAGCCTTAAACTTCTCACTGAAATATTTTCAAGAGGTTTTATAAGAGAGGCATAATAAAGGAAAGCTTTCAGAGAAGCTCAAGGTTTAAAAGGAGCTGGTAAGCAGGCTAAGAGTCAATAAGACTGAAGTAGAATAATTTTTCTGGCTGAGTCAAGGCAAAATGTGACAGAGAAGCACAGGTGTCTGATAGCATTAGTCAATGCAGTCTCTCCACAAGATCCAACTGCATCACCCAAAAGAGGAATCAAGTGATGGTTGATTCTGTGAACATTGCTATTTTGAAGAGAAGAGGTTCTAGGAATTTTAAGGTATGAGAGCTGGTGACCATAAAGGGAAAATATGACTAATTAGCATAGTTCGAGTACAGGAGATCAGATTAGGATCTGTGGCTGATTCTGTTAGAATAAAGTGGGATATGGAGGAGGAGGCTTTGCTTTTGGGAAGGTCAGCTTGACATAGACAAAACAGTACATTATCTTCATGGTTGATATGAGTGGCACAAAATAACATAATCCAGTATTGATCTCCCTATGGATACTGAAATAAATAAGTAGAGAAATACAGAACTAAATATTACAGTTTTAATGCAAACCATGACAGATATGAAGGCCTAAACTTTGTTAATTGGATGCACACCCATATCTGAATAATCTTTCCTTCAAAATAAATGTAATCATTATTAAATAAACACAGATCATCTAGTATGGAAACAGAACACACTATAAGTGCATTAAAGAAGGTATTAAGGAAGAAATTACAATAGCAGAATGGGTAATAAAGAGTTACTATGCCTGCCAGAAAGTACTTCTTTTTTAATGTCATATTTCAATCAATGTTTTAGTTTAAAATATATATAATTACTTATACATTTGTATACATAGCAGCATAGTATAGTAAATATATACTACTTCTTATAAACATCACTTTTTAAAGAACTTTACAAATATTAATTTATATTATAATTTCCTTTTTCGTAAGGAACTATTGAACACAAAGACTTGCTCATGATGAAATATGCTTTCATATGCTACTTTAAATCCTTTTGGAAACAAAATGTGGGAGACAGGTAAGTCAATAATTAACAAACTAAATAGCCACTGTATGTTACCTTTGTTTACTGTATATAATAGAGAAAGAGATAAGAGATGCACATAAATATAGATATGAATGGACAGCTCCATATTTAAACCTAATCCTTCAAGCACTGAAAGTGGAGTTCTACACTCCAATGACTATGGCACCCTTAATAATAGAAGACTCTGCTGTCCTAAAAAGGATGCTGACAAAATTTAGATCTCCTCTAAGGATCTGGTTTGCCTATGGCTTAAATCTTGCTTGCTCATGGCAGAATATTTAAGGAAGAGGGCCAATCACTAATGGCTCCTATGCCATGAAAAACAGTTGTTTTGATTTCATTTTGAAGGTAATGAGAATTGTTGAAGAATAATCATAGTTGAAGGGTTTGGTGGTGAAAATGGTGGAATTGCGAGATTAGGAGTAGGGAAACCAAGCTGTGGCAATTTAAGAAAAAAATTAGAAAGTATAGCACTCTCATGGAAAATATGATGATAGAGAAAATAGATTATGTTTAACATATGTAAAAAATACAATGAGCATGTCTTGATAGCACCTTAGCTTACCAGGAGACATCCAGGATAACTCCAATATCTCTTTTAGCTTCATAGGATGTCATATTAACACAGGCAGAAAATATGGTAGGAGAAGCAAGTTTGGAGGAAGAGAGGTCCTCATGATTTCATAAACTTAGTTATAATGTCCATTAATACTTGAAAAGGTAATCTTATAAATTCATTTGTTAAATTTGAGAAAAATGCAAATAAGGTCCAATAATTTATACAACAAGTAATTAATGTAATTTAAAAGTAAAATTCAGTGAGATACTTTATTATGCTTATTGGACATTCAACATCTAGAAATCCGATAAAAAGGCAATTACCCTCATATAGACTCTTTAAAAAGTATTGTGAAGATGACAGTGTAAAATAAGTCATGGATCCTGCCTTGACGCATATTACAGTGTAAGAGACACTACCATAGAAGTGGAGAGATTTCTTCCAGGCACAGAAGAGGTTAATTAGGAAATTCTTGTGTTTTGAGTTTACACAGTTGCTCTTTTAATAAACATATTGCTAAAATGAAACATAAAATGAAGCATAACATATGTGCAAATTGTTGGCTGCTTACCATTAACAATAACAATGATATCACGAAAGTCAATTTCTCCTCTGGCTTCCACTCTTCCTTCACACCTGTATATACCTTCATCACTCTTATTGATGTTGAGAATCTGCAGATTATTGTTTGCTAACATAGCAAACCGGTCTGGAAAGTAAGCAAAGGGGAGAAAATGATATCAGTAATTGAAGGCTGAGTCCAGTGTGCTCTAAATTGCTAAGAGTTAAAATATGGCACTGTCTGGCACTATCAAACTTTTCATCAGCAAACAAATTCAAATTTGAAAGTAAAATGTAATTTCATGACTTCAATGTTTCCACTCCACACTGCTTTGTTATACCTTTTTTTTTTCTAAAATGCATTCAAGACTTTATATCCACATGAAATGGGTAGGATATTATTTTCTCCTTGGTGCTTTGAATGCAGAAATGATACATAAAAGAACAATGCAGAGAGATTAGATATTACAGACATGAAAACTTTTGACTGCAAATCTGTAGCAAGTTGGGTTAGGAAAGGATAAGAAAATTTATTGAACATTCTACCTCATACAATAATTAAACTAATAATTTTGCATACCCTAAGGAGACAGCTAAATGATACAATAATATTCAAGTCACATAAAGGATTATGAAAATGGTTATACCTCAAATTGACTTAAGGGATTTTTTTTGGCTAATGAGATAATCTGTTTTAGGAATGAATAGTTCAGACTTCATTAATTGTATTTAAATCTTCCATTTGTGTGTGTGTGCACTTGCATACATACAACAATAAGCCAGTATAGAATGTGGATTAAATGATTTCTTAAAGTAATCTGCTAAAATAGTCTGAGATGCCTAAGCAGCATTGAGTCTGGAAAATATTTTCCATGTCTGGCCTCAGTTTATAATCATCACAATTTTGTTGCAGTGCTAAAACTGTTTCTCTTATCATTTAAGGAAGGCTTTCACATCTAGTCCTATTTTGAAACATGATATACAGGCAAAATCTTAAATTTCGTTGATTAACATATCCATTGATCTCATTGACCATCACTCATTTGCTAGATACTGAATTTAAGATATATTGATGAATAAGCCTCTATCCCCTTTGGGTCTTTTGGTCAAGTATTAATACAAATGCCATTATTTTAAGATATGTAGCCCCTAAGTTATCTACAGTCTGTTGGTTACTCTGTGGACCTATTCCAATGTTTACTGCTTTTCCCCTATGTGCTTGCTTGATAGGGAGGTTAGAGATATCACTAAAGTCACATGTGAAAAAAGTAGAGCCTCTGTCAGTCTGGATCACTGAATGGTTGGGTGGGGTGGAATCCTGCTTTTACCTTTGTTGCCAATTGAGATTTCCATGAGAAACTATGGTTGGAAGCCACTTGGATTTTCAGGTTAATTTGCCATGGAAATTCATTAATGGGAAGGGAGAAGTTTGGGCTAGACATAACAAATAGAGGAGTTATCAGGCTCTAGACAGACATTAAAACAGGCAAGCAAGTGATTACTTGTTATCTAAGAGATAACTAGAAGGGAGTGAAAGTGTGTAGATTCAGAGGCTCCCTCAGAGAAAAAATACGATTATAATGTTACAGCCACATGGTTTTCAGTCCAGGAGGTATAAATTCTCCATCCTGTTTATTTCTTCTTTTGCTTGACCCTAAGAAGAGAGATTAAAAAATCTATGCAGATCCTTTCTCCTGGTAAATAAAGAACAAACATGAAATTTCCTCACCAAAGGAAAGAATAAAGATTAAAAAAAAAAACAATCTGCAAGAAACTTTAAACTATTAATGACACAAATAGTCCTGGAATAACTCAGAACTTCTGGAAATCCATACATTTCAAAGTCTATTAAAATATTTTCTTTTAAAGTGTGTGGCAGGAAATTAGAATGAGAAAAAAATTATAGATAAAAAAGTTCAGAATTAGGAGAGACACACTAATCATACTTAGATCATTGTAATATTGCATTTTCTAAGTTGTTAAAATACATATCATCTTTTAACTATAATACTTGTTAGTGGTTACATTTCATTTGAATTAGGAAAAATAGTACAGAGAAGCATTTTAATCAGGCAGGGACTGCTTGATATGAAACAAAAAGAATTATAATTACATAATACATATTTTTGATGGGAATAAATTGGCATTTTTTCTAACTGAAAAATTTTATTTTCAAACGGTCATTTTAATGCATTATCTCTACTGTGAGAAAACCGTTAGTACATTAGGAAATCAGTAACTACTTGTGAAATCTAAATGCACGACATTATGTATGTTTATATATACAAAAATTTCTTTCCACACAGAAAACAAACTATATGAAAATTGCATGTCAAATACCAAATGTATGTGTAAAGCTCATGGACTATTGCTAGAAAGCTATAAAAAAAAGAGGACATCATGAATATGCATTTCCAGAAAACATTTGAAGAAAGCACTGTTTCAACCAGTCACACATAATTATGGAGATTAAACATTTTTCAGTATTACAGATTGTTTTTCTCAGTTATACAGAAATCCAATTTTCATTATCAAAGTAAGAAAAAAGTAAATGAAATCAGGTCATACCCAGTAAGATGTCTGCTTTATGCTTCTTTAACCTAGTTATTACTAAGTCCTTATTTTTCCTCATTCTACACTCACTCAGTGGTTTGTCTTATCTACCCTTATAGCTTCAGTTACTATCTATATCTTAATGATTCAAAGTTTTTCTTCAGACCAGATCATTCCTGTGAGTTCCATAGCTGTTTAATAGTCTACCAGATGTGACTACTTGAAAGGGTTGTAATTATCTCAATACCAGCATGTATAAAATTTAGCTCACTATCTTCTGCAATTTCTCATCTGGCATTTTCCAGTTCTGTCTTAACATGCCTTTACATGGAACTAGTTGCCTATGGAAAAATATATAAGTTATAGAACTCTTATGCAAGGCAAATTCCATGAGTCGTCCTCAATATCTAAATGCCCCTTAGTCTGCAGACCCAATCAAACCCCGTGTTCTATCACTCCTCCCTTTATCATTACTTAATCTAAGACTTCTCCCTCAGCAATTATTTCATTAGCATCTGGACTATTCTCAGTGTCTAAAGTTTTGCCTTGCTTCCCATCCAATTCATTTTCTTTGCTAACTTACTAATATCATTCTCAAATACATATTAGGTAATGTCACATATTAGGTGATGTCCCCTTTTGAATAAATTCCAATCTCCTTAGCAGATGTCAAGGTTCTGTTATTTGGGTTGACCTTCTCCAGCTTCCTTTCTTACTAGTCCTTTCCTAACAAGCCCTAGTTACATTTATCCACTAGAGTAAGTATTTGAGTTGTACTTATTCATAAGTTTTAGTTATAATAAACATATGACAGTTTCTGGAATGTGCTTTCCATACTTTCTTTCATCTCTGGGCCATTGCACATGATGTTGTCTCTTCCTGAAAATCTCCACCACCTTTTCCTGGCTAATATTTGTATATATTTAAAGGTAACTTTTTCCTCCTCACAGGTATCTTTGACACTCTCTCTTGACCTAACTAGTTTAGGTGTTTCTTCTTTGTCATTCTCTATTACTACACTTTCCTTATCACAGACTCAATATATATTTTTTTTTACTGATTTATTTTTAGGGACTTTTCCCTCTAGACTATTAATAATATGAAGGTAATATATTTGTTTATCTTGTTAATGGTGAATCACCCACATCTGGCACACGAGGTGTTTAATAACTGTTGAATGACTCTTTTATATTAGTAATAGATTATATTAAAATTCTGCTGAACAAGATGACTTCATTCATAGTTTTTTAATATTTGCATACAATTATATATTTTTGCTTGTTTTGTTTTTTATTTCTAATTATAATGAGTACCTAATAGTTGGACTTCTTTCTATGATACATGTGATGTGCATCAATTAGGTGTTAATCAAAGTATTAATGAAGTTTAATTAACAATAGCATATTCCTCCCTCAGCATGACACTAAAATTCCAGATATTCAATTTTTATAATATAATGTGAGTTTTATTCCCTAAATGCTTGGATCCTCCATCATATGGATCTTTCAATGAGTAACATGGAAAACCTCCACTTACATTCTGTAGGAATTTTAATTCTGAATACCAGCCCCACAGCTGTGATCAAAAGCATAACTAATAAGATGAACATTTCCAAGCCGTTATTGTTTCATCTGGAACACCTAAACTTTACTTTCAAATGACATTAAGGCAATAGGAATTTACCAGACCCATGACATTATTCTAATTGCCCATACACATTCCTTTGGTAGTTATAAACCTAATCTTACTCCATTAGCTTTAATAAAGGAACCATATAAAGTATAATCAGATGAAGAATATTACTTCTTGGAAATCCATCAAAAGTATACACATTGATTCAAAATGAACTATGGGCAAGTTTCTCCAATACTACAAGGTCAGAAAAGTGTTCCTTTCTCACAATTCACTTGAATATTTTAAATCTTATAGTAAAAAAATAATTACTATTTTATTTCCTTTTTTTGCCTGCCATGCAACTCAGTGTTATATTTCATGTTAAACTATAGTCACTTTCCCCACATTGATTTTCTGATCCTAGATATAACGTAAATGCATATAATTTTGGTAAAACTGATTCCTAAATTTAAAAACTCAGTAACAAGAAATGAGAATGATAAATTTCATTTATTGAGAACCTGACATATAGCCAAATATTTTATTCATTCACTTAAAAAATAAAGTACAGCTGGGCCTCTATATGCGTTGAGTTCCCCATTCTTGGATTCAAGCAACTGCTGATGAAAAATATATTTTTTTAAATTGCACCTGTATTGAACTTGTCCCAAGTTTTTCCCCGTCATTATTCCTTAAACAATACAGTATAACAACTATTTACATAGCATTTACATCGTATTAGGTATTCCAAATAATTTAGATATGATTTAAAGTTTACTGGAGTATCTGCATAAGTTATATGCAAATACTATGTTATTTTATATCAGAAACTTGTACATTTGTAGATTTTGGTATTTGTGGGTAAGCTTAGAACCCATCCACTGTGGGCACTGAGGGAAGATTATATGACTCATGTCTTATTTATAACTCAAAATCAGTGTTTTAAAATGGATGAAATATTCTATTGTTTACAGATGAAGAGTGATTTAGGCACAGAAACGTTAGAAAGTTTGTTCAAAGCTTCAAGGTCAAGGAATACTTGGCCAAAATGGAATGTAAGATTTACATCATTCTATCCTGGGATCCCGGGAAAACATGTACAAGCTGTAGCATAGAAGCATCACTCCTCTATCACCATCACACTTGACCATCAATCTTTGTTTTGAGGCTTTTGTCCTACCCGTTTCAAAACCTTCTTGTAATTAAGGTTTACAATAAACCAGGTGTACACTTGAAGCTTAAGATTTGACAATCTGAAAATGTTTAGACACTGTCATTTTACTGCTATAAAATAAGTGCTCTTTCTTTATTATTGAGAGAAAAAGTGCTGGAAATGTATCACACAATTTATTCATGTGATTTGTTAATAAAATCTAAAGAGTAATGCTAAAATAAAGCAAGAGGAAATAAAGTATTGCTTCTCATTAACTTATTATAATAGAAACAGTTTTAGTCCATAACTGACAAGCAATGAATATGCCAAGCTCAGAAATATGCTCTCAACATTTAAAAAATGACTATTCAACATGATTACGATACATTATTCCTACATATTCAAAAATAGACACTGTCTTCTTTCTCTCCTTTATGCTGTAGAAGTTCCATCCCTTGGAAACACAAAACAGGATCATCCAAGATAGAAAGTATTTTAAAGATTCAATTATTTTGCACCTCTGTGCAATGCAGGTGCATTGAAAAATACCCTAAATTGAAAATGCTCCCTATGCACAATGGTAAAGGAGCATAATGTAAGCAAATTATGCTTTCAATTTCAGATGCCATATTATTCTGAAATTTTAGCTCAGTCTAAATCAAAATCATGGAGACAATTTGAGTGAATGTACTTTCTCTGTCTATTATCTATATGCACTTTCCCATAATATCTGGAACATGTAGATGTCTTTGAAAGAACAGCCCCAGAATAATAAACAGTATTCCTACAGATACTGTTTTAGGTTTACATATAGTGAGCACATGGGATCATGTATGAATTAAAAACACAGAATCTGAGTGCCACAGGATTTACTCCTTCATTTATTTAGTACTGTTTATAAGTATTAATCTTCCTTTGAAACTAGAGCAAGGGTCACAAAACTATTTTTAGAAAATCTTTTCAGATATTAACTACTGTAGACTTTGTAGGCCACACCATCTGTGCCACAGCTGTTCAACTCTTCCCCCAAAGCCACCATAGACAGTATGTCACAATTGAGCACGGCTGTATTCTGATCACAACTTTCAAAAAGTGTCAGTGGGGCTGAATTTGACTTGGGGTCCCTAGTATTTTAGTTTGTCAAACCCTAGTTTAGAGTTTAAGGCTCTCAAAATAGTTGTTCGACATTTAGGGTCATAAATTCCAATTTCTATAATCAGCCACATAGATTCAGTATTTTTTTTTTAATTTTCAATATTATTAGAACATATAACTTAGGGAGTTACCAAAATACTAACTGTCGGAAATAGTGGTGACTTCCTCATTATGGTACAACCAGCTGACAGCAGGAGCAGGTGAGCTGCTAACTCGGCAAACAACTTCTGCATCCTCTCCTTGTTTGAATTCTTGTGGAGATATCACTTCTCTGAAAGTGAGTTTTTCTGGATCAGGAAAGTAAAACAAACCACAAAAAAGTATTATTATTTATTTCTCCAATAATGTGTTCTAGATTCTATGTTTATTGGTGCTATAATAAAATAATTAGGCAAGGCTAGATACTCTAAAATGTTAGAATCTAATTTCTCTACCCAATAACTTCCCATCTCATTGAGAACAAAACCCAAAGATTTTACAATATAGTACTAGATCCTATATAAATTGGATTCTACCCTACAACTCTGATCCCAATTTCTCTCTCTCTTTTTAGACACTGTGATCCAGGCCAATTGTCTTCTTAGAAGTTGCTTGAACACACCCGGTTTGTTCTCACCCTGGGCATTTACACTCTCTTCGTTGCATTAAGATATATTTCTGCCCAACGTCCCTTATATAAAATAGCAATATCCCTTTCAATTTCAACATTCCTTATCTATCTATTCCCATTTAATTTCTTTTCTATTAAATTCTGTGGCATGTACATCTAGCATCTATGTATTTTTTAGCTTATTTATTGTTTATCTGTCTCTATCTGGGGCTTGGAATAATATGGGGTACACAATAATTATGTTGAATGACTGACTGAATGAACATAGATATTTATGCTTAAGGAGAAATTTTCACAAAAGGACTGTATTGTTCTTGCAAAACAAATTTTTTACCCTCATAAATAAAGTATCAGGGAATCTCTGTTTGTATTAAAATAATAAAATAACTTTCCAAATACTATGCCTATGAAATGACCATTTCAATTTAATTGCTTGCTATTGTGAAGTAGATACTTCAGGGAGTAACATAAATTCAGAAAATATCATTCCTTGAGAAGCTTAGAATCTAATAGGAAAAACAGGATAAATCAACAAAACAAAACAAAAGCAACAATATGCAAGAAATTGCCCTGGTCATCAAACAGGAAGTCCTACTGTGGGAATGCTCTAACTTTGTTTTTCATATTATGTTTCTAGATTAATATTTTAAAAGCTATAAGCATGAGCCAGCTTACATGCTTATATATATATATATATATATATAATTTTTCTCTGGTAGAAATGCTAACTACCACATATTAATTTCAGGCATTTTTCTAAGTGCTCCAGTATTATTTAATGCAGTCCTCAGAACAAATCTATGTATGATGAAGTTTTAATTATTATATTCATTTACAGATGAGGAACTTGGAGACAGAGGTAAGGTGATTTGTTCAAGGTCACCAAAGCAATTGAGAGACTGTTTTCAAACCCAGGGAGTTAACAGTTTTCAAAAACAGTGTTGCTAAAAGCAAAATGATTCCTAAATGGGAGAAAGAAAAAGGGACATAGGAAGTATCCATCTCAAGTCATAAGATGAAATGTAATTGTGGAACACCTTGTTAATGAAAATGCCTGATGGCAGAAAATCCTGGCTAGAAATTACTCTCTACTAGATTACTTTTCAGCTTTCTGTTTACTCCTATTCACTGACCCTTCCCCAGATTCTAATTCTAGAATGCTCAGTGCTATAACATATGCAATTTCATTTCTTCTAATCAAGACAAATTATTTTAGAGCCAAAAATCACCCCTAATATATTTCACTCCACTAAATAAACCACTATTTTCTGTTGAACCAATGAATTTAATAGCTTGAGAAAATGTAAACATTTTCATTTATAGTATTTAACTAACCGAATTGGTCCCATATATATGTGTATAGCCACATACTACCTATTATTTATTCTAAGATGCAGTCTAGGAAAACATAAATAAGCTGATATTTGTTGAAAGTCTTAGAACATTGCATAACACTTAATTCTTAATGAGTGTTAGTTTTACAGTATTCAGGTGTGGGATACACTAAAAGTCCAGACTTCATCACTATACAATTCATCCATGTAACAACAACAACAACAACAACAACAACAACAAACACGTGTACCTCCTAAATCCACTGAAATTAAAAAAAATAAAAAATACATTTTATGTTGTTTGTGTTATTTCTAAGCAGCTACAATTTGAATCAACTGAAACATAAATACAGGACTTACGGTAAATTTCCAAAACTACTGTAGCTTCTTGTGTCTGTCCTTTGGCATCTGTTGCTTGACAACGATATATCCCTGCATCTTCTATATTTGCGTTGTAAATGGTTAATCGTGACCTAACGCCTTCCTTTTGCACCACTACCCTCTGGGTTGAAATTATCTTCTCTCCTTGAGGATTATACCAGTCTATACTCTCAGGTTCACCAATTGCTGCAAAGAGTCGTGGAAAAGAAAGGTTTGAAAATACATTTTGAATGATTGTTTTGGCACTGACATTTACTATTATGTAACAATTTTAGTAATTGAGAAACAAATGTAAGTAAAAGACTAGAAATCTGAAAGTCTTACAAAATTGAAAGTAAACACAAATGTTAGCACAAATGTTCATTTTTGTTTATCCAACATTGAGGATTCAATCTTATTTGAGTAAGCAAAACCCAAAAGTTCCTTAGGAAATTTCCTATACAATATTTAAGTTTTGATAGTTGAAACTATAACTTGGAAATCAACAGATTATTACCACATTTAAGTACTAAAACTGCCTTAACTTAATTAATGAGCTAGACATAAAACACACTTGATAGATAATAAATGAACAGAAATATGATTACTAAAATTATTTCACCCGCTCAAGTATCTCTGTTAAGGTCAGGAGACAGCACTTCTATCTCTAATAATGCAGAGCTAACAAAAATGTAAATATTTTACAGAACAAACTTTGGCCTTTGATAATACTAAATTTTGAATTAATTTCCCAAGTTACTAAACCTGTATAGATAAGGCCAATGACCATTTTTTAAATGAAGTCCTAATCTCTTTTACCAACTGAAATGAGTAGTTTCATAATTTTAATCCAAAACTCTTAACTATTTAATCATATGATAATTAGAATGCATTGAAATGATACTTACACTTCTAGGTAATTACAACCAAATCATTACACGGTAAACATTTATTTAAGTTTTCCAATTCAGAATCTAGGTTATTATCCTCTTCTTAAAAGCTGAAGCATCCTGTGTTTGCTTTTAGTCACCAAAAGGATGTATTTCACCTAATTACTTGAGAGATCATTTGTGGAAGCAGCATACACTATTAACTCAAAAGTATCAGGGGAAAATGCGTAAAGTTAACTAACATCTGCAGGACCTCTTTGAAGAAAATTATTCCTTCTCATTTTTTTCTAAGAAATGGTTTTAGAAACAAATTATCCTACTTTCTATAACAAATTAGAGATACTTGAGCAAAAGTATGAAAGAAAGTTTAGTGAATCTTAAATGGATCTTAATTGTGTTATCTTCAGTTTTTCTGAACAAATCATAAAACCATGGTGGTTACAAGATAATGCATTTGAAGTGGGAGATTTATTTTAATTCTTCCCTCCTCAAAGAAGTAACAAAAGAATAATTTAAATGAGCATCACTTTAAATTTAAACAATACAAAAATCTCATTTTATACAGTAAATTAAATAGGATATTCTGAGAAATAATTTAGATATTTTCATTCTTAATAATATGATAGAAAATTTCATTATCATGGAGAGTTTATTCTGGATTTTCATAAAGCAATCATGATTCTCTTTTTCCTGTTATAGCTAGCAAATAATAATTTTCATCAAAACTTTCCATAGTGGTAAGACTGTACTATTGTATAAAATATTTAAAAATTTCATTAAACTTTCATTTTTGCAATGTTGTTATAAAAATGTATTTATTATATATGACACACTCTTTTTTTAGCTCTCTGAGGGTATAACTATGTTATAGTTAAATTTAAAACAAATTTGTTCTATTGAATTTTAGATGTCTATGTTTTTAAGGCATCTAGAAATTTTAGAGTCGTATCTGTACCATCACCATTGTATTAATAATAGAAAATACACATACTAGCATTTGGATTTGTCTAGTTTTTCCACATCTTTTTCTTTAGAATCTTGTTTGTCTACTATATTTAATATAAATAAGACCATTTTCATTACTACAGTACAATTCTTGGTGATACATCTTTATATAAAAGAAAAGAGAAGGTTAACTTAGATTGCCTTATTAAGAGCAAAACTCAGTACCACTGAATGATGTTAATTCTCATTTATAAACCAACCTTAATTTGACCTATGTAATACATAAAGGCAATTGCATTATGTAATATATGCCTTAATAATATGAATAAATAAAAATAATACAATTTCATTTTATTTTAAAAATTCATTTTAACTATTTTATTATCCTGACATTATATCATGCAATTGAACGTGTGTATATGTGTGTATGCATCTACATAGATAAAATATGGATGAGATTTAGAAACAATGACCTATATTCTTTTGCCAAAGCCCTTCTGACATAATACATGATGTCAAATAGGTGTAAATCTGTCCTCTACTCCCTGATGTTCCATTTGTAAATATAAAAAAACTATGTATTAACAGACCTATCAATTCTGACCTTTGAAAGGTAAATGTATGATGAAATCATGGACTCTATTAATGTTTAATAAGATGAGATATTTTGGTACTTTCTACATATGTACTGTGAATATGATTAGTACATATGTTATTATAACTACATTTTTTAAGAGATGGGTACTCACTGTGTTGCCCAGGATTGAGTGCAGTGGCTATTCACAGGTGAGGTTATAGCACACTACAGCCTTGAACTCCTGGTCTCAAGTGATTCTCATGCCTCAACACCCTGAGTAGCTGGGACTACAGGTGTACACCACCTGTTTCTAATGGTAGTAATTTTAATAATAATTTAAATAAGCCATGCTATTCTCAAGACAGCTTTTATAATACATTTTATGTCAATAATGCCTATTTTAATCTAGTTTTGAATTGCCTTAGTATAATCAGGATTAGAAACAAATCTAAAATATTCTCATAAGGAATTTTGGCACTAAGTGAATATTTTTGAAAACTAGGTATGAAGGCTTGCATTTATAAAAATGAATATGATGAATCTAAATAGATGTAGAATGTATTCAATTGTGAGTTCCACAATACATTGAATTAGAATTTGATGCTGAAGTATTTAAATGTCTTCTGAAAAAATTCTGAATGCACATACTTATACTGAATGAAGGCCATATATTAATGATTAACCCTAGGCATCATGATAGATGATACTTATGACTAATAGTCACAAAAACCTTGCAAACCCTTTTCTGATTAAACAGCTATCTAATTTTTAAATGAACATTCACTTTTTAAAAGAATATAATATTGTTGTTCTAAAATTTTCATTCAAGTGTAGCTATAATGCAGTGTGACATATCTAATTTATTCACTGCATATTTACAAAGATAGTTCAGTTATAATGTATAAATTCATCCTAATATTACTATTTAGACAGAAATAATATTTAAATTGATTTAAAATTAGACATGCATTGTATTTATTAAGTTATTTTCTAAGTAAATGATCTAGTTTGGAAGCCAAAATTAACAAATAGGAATGAACAGAAATAAAGCCGATAGTGTTTAAATATGCAAAATGTGATTATTAACACTTTTCCAAACACTACAAACCCAATGATAAGATGATATTTTTACAGAATTGAGTTTTTAACTATTTAATATTAGCCAATATATTTTATTTAGCAATTAAAGCAGAAAGCAGCAGTCTGAAAATATTTATAGGAATACATACCTGTACATGTGAAGAATTTAGATTCTCCCACACTAAGCTCTACTTTGCTCAGTGAAATTGTCACTTGAAGAAGAGCTGAAAAAAATGAGTAATAATCAGTTGTGGTTTTAAACATGATTTCTAAGATTTTAATACAAAATGTCTAAACCACATGGTCCAAACAGCAATTACTTTCCCTGCAAAATTTTATTACTCATAAAGAAAAATGAAAGTTTTGTAAAATGAAATGCAACATCATATATGTTACATTATTACACACTTAACAACCAGATCAAATACAGCACTCATTCAAGTTATTATGCTAAAATTTTGTTATTCAAGAAAATTATCAAATTCATATTCTAACATCTGTTCCATAATAGCCTGACATCTTGGCCTTATTCGCAGGCTAAGCCTTATATGTACCACCAAAGTGAGCAGTAACAAATGTTTGTCCAAAAGTTGGAACTTTGAAAGAGTAAGTCCTCTACTGTAATTACAACAATAAAAACATATATATAAATTACATTTTGACTAGCTACTAAAATATTTCCATTCAAGGAGGCACACATAGGGAAGGAAGCATTGTTGCATAGGGAAAGGTGAATGAGCATTGATTTTCACAAGATCAATAAGCTAAGTAAAGGAACCAAGACAGTAGCAATAAAATAGAGGACATACTCAATATTTTAAACATCTGTTGTTAACATTGAAATAAAAGAGCTGAAGATTCTAGAATTTTAGAGATTATGAAAATGTCATTTTAATGTGAATTGACAGACATTTTTAATAATATGATGAAAAAGATAGTGTGACCACTCTCCCAAATCTACTCCACCATCCCATGCTCTTAGAAATGCATAGTTCAGCTTTCATTAAACCAATGAAACTGCAAGGGATAAATGGAAAATGCACACACACATACACACACACACACACACACACATATACATATGTATCCAAAGCTTATTTAGGTGAGCGTGAACTACACAAAGATAAGATCGAAGCTTGTCTAGAATAACAGGGTGATACATAATGCTAGACAACACTGGACTAGAATAATATACACCCTCAAAGGAGATTGTAGAATCAATCAATTCACCAGGAATGGGATTTGACAAGTAGACTTGCCTCCCTTGAGCTGATTAAGGAGGAAATGTTCCTCTTTAGATTAACTAGATGTTCTGCCATATCACAGGTTTGGGATTTTAATTATGAACACTGCCATAAACATTCAGGTGCAGATGTCTTTATTATAGGATGTCTTTTGGTCTTTGGGGTAGATGCCTAATAGTTTTATTGTTGGATCAAATGGTATTTGTATTTTTAGCTCTTTGAGGTATCTCCAAATTCTTTTCCACAGAGCCTGCACTAATTTGCAGTATCACCAGCAGTGTAAGAGTATTCCTGTTTCTCCACAGCCTCACCAGCATTTGTTGTTTTGGGATTTTTTTTGATAAAGGCCAGTCTCACTGGGGTTAGGTGATATCTCATTGTGGTTTGATTTGCATTTCTCTAATGATTAGAGATGTTGAGCATTTTTATTAAAAAAATGTTTGCTGGCCATTATTCTGCCTTCTTTTGAAAAGTTTCTGTTCATGTCCTTCGCCCATTTATTGATGGGGTTGTGTGATTTTTTTCTTGTTGAATTTTTTAAGTTCTAGATAGATTCTTGTTATCAGTCCTTTACCAGATATGTAGAGGCAAATATTTTCTCCCATTTTGTAGGCTGTCTCTTTGCTCTAATGATAGTTTCCTTGGCTGTGCAAAAGCTTTTTAATTTGATCAGGTCCCATATATTTATATTTGTTGCTGCTGTGATTGCTTTGGGGGTCTTCTTCAAAAATTCTTTACCTAGGCCAATGTCTGAAAGGGTCTTCCATGCATCTTCTTCTAGGATTCTTAAGGTTTCATGCCTTGGGTTTAAGTCCCAATTCACTATTGCAAGGATGTGGAAACAACCCAAGTGCCCGTCGATTCATGAGTGGATTATTAAAATTTGGTATATTTATACAATGGAATATTACACAATTATAAGAAACAACGGTGATCTAGCACCTCTTATATTTTCCTGGATAGAGCTTGAGCCCATCCTCTGAAGTGAGGTATCACAAGAATGGAATAATAGGCTCCACATGTACTTGCCATCAAATTGGCACTGACTGATCAACACTATGGTGCTCACACAGTAGTAATATTCTTTGGGGATCAGGGGGTTGGAGTGGGTAAACTCACAACTAATGGATGCAGTGAGCATTGTAGGGGTGAAAGGGCACACCTCAAATCATGGTTTGGGTGTGGTAAAGTCACAACATGTAACCAAAATGTTTGTAACCCCATAATATCCTGAAATAAAAATAATAATAATAATAATAATTATAAACACTGGTTCTTTGGGAATTCCTAAGCTGAGAAACTAAGCTAAAAATTAGTCTTACATTTAGGGCTCACAGATAATGGAAAAAGCAAACATAAATCTTCAGAAGAATCAAATCTTCAGACAGATTGCCCAAGAATTTTATAAATGAGGCTCTCTTTAATCTAATTGCACATTCTGACATTAAAAAATGCATAGTGAAATAAGGCACTGTGAGCAAGAGTCAGCAGAAATAATAAATTGGAAAAATAAATGCACAAAATTTCTAATAATTTTTAGGCTAAGAAAATAACATGATTATGTGCAAATGTTTAAAGAAATAAAGTATGTCATCAAAAGCATGAGAAAGGAACGAAATATTTTTTAAAGACCTGTCAAATATGTTGTTTAAGGTTTTAAAAATAGGTATCCTGATACTTCCCATCTTTAATTGTTAAATTAGCTCTTCTTTTTCAAAAACATCTCTGGAAAAATTGGGGTAGGCTACATGGCTTTCTTCTCTCCTCTCAATCTTGAGTAATATTTTTATTCATAACTCCCAATTCTCAGAGAATGTTTCTTATATTATAGGGGCTCAACAAATGTTCAAGTAAATCTAATATTTCAGAGAGAAACAGATAAAGAAAAGCACAAGTCAGAAAGAACAGAATGAGAACTAGTCGAATCAAGGAAAAAGAGAGTATCTAAAACACCATCACAAATGCCAATTCTAGTGAAAATTCACAGAAAATTTTCTTTTAAAGAAGTAACAATTCCATACGTGAACTTGGTTTCAGTGGAATGAGATTAACAGAGGTAAATTACAGAACTCAAGAAGTTTGAGATTGCCCTTATAAAAAGTTTGAATCTAAAAAAAATGGATGGGGTTATTGGGGTCCACAATTCTGGGGAGAGGGGCAGGGATTTCATATATTGGAGAAGACTTCAGAATGCCTATAGATAGAAGGGAAGGAGGCAGAAAAGAGATTATAGGGTTAAAATAAAAAAGAAAAAATATAATTATGTCCCTCATTCTTTTTTCTTTCCTCTCTTTAGTTTCTCCTTTAAGACACCATCTTATTTCATGGCATCAATTCCCTTTTCTCTCTGTACTTTTAATTTGTATTTTCCCAAAATATAATCCTACAATCTCCAACTCGCAGCTAACATTCAGTTGGATAATATACTTTAATGTCAAACTTTCTATTTGCAAACTGAACCCATTTCCCTTCCACCAAAATTTGCTCACTGGTCAACATGAATCAGTTTCCAACTCTTGGTGATATAACCTCTGAAATATCATTTGTATGTGCTTTTGTTTATTTTTAACAACATATACTAATTATTTTTATTTTTATTGATACAGAATAATTGTAAATATTTATGGAATGCATGTGATATTTTGATACATATATACAAAGTAAAATGATCAAGTCAGGGTATTTAGGATATCCATTGCCCCAAATATTTATCACTTCTTTGTGCTGGGAATCTTTCAAATATTTTATCTATTTTGAAATATACAATAAATTGTTGTTAACTAGAATCACCCTACTATGCTATCTAACAATAGAACTTATTCCTTCTATCTAACTGTATGTTTGTACCCATTATCAGTTTCTCCTCATTCAGCACCAACCTTCCCAGCCTCTGATAACTATCATTCTATTCTCTAGCTCTATGAGATCAACTTGTTTAGTTTCCACATATGAGTGAGACATCACAATATTTCTTTTTCTGTTCCTGACTTATTTCACTTAACATAATTGCCTCCAGTTCTATCTTTGTCATGAATGAAAATATTTCATTCTTTTTTTTTAAAGAGCAAATGATCTGAACAGACATTTCTCAAAAGAAGGCACATAAATGGTGAACAAGTATATGAAAAAATTGCTCAACATTACTGATCATTAGGGAAATGCAAATCAAAACCACAATGTAGTATCATTTGACCCCAGTTAGGATAGCAATTATCAAAAATACAAAAAGTATCAAATGTGAGTAAAGATTCATAGAAAAAGGAAATCAATATATTGAAAAGACATCTGCATCCCCATGTTTATAGCAGCACTATTCACAATAGCCAAGATATGGAATCAATCTAGGTATCCAACAACAGATGAATGGATAAAGAAACAGTGGTATATATACATACAATGAAATACTAATCAGCCACTCATTAATTTTTATTCAGTATATTTTGTCAGTCTTCATATTTCTTTTTCTGACTTTTACATCTTTAAATGTCTTTTTCCTCCAAAATATTTCTTGGGCTACTGCATGCACACCATTTAAAATCTGTATTTAATTTCACCCTCCTACTCAAAGTTCTTAAAAATTGATTTGCTTTACCCAATTAATATCATACAAATTTTAATTGAAAGAAAACATACTTTTCCAAGTTTATTTCCAATTATTCCTCTAGGATATTTCTGCTGCTATAGATGACTAAGATTAATTCCCTCCCTTCCCACATTTGCTAATAATGTTTCCTGTGTCCTCATGAAATCTAAAATATGAGTAGCTTTACGAAACAATGCCTGATAGCTCTATCTATGATATCAATAAATAAATATCTTTGATCAGTAAGCATTCTCACTAAATAAATGAAACATTGTTGATAATTATATTCACTTCTCTACCTAATTTGAATATAAATTCATGGAAATCAGGACTCATCAATCAAACTTTTATACTCCCAAACTGATAATGTATGAATGGATAGCAAAATAATGAAAAAACACTTACTTAGAGCTCATTGTATACTAGGTACGAAATATTGACAGTATTAACAGCATATAATTTTGGAATGACTTCATTACTTTAAATTGTATTTAAGGATATCAGAGAGTTTGAGGAATGTTTGCCAATTACTACTTAAGTAATTCCTACCATTGACCTTTGGAGTAAATTTGCTTTTCTAAGGAAGAGTGTATAGAAAAGATAGAACTTGAAAGATAAGGGCACTTTAAAAGTCAAATACAGTTCTGTACAATTTTTATACTGATTTACTGATGGATGTTATAAATAATATATATTCATTGTAATAAAATGAAATTGAGCATGGAATTAATTAGTTAATTTATATTAAAATACTTGGTTAAATTTTCATTCAGTACAAATTATCAATTCACCCTTTAATTAAGCCATATTTTTCATGGACATTTTGGTGACTGGGCACAATGATGTATTTCATTGCTATATACAATTAAAACATATAAAGAAAACATACTTCTCTACTACATTTCTCAAAGGTCAGATTGGCTCTAAAATTGACCTCTACAGATATATTAAAATATTTGCATGCTAGTAAAACCTAGAAAACTAAAATTTGAGGTCAACCTTCCTTAATCATTGCTCTTGTGATTTAACATCCAGGATTTCTTCTTATGATCAGTCTTGATCTGTGCCCACCTCCAAATGACTAATTCTGGACCCAAATGTCAGAAGAAAATTAAATGGTTTTCTAATGCCAAAAAGTAGTGTTCAGAGAAAACTGGACAGGAATGATACATTTGATTGCTATCAAGCTATTCATAAATATCATTAACTATCTCACAAGAGAGTCTTACATAAGAAAAGATTTTAAACCCAAAGACTCAAAAATGAAGCTTTGAGAAATATCTGTTCTCTGTGAACAATTCTCAAAGAAGTACGTGTAATAACAATCTTTAGAGTTGGGTAAATTAAAAATTATTTACCATAATCATTTAGTATTTATGAACTATATGTATTTGGCAAATCATTCTTTTAAGCTATGACCCTATGCTATGGTCCTAACCTCAGGACCATAACCATAGCTCATTGGATCAAGGGATGTAACATTTATTTGAGAGGACAATGGAACTACATAAAAAATATGAACAGAAAAGCAAGAGGGTGTGTATCAATTATTATTTTAATAATAATCTATGATCAAGAATGCTTCATAAAGAACAATAAAACTAAAAAAGACCAAAAACATGGGACAGATAGTGTTGTAAAAACACAGAAAGGAGGAGAGCATTCCATATTGGGTAAGGAAGAAATATTCAAGCAACATTCAGGAAATTCATAGACCAATATACATGCAGTCCCTCTCATATAGTATATTGTTGATATATTGAAGAAATCATTTGGAAAAGACTCTGGAGGATCTCAAAAACCATAGTAAAAGTATGGACTTAAATTTATATGTATTAATTATTTATAAATGTAAACTAACCTGGTAAAATGGGCTTTTAGTTACAATTGGTCAGGAGGCAGATGGCTGACAGATCCGATTAAGTGGGATAAGATACGCTATGAGGAGTATCTGGGTTGAATAGTAGTCAATAATATGGAAAAGTAGGAATGGATGTAACAAAAAAATTCAAAGTAAGTTTTCTCTGTAATGAATTAGAACATTAGTGATGAAGGGGAAAAGTCAAAGATATTAAGATTTTCTACTTCTGCGACACAAGGGTCACCAAAAAGAGAAAGACATTCGAATATGACTGTTTATATATGAGAAAAGAAAGGGGGTGAAAATTTGGGAAATTTCTCATATTCAGGTTAAAGCAGGAGAAAATATAAAGCCTTAAATTTATTTTATAAATGAAAATTATTTTTCCAAAATAGAACACAGGCAATATTTTAACAAATATAATTGCTGTTTTACATAGAGGTTGTACTAATTTACATTCCCACTGGAAATCATTATCCTAAGTGAAGTATCTCAAGAATGGAAAAACAAATACTGTTTGTCCTCACTTATAAGTGGAAGTCAAACAATGAGTATATGGTCACACAGAGTAATACAAGGGACTTTGGAGATTCAGAAGGGGTAAGGATGAGAGGACGGTGAAGATCTATCAGGTACAATGTATACTATTCAGGTGATGAGCACACTAAAAACCCTGAGTTCACCACTGTGCAATTCATTCATGTGACAAAAAAATACCTAACCCCCTAAATCTATTGAAATAAAAATAAATAAGTAAATAAATGAATGAATGAATGAATCAATCAAAGATAATTGCTAGCCTAACAAAGCCTACATTAGTATTTATAATTTACCTAAGCATGCAGGTCAAATAGATAATCAAAAGGTACTTTTTAAAATTTTACAAGAAAATAAATCCAATTAAGCCATTGGCATTTCTAATTTCCATCAGGAGAACAAGAGTCCTTTGCTTTGATATAATATTTAGTGAGGTCATTTGAAATGGCCAGTTTATCACCTCCAGAGATTTAAAAACTGACAATTAATCAGTGTACTACCTGTCTCACACAAAGCAGACTTGGATTCACTTAGAATCCCAACAGATACACAGAGATAACTTAAAGCACTGATTTATGTTGGTACAACGACTTGCAATATTTTTCAAGCAAGCACATTATTTTCCACGGCCTCCACATCAAGGAAGTTAAAAGACTAAGACACTTATTTAGTAATTACAGCAATTCTCAGAGACTCTTATTTCTGAAAGGTCCTAATAAATTATTGATTGTATCAAATGAATATAATTTTCTCATTGAAGCATATTTTAAAATCTTATCTATTCTGATAAAATTATTTACATTATTTATTTATTCTTTTTTAATTTTATATTTTATTTCAGCATGTTATGGGGGTACAAATGTTTAGGTTATGTATATTGCCTTTGCACAATCCAAGCCAGAGCTTCAAGCGTGGCCATCCCCCGGACAGTGCACATCACACCCATTAGGTGTGTATGTACCCAAACCCTCCTTACCACTCCCATCTGCCCAACAAAAAACTCTTATAGACATTGGCCTATTTATTCTTTAATTTTTGGGTTATTGGATTTTCACCATATTAAAACAGTCTATGTGGTCACTAACTTCTGAAAATTGCCAGAATATTCGTGAAATTTGTCAACCTTTGGATCACTGAAAAGAAAAACTCTAACAGCCAACATTTTTGAAAATCTAATAACTATGAATGTTTTATCAAAAATATTATTTTTTCATCTAATTTTTAACAAGAAAACAAAGTTAAACTTTTTCTTGTAATTCCTCTCCACATCCATACTTCTTTATATCTAGACTCAAATTTCTTTACACTTCTTATTCTAAGTTAGAAAAATAAATATTTCAGTTGCTAGATTATCTGTCCTTTTTAAATTAATTAATTAAATTTCAGAATATTACAGGGGTACAAAATTTAGGTTACATATATTGCCTTTGTACCATCAGAGTCAGAGCTATAACCATGTCTATTCCCCAGAAAGTGCACACTGCACCCATTACGTGTGAATTTACCCATCCCCTCCCTTCCTCCCCACTCCCATCTGCCCGACATCTGAAGAATATTATTACTATATGTGCACTTAAGTGTTGATCAGTTAATACCAATTTGATTGTGAGTACATGTGGAACTTGTTTTTTCATTCTTGCCACGCTTCACTTAGTAGAATGGGCTCTAGCTCTATCCAGGAGAATACAAGTGGTGCTAGATCATTATTTTTTTTTCATGGCTGAGTAGTACTGCATAGTGTGTGTGTGTGTGTGTGTGTGTGTGTGTGTACACACACATTTTATTAATCCACTCATATATTAATGGGCACTTGGGTTGTTTCCACCTCTTTGCAAATGTGAAGTGTACTGCTATAAACATTCTAGTGCAGATGTCTTTTTTTATACAATGTCCTTTTTTTTCTTTAGGTAGATGCCCAGTAATGGGATTGCTGGATCAAATGGTACTTCTACTTGTAGCTCTTTGAGGTTTCTCCCTATTACTTTCCATAGAGCTTGTACTACTTTGCAGTCTCACCAGCAGTATATGAGTGTTCCTAACTCTCCACATCCATGCCAACATTTGTTGTTTTGAGACTTTTTGATAAAAGCCATTCTCACTGGAGTTAAGTGATACCTCATTGTGGTTTTGATTTGCATATACCTGGTGCTTAGAGATGTTCAGCATTTTTCATTTGTTCTTTGGCCATTAGTCTATGTTCTTTTGAAAAGTTTCTTTCATGTCCTTTGTCTACTTTTTAATCCTGTTGTTTGATTTCTTCTTGCTGATTTTCTTGATTTCTATATAGATTCTATTATTAGCCCTTTATTGGATATGTAGCATGCAAATATTTCTCCCATTCTGTAGGTTGTCTGTTTGCTTTCATGATAATTTCCTTGGCTGTGCAAAACTTCTTAATTTGATCAGGTCACATTTATTTTTTTGTTGTTGTTGCTGTGATAGCCTTTGGGGTCTTTTTTTTAATTTCAGCATATTATGGGGGTACAAATATTATGGTTATGTATA
>VBSM01000272.1:93461929-93485651 GCA_008086735.1 Cheirogaleus medius | reverse complement strand
TACATGTGGTGCTTGTTTTTCCATTCTTGAGATACTTCACTTAGTAGAATAGGTCTTCTTCATAAATTCTTTCCCTCTACTGATATCTATAAGAGTTTTTACAACATTTTCTTCTAGAATTCTTATAGTTTCATGCCTTAGGTTTGAGTCTGTTATTCATTATGATTGATTTTTGTTACAGGTAAGAGGTGCAGATCCTGTTTCAGTCTTCTACATGTGTCTATCCAATTTTCCCAGCATCATTTATTGAATAAGGATTTTTTTCCCCAGTGTATGTTTTTGTCAAAGATCAAATGGCTAGATAAGGATGGTTTTATATGTGGGTTCTCAGTTCTGTTCCATCAGTCTATGTCTCTGTTCTTGTGCCAATACCATGCTGTTTTCATCACTATTGCCTTGTAGTACATTGTGAAATTTAGTGAATGATGCCTCCAAATTTGTTCCTTTTGCTTAAGGTTCCTTTTGCTATATGGGGTCTTCCCTGGTTCCATATGAAGCATAGAATTATTTTTTCTAGATCTGCAAAAATGATGTTGGTATTTTAAGAGGGATTGCATTGAAGCTGTAGATCCCTTTGGGTAGTATAGACATTTTAATAGTGTTGAGTCTGACAATCCATGGGCATAGTGTGGTTTTCCATCCTTTTATGACCAACTGCTCAATCTCCTTAGTGCTGCTTTTTCTCTTGGCCCTTTCCTACCAAGCTGTGAACACTATTTAGTCACTGTCATCCTATACAATAAATAAAACAAAAAGAGAGAGAAAAGCAAAACAAAATAACCAAATAATATGGAAAGAAAAATAATCATCTCCCTGTTTCTCTCTCAGATTACTATGGTATATCCTAATTGTCTTCATCATATTTTCCAAAAATAAATTAATAACTTAATTAATTAATAAACTTTCTAGGCGCCATTAATTATTCAATTTTTATTCTGTCCTCTCCATTCTACTGATAAGCTTAGTGTTCTTAAGATCTACCATAATCTTCATAATTTTAAAATCCAATACTATTTTTCAGTTTTCACTTCATTTGATTAAATGAAGAATTAGATACTATTTCTTTCTTCTTTAACTGCCCTATTATCTGATACCTACATGTTTATTCTCTGCTCATTGTGCTGATTATTACTGTTTTAGTTTTTTGGTTACATCTCCTCTTCTACATATACCTTAAATAATGTGGTTCGTAGAAATCACATCTTTTTTTTCTTTTCTTTGAGTGCTATATACTGAAAGTACATACATGACATTAAATATCTGCACTGTTTTAAGCAGCATGCTTATATTAACTAATTTAATCCTCAAACAATTCTAAGAAGTGTACACTATTATGACTCTTATTTTACAGATGAGAAACCTGAGGGCAAGGATGGTGGCATTGCTAATGGCCACTCAGCCAATACATGTTGAAACTAGATCTGAATCCAGCCATTTGTGCCCAGTGTCTGTGCTCTTAATCATTGTACTAAATGCCCCTTGTATATAAAAAGTACCCATTGTAATGTGCCCCTTTGTGAACACTCCATACTTATCTTCTATGTGCCCAATAGGCCCTTTTCTACTTTTAATTACAGATATTGGGTTTGTGTTCATGTCTCTATCCTCAATTTTGAAGTCTGGAAACATACTTGCTAATATGTAGGATACTCTTTACTTCAAAAAATATATATTCCTCAAAGTCAGTATATCAGAACTCAAGTGCATTCTCTTCCTGTCTTATCTTATTCTTTGTTGCTCACCTTAAGTGATGCAACTGTTATTTGAGTGATGCAAAAAAATGAATATATACAAGAAAAAAGAAATATACAAGATTCTTTCTCCCTCTTCTCTCTCAAATATAAACACTTGTCAAATTCAATTTACTCTTCTTCTTACAAGTTCCTAAAATATGCCTCTTTTGCATCCTCACTGTGTTAGTTTCATTTCTCATCATTGCTAGGCTGGTCTAGTAAATGGTCTGCAAAATTGAGCAATGTCAGGTTTCAGTTTATTAGGAACATCTGAGGAAGTTTTTGTGTGTATGTGTGTGTAATTTTTTCTGGAAAAATGTGTGCATTTTTCTGTTTATTTGGTTTTGGTCCCATTCCTGGAAATTCTGATTCAATATATCTGGTGTAGGGCCTAGGGTTCTCTATTTGTAAGCAACTTCCATGTGGTAACCATTGCTTCTCAGAAGGTGATCACCAGTCCAATACTATTGACCTAAACTAGGAGGTTCTTTGCAGTGTAAAATCTCAGGTCCCATTTTAGACCGACTGAGTCACAATCTACAATTTAAAAAAAATCCCCTGTTGATTCATGTGCACATTAAAGCGTCATCATCACTGGCTTGGACTATGGCAGTCCAATATGTTTACCAACCTGTAATACAAATATACTCCCCATTATGCATAGATAAAACCCAAACTTCTTCACATTTGACATGTAAGACCTGTAACAGTCTGGGAAATTTTGAAAATAGGCCCCAGTTCCTTATTTATTAGAGCTCTCTCCTTTTTCTCAACTAAGGATATGCCTGTCACTTTCTGTTAAAGATTTACATGAGTCCTCAGGATAGCCAGAAATTTTCAATATCTTCTAAAATGCTATAGTACTTTTTTAAAGAGCATTTAACACATTGTACAAAATATGTTGATAATAATTATATGATTTTAATATGAAGAAAACATTAATGTATATTTTCACTTAAAGTCAACATATTACCTTACCTCAAATCATTTAGTGCTATTTAAGTTAAAATTAATCTAAATTTAAAGAAGTTTGCTTGTTTTTAGTTTCTGTACTATGCTCCACTTAACAACTCAATTTTATTTATGCATCTGTTTCTCCATTGGACTTTATACTCTTGGAAAATGATGACAATGCCTAATTTATCTTAGTCTATAAACCCAGCATGGGTCTGGAAGAGATCCATATTAAAATATTGGTGCACAAAGGAATTAATGTTATAGTAAAATAAAACAAAAAACAAACAAGGTGTTATTCATCTCTCTCCATGGATCTTTTTGTGGGTTTTAAAAGTTGAATCCAATAAAGAATAATCTAAATCTAGTTTTATTCTCAGTAGACTTATTATATTTTGCTTACTAATCAGACAAAATTTATATAAATTAAATTAGTGACAAATTGACTTTTGAGTAAAAAGTTTGCTACGATGTTATTATTCAGTAGTGTGTGTGTATGTTTCAATTCAAATATATATTTCATATGTGGGCATAAAATGTACAAAAATGTCATTTAAATGATTGGTACTCAAAAATTTATTGAAGTCCAAAGGAGGTCATGTGAATGAAAAGAAAGAGAAAATAAGGTTTAAATAATAAGAAGAAAAGAAAGAATTAAAGGTAAAGGTGAGAATATCTGCAGGAAAATTTCTAAGAATTTCTCAAATTCTTAGAAATGAGGAGTTTAGGGAGACCATGATTACCAGACATAATATTGTATGATTCTTACACAGTCATCAGTCATCAAACTACAGACCGAGCAAAAGTCAAATATTTACAAACCTGGGCTTACCAGAAAATTACAAAGAATATATCACACTAAAGAGGAAATATCAGTGAAATAAAGTTTATACTGATTTGAATATATTTTTGTTTTGAAAAAAAACAAAATGATTTTCTTCTAAAATATATTATATGAAATTAAATATCATACAATAAGTTTAAGGAGTAAATATAGACGATGTAGCTCCAAACATAATTATATATTTTATTGCATAGAAATACTCAGCAAAGTTTATTAATAAAGTAAAATCATTACTTAATTTTAATATTTATTAAACAAGAAGCAATAAAACTACCTATCCAACATTTTGTCTTAAACTCAATCCCTTTTTTTTTTTTTAATATCACTTATGGTAAATAAAACTAGAATGTACTCCATAATGCCAACTAGGCAGAAAGTGTCCTAGTGATGAGTGAAGTGGTCTGTGCTTATGCTGTAGTCAGGCCCTGAGTCCATTATGAGACCAGGAACAGGTCACTCATTACTTATTTTGAGTGTGACATTTAATTAAAACTAAAATATCTTGAAGAGGCAGCTAAACTCCAGTTCTACATCCAATCCAAGTTTATTTCAACTGGCACCACTTAGACATGTAAGTTATTAGCCAGCTTGATGTAGCCAGCATAGAACAGGGTGTAAAATTTTTTATCACCACTAATACTATGCAGTAATAAATTAAATTATGGGAGATTGTTTGCATTGGGCCTACTACTTAAATCTCTGGATGCTTGTGTAAGTGTTTTGTATATCCAAAGTATGAGCAGTTTCTCTCCAGATTAAGATCAGCATAAACCTTATTTATAAGCCTGACAAAAGAAATCAAACATATCTGTCACTGAACAGTTTAGTCAGAAGGTTTTAATTTCCTTCCTTTCCTGAATGATATTATAATACTAGCTATTTTACACTTGCATTGCTTAACAGCAAACTATGATATGCATTGTAAGAAAATGTGAAACCCATCAGAGTATTGCAAATGGTATTATAAAATAGTGTAGAAAGAAAAAGGAACACAACCTCTTCACCTTTAGGAACAAAGTGTTTAGAAATAGAAGCATTAAAAAGAGAGACCAATAAAATATATCACCCTTAATGTGAGAATATAACTATTTCTATTCAGTGCAAATCATAAAATTATTATATCATGAGAAATTTATATTCCAAAATATTTCTATAGAAATATGCTTCTAACTTAACTTACCAACACTTAAGTGCATATATAGCAGTAACATTGATCAGGTGTCGGGCAGATGGGAGAGGGGAGGAGGGGATGGGCATGTTCAAACCTAATGGGGGCGGTGTGAACCAGCTGGGGGATGAACATGCTTGAAGCTCTGACTCGGGTGGGGCAACAGCAATATATGTAACCTAAACATTTGCACCCCTGTAATATGCTGAAATAAAAAAAAATACAAATAAATTTAAAAAAGAAATATGCTCCTCTAAAACAAACAATTTAGAATGGCTATTACAAGGTATGCATCAGAGTGTAATTTAGGTTTGCAGTAGCATGTGGTAGCAGTGATCACTTGAATAAAATTGGCATTTTAATCAAAGATATATACAACTATTTATCCATTAATTAAGTGGTTCATTCAATAACCACTAATGGAAACACTGAGGAGCTATACGTCAGCTGATATTAAAGTTTGCTGTTATGTATCCACAGGAAAAATATTTCATGAGACTGAAAAATTCCAACTTTTCACAAAATAAACAATTTATTTGTTCTAAATAGTAAACAAGAATCCCATTTATTATGCCTTCAAATCAGTTGTAGGAACACTTTATACTATACCGGGGGCACTTATGTTTAGAACAAGATTTAAGTATTAAACAAAGAAAACACACCTTACAAAGAATTTATTCCAAAGTGTCCATAGAGATAGAAGAGAAAGAGAAGTTTTAAAAGGGCCAATAAATTTGGTTGGCTAAATATACAGAAAACGTTCCGAGCAGGGGTGGGGAATCCATGGCCTTCTAGGCCCTTAAGTGTAGCATTTTACTGAATCTAAATTTTACAGAACAAATCGTTTTATTAAAAGGGGTGCAGTAGGGAAAGATGAAGCTTTTCTTGTCTCCTTTGGTGCTTAAAAAAGAACAATCTTGAAATCATAAGGCTGCACGTTCCCCACCCCAAGTTGGTGCTAATTTGTTGTTACTGTCAAAAAATTTAAGTGTGTTAGCAAATTCCGCACCCTCTCAGAATGGAGGAAATTTTGATTTGGGAAAAATTCCTTCCAAATTGGAAGAGACAACACATAGCCTACACCTTCTCCCATGGAGCAAAGGGAATCAGAAGAAAGGTGAGAATTACGGGGTTGCCAGAACTTGTTCTTGTACAGGTTGAACTAAAAAAAAAATAGAGTGGAAGGTTTTCCACATGTTGAGAGGAAGGCTGGAAAAAAAAAAAAAAAGAAAGAAACTGAAGCTCACAATCTTGTGCGGCACTGAGAGAGAGAGAGAGAGAGGGTACATGCGTGTGAGCAAGAGAATAGGGTGAAGCAACTCTGTAGATGGTGATCCTGCATCAATGCACAGCAGCAAAGGAAAAAAATCGCTGTGGCACAGGTTAGTCCAAAAGAGAATCAGAGTCATGCCATTGTGTTATCCTTGACTCCTGTACGGCATGGGAAGGTGCAATGTCCCAAAATCCAAACAGGCCCCATGTAGCAAAAAGTAGCTTCCATCATTATACTTGCTGTGGGAGGTTCCATGGTGAGAGATAAATGACTGACCCTGAGGCACAAGCCAGCAGGGGGAATAAAACAGAACGTGCAGCTTAACTCTGAGAGTCACCATCAGCACCAGCAGGAACTGAGATTGTGCCGATGCAGCATGAGGGAGTCCCTTGTCCCTGACCAAGTCATGAGTGTAAATCACAGATTCGCCAGCAATTTCTCTAAAGACACCAGTTTAAGGCGTCAGGAAACTCACAAGAGCTGCCAACCAGAGGATGAGAATGTATCTAAGGGTCACCCTATTGGCCAGGGGTTTACATAAGCAGGTTTTTTTTGCCTCCCCACCAGACACACAAATATCATGGAAAGGTGTATTAAACTCAGAGTCTATCTATCTGTAAGATTTTGAATTAATTGTATAAACTACAAGAAACCAAAAATTCTATTTTTAGTACTTTCTTATAAATAATGTTGATATGATAATTGTAGCTCCATTGTTTTGTGAGGATTAGTATAAAGCATTTAAATTAATGTCTGATGCATAGTAATCAATAAATGCTAACTGCTGCAATAGTAATTCCTTCTCTTAATTAACTCTAGAGGGGATCAGAAAGACAAATTTTATATTTTTTGTTTGTTTTACATAAGAAAATCACTCCATGTTTGTACATCACTGTATTGAGGTCACCAATAAAAATTACACTAGTAGATTTTTTTTCTTTCCAAATAAACTGAGAAATTCTTTACTCAATCCAAATTTAAATGGAATGTATTTAAGGAAAATTAGTTCACCTGCATTCAGTGATGTTGACTAAAATGCGTAAGATTTCCCCTAAAGAGGTTGTGCAACAGGCTGTAGAATTTGGTGACATATGCACAAATATTACAAAAAGTTCTGATGCTCATTTTCATGATTCTCTATTACCCTGGTGAAGACCCGAAAATGTAGTACAAAATTTGAAGTTTTACTCTTGTGAACCAAAAAAAAGGAAAAAAAAGTTATTTCCTTAATAACCATTTGAAGAAAATTGTGGACCAGACAAAGCTTATTATAATGAAATAAATTCACTTGTAGTGAAAAAATTTCCAAACACACATTAAGAAAAATCATAATAGTATCAAAAGTTGTTTGTTTATGTACACATAGTCTGGTAATAATCATAATTAAATATTATATTATGCTGTGTGCT
Source organism: Cheirogaleus medius (assembly GCA_008086735.1). Classification (NCBI taxonomy): domain Eukaryota; kingdom Metazoa; phylum Chordata; class Mammalia; order Primates; family Cheirogaleidae; genus Cheirogaleus; species Cheirogaleus medius. Next base: position 93,478,270 of record VBSM01000272.1, on the reverse strand, counting down.
TCAATTTTCTCCCATGTAAATACGACTCTTCCCCCTACTGGTCCCCCTGGAGTGTTGCTATTTACACATCAGAAATATCCTCAGACCTTGCTCTCTTCTGCCCTTCTGTTGCAAACATTCTACTTCACTTTGATCTTCCAGAATTAGATTATCTTCCTCTCTTCTTTCTCTCTCTCTCTCATTCTATCTCCCTCTCCCTCCACACTTCCTCCCTTTCCCTCTCCCTCCCTCCGTCCCTCTCTCTCCCTCACTCTCCCTCTTTCTTACTGTGCTGCCATACCTCATTTGGGGAACAATTATTTGTTTATATGGCCATATCTCTAATTAGAATGCAATTTGTGCTGAGAAAGGACAATGTCTTATTCAGTTTATTAAACCCCAGAGTCTTTCTCAGAGTCTTTCTCGGAACACTGCAGGCATCTATTACATTTCTTAAATAATGAATCAATACATTGGTTGAATGAATAAAAAAATTAATATATTTAAATCTAAATTTTCCAGATAAAAAGGTGCAACTCTATTCCCCACTCCCATCCCCAGGAAGGGGAGGGTATTTATTTTACAGATATTTTTTAAAGAGTTTCTAGAACCAAACCATTTTATTTAAATATCAGATAAATAATGAAATAACTAAATGCATCTGAATATATTCTACTTGATAGGTTGATTGTAAAGAAAGACGATTATTACTGTATCAGTGAGTTCTATAATAGGCTTCACAACCAAAATAACACCCTCACATATTCATTAATCTTTTTCATTCAAACATGTTACGTCTCATATAACAGAGCTGATTGTATAGATGACAATATTTTTATACTTTAATATTTTATTACTTAACAGTGCCTTAACATAAGTGAAAAAAGTATTACTAGTACATATCAAATACATATATCTTAAAATAGAAAATTCACAGCCAAAAATACACATTGTATGACAAATAATTTTCAACATTATCTACACAAGTTGCTTTTCAAAATAATTCAATGCATATGAATGTGTCCTGAACTTGTGCTTTTAAATTTCATGAATTAGTTCCTTTTGACACTAGTTCAAGGCATCAGGAAACTAAACAGAGCCCAAAACCAAAAGCAAGAGGAAGGTGTATGTGACTGAATTTCTCCTCAATACCTGAAGTTGAATTCCCCTCCCCATAATATGTGTGTGAATGTAGCTATCAAGTAAAAATTAAAAGCATGATTTTTCTCATACATCTTTGGTTTCCAGGTTCCTGATTTTTATTTTTTGTACTGTTTTGCCTGCCAAAAACATCAAGGACATTACTAGATTTCTTGAGTTCTTACCATCTCAATGCCAAGCAACCTACTCTAATTATTGCCAAGAAGATTGTATAGGACATTTTATCTGGCTTCAAACGTACCTGAAGCTTTTGTCTTCCATTTAGAATGAGGCATAAAATCATGTAAACAGTTTACTCCACTCTCCATTTAACTGATGGAAAAGAGTGCTTGGCTGTCAATTCTGGGATTACTCCAGTGAACAGCCTTTGTTCATAACCTCCAGAGAAATTTGGTTATATTCCAATTCAATCCATCTCTTTCTTTTACAAGCCAAAGAGCTTACAGTTTAATGGAAATCCCTGACAAGTGGCTTCTGTTTTTCATGACTTGTTTATCAGAAACACTGGAATAGTACAAAGATCTCCTCCTACATACACAAACCCATAACTTGGCATCCTAAATCACTGCAAAAATCTATTCTACTAAGGTAAATGATTAAGGTTAAAAAGATGAATGGTTGCAGGCCCAATTCAGGAAAACCAAAGAAGGGAATTCACAATGATCTCATCAAAGGTATCCCTATTCTTGGTAAAGAATAGAAGATTCTTCCTTTTCTAGAATTACTGAGTATACACTATTCAAGATCACTACCTTTTCAGTAATCTTTTATGAAATTGGACTTCCAGGTATATAGAAACTACTCTGGACAGTGAACACAGGAGGTTCCAACACAAATAAATGATTTCCCTTCTTCTGAAAGTCCATTAACAGGAGAATACTTGAATATATATATTTACAAGATATAATTGAACCATATTGTAAATTGTTCTGTTGATTCTACTTTGTGTGAGTCTTTAGATCCAGCATTAGGATCCATTGCACTCCTTAAGAAATGAATGTGATTGTAAAGGTGGAACTTTATGTTATACAAAAATTAGGAGTACTCTATCCCAGGATCCAAGTGAGAGAGACTCTCTAACAATCAAGGGTGATCGACAGTCCCTTCAAAAACAACCTTGCCACAAATGGAGGACCTATCACCCTAAGTCATGTAAACCCACTGAGGTGGCCCCCTCATTCTAACACACCTACACACATGTCATACATATTTATCCTGCCTCAGAAGTATCCTGCTTCATTTCAGCTCTTTACACCTAGACGGAGCAAGTGAAAAGGTGAAATGAATTGCACAATATAATATGGCCAACTTTAGCAAACAGCACGGTAAGAAGAACATGGTCTGGATGACTGGTTATGGTCTAGTCTTTAAAGTCTACCACTTCTAGGAAAAAAATGCTCCAGAGGAGGAAACCTGAAAAGTATGTCAATTGATCAACATGTCATTTTCTGATCATCCACAAACATGAACTACCTGTCAGATAAAAATCAAAGCTACAAATAACAGTTTCTATTACAGGCAATTGACTTAGAATTCTGAGGCAGAGTTGTGAGTTATTAGGAGCTTGAGGCTGTCATCAGACCTGAATAATATATTCTACCTTTGCCACTTGATAGCTGTACAGTTTAGTTAGCTTTCTGGATCTCTCATTGTTTCAGATTCTTCATCTGCAATGTGGCAGATGAATAGCACTTATGGCATACACTCTTTCTGAGAAGTAAAAGGAATAATAATGTAGTGGGCTTGGTGTAGTGTTTGATACAAAGTTTAAGACAAAAATATAAAAATATAGACAAACAAACTTAATAAAATAAAATAAAAATTTTGACTGTCTTGATTTGCATACTCCTGCTATAGAACATTTGTTTTGGTCTTGCTTTTCCAATAGATGTCTTGGTTTAACAAATCTTTATATACTACTCTTAGATTCTTAGAACTGGGCATTCTGAAAACGTCTTGAATTTTATAATACCTCTGAATTTTTGAATTTCCTGCATTCTCATATAACACAGAGGATATCTCACTGCAATATGATGCCAAAGAACTTGAGATCATAACAATGAGTATTACGTCTTAGAAATCTAGGCCAATTGCCTGCTGGATTCTAGAAGACCAGTGTCTAAGCTGTTTTCCTTAGGTGGCTTAGAAACAATAAATATTTATTTCTCACAGTTATGGAAGCAACATCAAGCAACCAGCAGATTCTGGTCAGGGTTCCTTTCGTGGTTCATTGATGGAAACTTCTAGCTGAGTCCTCATATATTGAAAAGGGTGAGGCAGCTCTCTAGAGTCTTTTTATATGGAAACTAATTCCATTGATAAGGGCTTCACCCTCATGACCTAATCACCTCCCCAAAGGCCCCACCTCCTAATACTATTACATATAACAGTGGTAATTAAGTTTCAACATATGAATTTTGAAGAGACACAAACATGCAGACCATAATACACTATAAATAATATGTATTGAAGATCTATCATATAAAGGAGGAATTGTTCTAAGTAATGTTAAGGATTACCAAAATGAGTCAGCTTCAGTTCAGACTGCTCAATGAACGTGGCAGGGAACATGAGACACACTCACCTGTGGTGATATTCGAGAAAGAATGCAAGAATAGTGCATAAGCAAAATGTGACCATGTTAAAAAGACTGGTGACAGTAATACTGGCAGAGTGCTGTAAAAGCACTTTAGAAGAAGCAGTCCTATGAGGCAGATTTCTAGTAATTGAGCAATCAGGATTAGAGAGAAGAGAAAAGGAAAAGAGTACAATCAAGGACACAGGGAAGGAAAAGAAATGGGCAGTTTTTTAGTAGTTTTCGGTACTGGGAGATTTGACAATTTGGAGCCATATTGTAGCAATGTTTCTAATACTATGAAAATAAATAAGCATTAATATATAAGTAAGAGATGAAATGGGAGGCTTGGACCTGAGTAGTAGGGTAATAATGTCCCTCCCTGCAAGGACAGGAAAGGGAAGAAATGAGGAGAAGGAGAGTGGGGGGACAAAAGAAAGAAAAAGACAGATTTGTGAGATTTGACAGATATGATTTTATTTTTACTTAAGTTGATTTTGGCTACTATTATAGTTCATTCAATGCAATTTCTCAAGTGTATAAGAATACAGTAAGAGCAGTAAGAGTGCATGGGTATGGAAAATAGCTTCCTTTGCTTAATTGCTTGACATAAAATTGCATTATTACTTAAAATAGCAAGGAATTCTATATATGTCATTCTTCTTTTGTTTTATTTTGATTTCATTTTTGAAAGGTTTTCCTGCATAGCTCTCCTGTGTTTTGGCCTCTTCTATAAATCAGTTCAATATACTATATATTATATAATAAAATGTTGTATTTTTTTATTTAAAGAAAAATATTTGGATAGCTAATAAAGCAAAGATGGTCTGATTCATGGGTAGACAAAGTTATCTTGTTAGCAATAATTCTAGTTTATGTATGTTAGATAGAGAACACTTAGATTTACCTAATGACATATGATCAAAATGAAAAAAAAATCACACCACATTTACTGCTTTCCTAGTAGGGAGAATAGATAAGACAGGTGTTAAAAAGAATCATGCATTTAAGTTTAATCTAGTTCTGTACTAGTGGAGACATATAATCTTGTAACCAATAAGCAATTATAATCATGTAATATTAGAGTAGCTACAGAGAAAAATCTATGATAAAAATTGCTACAGAAAAAAGATACAGTATTAAAAATACAAGAAGACCAGAAAGTGAATTGATTAAATATCCATACATGTTCTAAGATCATCCTTATAATTTCACCAGATGAAATTTAATACATTTCATGACATACTCATAATTAATTAAAAGTTTGGAATTGAAATTTTCTATTAGACATAACACACTGGTACTCAATGAATATACAATATGGCCAGTAGAAATGTTTTGTTTGTCTCACAACATTGTTTTTTTAAAAAAATGAATTTAAATTCCTTCTGAGAAATCATTCTCACTCAGATTTGTTAAGATCTCTACCTTGCCCCTGCACTAATATCTGTTATCTGCTGTGTGTTGCATATTATGTTTATACTTTATTTGGTTCTTTCTTTGCCTTTTGTAGAAAAAAAAATTAGGAAGGAAAAGGATGATCATATTTCATGTATTTTTTAAAATGAATTTTTCATCAAATACAAACTTTGGACTCACATGGCATATGTGGTCACATTATGTAAAATGTCAACTGGAAATTTTGTCCAATTTGCTAATGATTAATGGCAGTGAAACTCATAGGTAAAGGATGCATCTCCCTGGGCAGCATGCATTGAGCAGGATGAAAGTGCTTGTATCAAATTTGATACAAATACAATTTTTTCTAGCATCCAGTTAGAATTTTGTCGACTCCAAGTGTACTTTTTTTCTTATAAGCTTTGTCTTGCCCAATTAGCTTTCAATGGTGCTTGAAATTCCCACTTGAAATGCCTTATGTTGACCTGTCCGTTTTAATCAAGTTAAATACTACCTGGGAGGAAGATATATTAGCTATCACTTAGGCACAAATTAGTCTATCTGAACCTATTACTGCACATTATCAACCAGCACAAAAGAGGGCCTGAGGGCAGTAGTTCTTGAAATCATTCAAATGCCAGACCATGGAGAGGCATGGTACACTTGGTGGTATACTTAATCCATTACTCTTAAAAACAATTAAATATATTTGGTTGTGCTAAATCAGATGTCATTTTATATTACAATCTAATACAGTAGAAAAAAATCACAGATTTAAACAATTTAATAGAAGATAATTTTATCATGAATATTTCATTCATTTAAAATTTTAACAATTGTTCATACCTTTTACCTGTGGCAAACATCTTGTTTCTTGCAGAGACACTCTGCTATAGACATAAATAATAGGAAAAAGCAAATAAAAAACCCAGAAAATCTATAAGAGGATATTGATTGTCTACTAAAGAAAGCACTCAATCTTCTTGATCTGAATAAGTCATTTATTGTTAGGCAGATCATTGTCTTCGTAAAAAATTATCAGGAAACAAAGAAAACATCACTTTATGGAATGTACACTGTGGCTATAACAAACATTTGAATTTTAGAAATTTGAAAACATGTTTATACTATAACTGAAGATGCAGTTCTTAATGAGGAACTCCAGTGATTTGCCCTGGTTGGGTAAGGAGTGAGGTAGGGCAGATGGATACTGTTTCAGTACCTTGGGGGTAGAGCAGCCCTTCTGAACCACAGTTCAACATGAAAATTAAGCTCCACCACCCTAAGGTATTGTATGCAATATATTAACTTCTCTCATATGCATCAAGAATGGTATTAGCTACACACCATGCTTGAGAGAAATGAGAAAATAATTACTCAAATCATTTTCTATAAAATTTAATTCTCTTCTGAATCCCAGTTGGAAAGGCTGGGAAATAGAAGTGTTGATGAAAGAACTGATCATGGATGTAGGGGGAAAAAATCAACATATTTTTTATTTATCTTCTAGGTAACATTATTAGTTTAACCATGTGACATTGTTATTATTATTACTACTATTCTTTACTCATAATCAGGAAAGACAGCTGGAAGACCAGGGAGATATAATGTTTTTTTCAAAAATTAGCATTACCTCACCTTCAGGATATTTTTCAAATCCATACAGTCAAACAACCCAGAAGCTACCAGGGATTGGGATCTCAAAAGTGTTTCCCAGTAGGCGAAATGCTATTATGTAAGATGAAGTACAAGTTTAATCAGTCTTCGCTCCTAATTTGAGAGCAACGACATTTTGGCAAATGAAAAAATCCATAAATCTTAGTGGACTCTATTCATAAGCGAGCAAGGACTCTTAAGCATGACAGTTTTTATTTTAGTCAAGGAACATTTAAAAGAACATTGACAGATTATAAAAGGGAAAAATAATGTTACTCAATCATTTAATGATAGTAAAAATAAAATTATTTAAATGGTGAAAGAATATTAATAATTAATTTGTTAACTAGAAAGCAAAAAACAGTGACTAAGAAATCATAATTCAGGTTACTTTTATATAATCACATGGTCTGAAGAAAGTTCAGAGAAGAACTAAGCATATGGATCAGCAAGTGAATTAGACTCTGTCTTCTTGAATATTTATACCTATAAAGTGGAAATAATACTGTCTTTGTTCATCTCATGGAAGAATTCTCTGCACAGATGAAGATTACTTATTTATAGTATACATATATATCTATATTCAATTGAGTTGATAAAAACACATCGTGTGTGTCACACACAGACATACACACAAATGCCTCTTCTCTCCCATTCTTTCACCTCTCTGTCTATGCCTTCCACCAAGTGTAGAATTTTAAAGTCAGTTTAAACTCTTATATTAAATGAAATAGAAGGAAGGAAGGACTGAGGAAGGAAGAAAAGGGAAGGAAGGGAGTAAGAAAGGAAGAGAGGAAAGAAAGAAGGAAAGAAAAAAAGAAAAAAAAAGGTCTGTTTCCAGTGATGAGTATTAGTAAAGAAATTCTCCTCTAGGCTAAAAAACATGATTCTTCTTATGATAAAATCATAAGAAGCATGTACCAGGCTATGGAAATAAAACAGGTGTGAATAGAAATGAATGTGCATTTTTTCATACTTTTATACTTTTAATACCATAATTACATGGCAATATGAATCTATGTGAGCAAACACTGGTTAAGATAAACAATATGATTATATGGTAACTCATTTCATTCAACACAAAATTCCTTGCTGGATAAAAAATAATTCATCATAAATTACAAAGTGGCTATATTTCACTTTCACAATAATATTTTTAGGACTACCTGCATAGACTTTCATTTACCGAAGCATAGTAAGTGGAATGCAAATGTTCCAGAATAAAATGAATTTTAAACTTTTAAATTTCAAAAATCCATTTTGGATTTTTCTAGTCTTTAATGGATTTCCCTGAAACAGTTCCATAAAGAACTAAAATCTCTCTGTTTCATTATTCAATATATTAAACTCTGCTATAGAGAGAATGCAATGGAAAGATGCCTATAGTCACACACTAGCCACCCACTACCTATATTGCTTTAGAATTTTTAGTTTCCTTATTCACAAATTAAGTCTGAAATCATTGTACTCCAAAAGGCAGGGGAAGATAATGACTAACAGCATTCTCAAAAGTTTCAAAAATTCATTTTTAAATTTAAAAATTTGAACCAAATATTGAGAGGAAGGAAATTACATTGCCTTGACTACCAATATTTCATTGATGTATTTTGTTTCTTTTCAACTCAGTGTGATTATTGTGACTATCTAGAAAGTACAGGTAAGAATAAAGATAAGAAAAATAAGTAAGACAAAGAAAAAAAACTTGCAGATTTATGTGAAATTGGTTATTACCAGAAATACCCAAACTTATGGCAAAATTAATTTATATAAAATGACATCTATCACTCTATCATTACATATATTTTTAAATTTGCAAACATATTTCTGTAGTAGCAGAATACAAGTGGATCTACCATTTGATCCAGCAATACCATTACTGGGCCTCTACCCAAAAGAACAAAAGAAACTCTATGAAAAAGACACCTGCACTTGAATGTTTATAGCAGGATAATTCACAATTGTAAAGATGTGGAAACAACCCAAGTGCCCATAAATACATGAGTGGATTAATAAAATGTGGCATATGTATACCATGTAGTACTATTCAGCTATAAGAAACAACAGTGATATAGCACCCCTTGTATTTTCCTGGATAGAGTTGGAACCCATTCTATTAAGTGAAGTATCCCAAGAATGGAAAAATAAGCACCATATGTACTCACCAGCAAATTGGTATTAACTGATCAACACCTAAGTGAACATATAGGAATAACATTTATCAGGTGTCGATCAGGTGGGAGGTGGGGAAAGGGTGGGTATATACATACATAATGAGTCCAATGCACACCATCTGGGGGATGGACACACTTGAAGCTCTGACTCGAGGGGCGTGGAGGGGCAAGGGAAATATATGTAACCTTAACATTTTACTTCCATAATATGCTGAAAAAAATAAAAAAATATTTTAAAAAGCATCTGAGAAATAAAAGTATAAAATAAACAAATAAATTGTGAGCTCTGGTATTTGCAACACAATTTTTGGAGAGTGGTGCAGTGGAATAATTAGACACATATATAAAGAGGAAATAACTTACCAAAAGAAAAAAAAAAGGGTCTGACATATATGTAATCAGTCAGATATAAATATACAATGTGATAAAACTGAAAAACTTCATAGAATAATGAGGGAGTTAGTCATTGATTCCCTCAGGCATGGAAGTGGTGAGTGCAGTAAACAGAGAAGGGTTCACATGGTTGGTAATAGTTGACCTCTGAATGAAGAATAAGTGATTTAGGGAGAGAAAGGAATCTAGGCAGAGATAATAGCGAAAGCTTGGAGGGATGCACGTGCATGGAATGCTGTGGTGACGAAACATGTAAGCAGTGGTCCCAGATGTGTCTCAACACCCTCAATCCTCTAGTCACTGCAGGATGTAGCCCCCTTGGATACAGGTTATTCTCAACCTTAAATGGTGATTGGAAGAATTTTGATGACTTCTAGATCTGTGTCACTAAAGATGCATGTAACTTTTCATAGATTCAACTCAAAGGAGCAGTTGGAAAAACAGATATTCAATGAAACTAATGGATATCACAATGAAATACTGTATAGAGGATGTCCTTGTTTTTTGTTGCTGTTTATATATAATTTTGGCATTTAATATAGAAAGTATATGCTAAACCCAACCCAAAATATAATATGTAATATTTTTTCCTGAGAACATCATATAGTTCATAACTAAATTACATATTCTTCTAAGGAGGAAAAGCAGCAAGGTGTTTGAGATTTTAGAATAAGGGTATCAGAATCTGCACAGATCTTATACTGTATTTGACTTCAATTTGTCAAATTTAAGCTAACTACATATTTCAAGCCACTGTGGTTTTTGGCATTTCTACTCTTTCCGCTATTTTTTCCTTCTAGGGAGAAATAAAAGGTTTCCTTTCATATTAAAGTAATTTTATTCTTTTGACTGTCTAGCTGAAGCTTTTAGGAGATGCATAAAATACAGTACTCTGTGTTCCTTGTTCTAGGACTCTACACCAACCTAAATCTGTCTCACCTTACTCAGGCAAGCAAATACCCTTCCTAATCTAGACCAATGGTTATCACCTCTGGTTGTCCATTAGATCACATTGGAAGCTTTTAAAATTTAACAGTGCTTGGGTCCCATCCCAGAACAATTGAACCATAATTTAAGGGAAGGGATATAGACATTAGAAAAAAAATCCCCAGGTGATGTTTTACATGTATTTTAAAACTAGGACCATTGCTCTTTATCTTTCTCATGCTATAACCTTATTATCTTTAATTTAGACTGTTTTTTCCTTAAATAGGACCCAAGCATTATTCTTTCTGTCATGAGTTTTTCAGATACATATATGCTTTAGGAGCTGTTCTAGTGGACAAGCTATGGATTTGTAAGCCATTTACATTTCTACCTTCTAAGCAGTGTTTGAGTGCAGGAAAATGACTTGGAAATCTTTTCAGAAGAATGGATGGTCTCAGGTATTCCTCAAGCTAGGTAATTAGGTGACTCTACTACCGTGGACACCAATGTCAGGACAAGATGTCATGACTAAGTCAAAGCTAGCCAACTGTAACATGGAAAATAGCTTTGAAGGCTTACTTCTCAACATATCTTAACTGTAAAATAAATTTTCACTAACTGGTTAGCTCAAGCATGCCTGGACTTCTTAAAACCCAAAATCCAAAAAAGAGTAATACAGCACCAAACACATTTCAATCAATAATAATTGAATCTCTGCTAAACTTTATGGGCTATAATATTTCCCCTACAAAAAATGTAATAGTATTTTATGATTTTTTTCAAGGTGTAACTCTCTTTCTCAGATGGCCTGGAACATATCTATGCATTCTAATTTATTTCTTCCTCTAGCTCTAAGACTTCTGCTCTTTATTAACAGAAATATTGAACCTCTGTGACACTGAGTTTCACACAACCACTACCTGCACTGACATCATATTATTTCTTTGGTTCTTAAAACCTTGCAAGTGTCTGCCCTATGGGTTTTCTGTATTGCTTTTAAGATTCCCTGCTTCATCTCACAATTATCTATATGTATAGAGTATTAATTTAAGTATTTACAATACCTTAGCTGATAGTTCATCTGATTTTATTTTTTTTAAATAAGAGGGTCTAAAATATACAGAGAACAATTATCTTTCCCATATATATTTTTTCTTCAGTCATTTTCCTGCTATTCTTATTTATTCTCTTATTGACAAAGTTTCACTCATTTGCCACACACTTCTTCCTCTCCATGACAATTCCAAAATCTTACCTCCTGCTTAAATACTAAGAACAAAGAACAGAAATTTGAAATCAGTATACTAAAGAGATATGTGTATTCCCATATTCATCACAGCATTATTCATAATAGCTAAGATATGGCAGCAATTTATGTATCCATTATCAGATGAAGGGATAAAGAAAAACATGGTATATATACTCAATAGAATGCTATTCAGCCTAAAAAGAAAAAAAAAAAAAAAGAAAGAAAATTCTGTCATTTGTGACAACATGGATGAACCTGGAGGCTACTATGCTATGTGAAATAAACCAGATGAAGAGACACATACTACATGATCTCACAGCGAAAAAAGTTGAATAAATACAAGTAGAGGGTACAGTGAAGGTTACCAGGGTTTAGGGGAGACAGGTGGTTGGGGAAAGGGGAGATATTGATGAAAGGGAACAAAGTTTCAGTTAGACAGGAAGAATACGCTTTTAAGATGTGTTGCACAGAATGTCAACTATAATAAATAATAATGCATTGTACACTTTGAATTTGTAAATGAATTGATTTTAAATGTTTTTACTACAAAAAATGATAAATATGTGAGGTGATAGATTTGCTAATTAGCTGATTTAATGATTCCATAAGATGCACATATATCAAAACCTCTTAGTTTACCCTATAAATATATATAATTATCTGTCAATTAAAATATTTTAAATAAAAATAACAATTAAAATAGAAAATAGAGATTTTTTTGGGAAAAATCAAATAACTGGTTAACATTTGTCTATGTACTTTTTATATATTACCTTGTATTCTATCACCAATATAGTTTGAGGAATTATTGGGTATCCAACAATTGTGGTATAATGGCTGACTGAATGTATGAGATAATTTCTATGGTTTTATTTTGAGATCCATTATTTTACTGTTTTATGAATTTTTATTTTATTATATTAGCCTGCAAGCTCTCAAAATAGATTTCTAGCGAGGGCTTATTTTACAATTACCAGGATTCTTCTTCACACTTGTTCTATCAATTAGTGTAGAGCCTAAATAATGAAGGCAGCTTTTTAACTTTCAGGATCAAATTTTATTGATCAAAAACATAGCATCAACATGGTGCTCAGAAGCATGCAACTTTTGTACCAAACCATAGATTATGTTAAAAAAAATGAATCAGAGACTTGGTTTCAGTTATTTAAATTACCTGGAATAAACTCTTTACAACCTGGCATGGGCTTCACATGAATGGAGTTGGCAAGATTTCCTGGACTGCTTGCCTTTAGACCCCTCTCCAACATCTGTCCCACTGCAGTGGGGTAAAGCACATGCAATTTGCACTGAATAAATCTAGATTCCAGTGTGAACACCATTGCACATTCTCAGTGAGCCTGGCCAAAATAATTAGCATGTATTTATTTAATTCCATAATTTACAAACTATGGGAATTAAAATTTTGTATGCTATATAGATTCAACCTATACAAACTGGGAATATAATATATAATATTTAGAATCGTTTAGGCAAAGTTTTTTTTTCCTCACAGATAAATCATCAGGAACTTAAGATTTTGTAAGGTCAGTAGAAATAATTTTTAGAAGCACAACACAATTTTACAAAGCCATTTTTGTTTTTTGTTTTTTGGGGTTTTTTGACATTCTAAATGTCAGATGACTTTTTGTTTTTAACTGAATGTGTCTGGGACACATACTGGTCCAAAGTGTATTTTGAATTTATTAATAACACTTTACAAATGGAAACTGTTATACTTTTTGAGATACTTCTAGATGCTATATATAGTTTGCTTTCATCAAATCACTATAATATAGTCTTATAGGAGATCTGGTCCTAGCAATTTTAATTATACAATGATAATACTAATAATAATGCTCTTTTTAACACCACCACTACCAATAATAATAATTGAGACATTTATTTGGTACTTATTTTTACCAAAGACTGTTCTAAATTTTTTGTAAAGATTAATTAATACTCAAAATCCTGTGAGGTAGATATAATTATCTCCATGCTTTTACCAATGACAATTGAAGCATGGAAGATAAATAACTGGCTCAAATTCACTGTGAACCCTTAACATATGCTATTTAACTGGAGCAAAGTTTCATCTTGATTGATATGGGCATTCCCCAGATACTTCACTGGAGTTCACAGGAGGAAAATATGATATGGTGATATAAAAATAAATCTTATGACCTGTTAGAAATTCCAATATTTCCAGAATACTAAATTGTCCAGAAGACTACACTTTCCCTCAGAGAAGTTGGGGGATTTCACTAGAGATAATTTAAGTAATTAGTGACAGAACGAAAACCAGGAACTGGGTTAAGTAAACTTTCCACCCGTCATTCAGGCTGTCAGGTTAAAAAGCAGAATAATTAAGTAGCCTTTCCTTTAGCTTGATAGCCAACAGTCTTGATCAGGGATCAACTTTCCTTTCACAAAGAACTCATACAGAATTGCTGCTTTCGCTTTGAAAAATACTTTAGTAAAATAATCTGATATATTTTTGCATGAAAATATTATTTTAGTAGTTAAAACTTCATAAACTTTTGTGAAAAAAACATTTGTGCTTTTGAACATTACTTTTTAAGTATATAGGCCACCACCAGAGGGATAGTTGAGGGTCTATAAATGGTTAAAAGTAATCTGTTCAGCATTTCGCATAGTCCTTTTTAAAAAAGTTTTAATTTTAATCTTGTTTCTAACACTTCTTCAGTAGAGAAATTTTATAACATTAAAAATATGTATTTTGCTCAAACACAACTTCCTAGAATAAACAGAAGGTAGATGATAATATATCATTATGTACATGATGGTGTCTTCCCGTTTGTGTGTGTGTGAGTTTTTGTGAGTGTCAGAGAGACAGAGAAAGAGAGTGGGAAAGAGAGAGAGAGAAGAGATTGATTATTCTAAGGTGACTGCTATTTGGAAGAAAAAATACTTCAAATTACCTAATGTAATTAGCATTTTAATATATATGTGTGTGTGTATGTATGTGTGTATGTATACATGTGTGTATGTATATATACATATGTGTGTGTATATATACACACACAGAGTATTTTTAAGTATATCTTATCTTAATATTTAAAATGCTAGTCCATCAATATTCACCTGGGCTCAAGCAATACTCCTGCCTCAGCCTTCCAAGCAGCTAGGAATACCACTTAAATGTTTTAAAGGATGATTTATTAATTATCAGGTCAAAATGACACCTTCAAGTTCAATGCTAAAATATGGAAAGTCTTAACTTTTATTATAATAATATCACCCTAGCATTGAACAATTCTGGGGGATGGACATGCTTGAAGCTCTGAGTTGGGTAGGGCAAAGGCAATATATGTAACCTAAACGTTTGTATCTCCATGATATGCTGAAATTAAAAGAAAAATAATTAAAAATAAATAAATAAAGGATATCTAATCATATCTTTAAAGGAGGGAATTTTTATGAACATTGCTGGTTTCAAAGAGCCATAACCTATATAGAGATTAGCCATATCCTCTGTAACCCAGCAACGGACTGGTTACTTGCTGTTTCTTCCGTCAACCACATTTTTCCCTCTTAAAATTTTCTGCTCCAGATACCTCCTTGGTTGAGCATCGCATGAAGATGGTTGCAGAAGGAGGCACTCTTTACCTTTCCACATAGAATCATTATATGTTTTTTAACATGGGTTGCAAATGCCTCAGAGAAAAATTCCTCGCCAACTCTTTTATCATCAGACTTGCCCAACATCTGAAATTACAGTTTGCATGAATGTTTAATTTAAAGAATAAACATTCTAGAGTCAAACCTAAGGGAGATGAGGGAGCTGTGTGTCTCTATCTTTTGTACAATGTCAACCCCCTAGTTTATTGCTCAATAAATGCTGACAACATTATGAAATATTCTCATGTGAAGGAAATTGAAAATCTAATTTCATTTAGTTCAATTGTATCTAGAGATTACAAATGCTTCCATTATCTGCTGTAATGACTCACAGAGGGGAATTGCTCTGAGAAGATTACGCCATATGATTGAAGGTTTTATCATTATTTTAATAGATATTTGAGGATCTGCCACTTTGCAACCTCAGAAAATTGAGGTAAACAACTCTCTGAACTTCCAGTTGATTATGTCAGTGGAAAATGGCTATCTTATTACAACTCTTTACAAGAAAGAATATCACTCTAATGTTTGTTACCAAAACGACTAAGGATTCCATTTATACATGTTTTACTCTCTTGAAAAGTGCTTTGATGTAAGCCTGAGATAACACTAATGTTAAGAAAAAAGTTGAGACACCCCATTCTATATAATTGAGAACAAAAACTTATTTTTAAATAATTTTTCCATGAAAAAATAAAATATTTATGATCAAAACATGTCTAATATTTCATCTCACTCTCCTTTCTTAGTTTCATATAAAATAATGTATTTTATCTTCTATAATCCTTATGCTTAAAAATGTATCCTACTCCACAATTAAAAGGTAAAGTAATGCAATTTGCCAAATTTCTAATGATTAGTGTTATGTAAATAGTATTTGGCTGAGAAAATAATTTAATCAACGTGTCATTTTATTTTATTTATTTTATTTTTTTTATTTCAGCATAATATGGGGGTACAAGTGTTAAGGTTACCTACATTGCTCGTGCCTTCCCTCCCCCCTCGAGTCAGGGCTTCAAGTTTGTCCATACGCCAGACAATGCACATCACACTTATAATGTATATATATACCCATCCCTGCTCCCCTCTCCCACTTGCCCGACACCCAATAAATGTTTTTTTTTTAACATTTTGGTTATATTTTATAACTTTGCATTTCCCTAGCAAGGGTTAGAGGTATGCCCTTCCCCTCC
>VBSM01000272.1:93429832-93459970 GCA_008086735.1 Cheirogaleus medius | reverse complement strand
TTATAGCAGCACAGTTCACAATTGCGAAGTTGTGGAAACAACCCAGGTGCCCATTAATACATGAATGGATTAACAAAATGTGGCATATGTATACCATGGAGTACTATTCAGCTTTAAGAAACAGTGGTGATATAGCACCTCTTGTATATTCCTGGATACAGCTGGAACCCATCCTACTAAGTGAAGTATCTCAAGAATGGAAAAACAAGCACCACATGTACTCACCAGCAAATTGGTATTAACGGATCAACACCTAAGTGAACATATAGGAATAACATTTGTTGGGTGTCGGGCGGGTGGGGGGGGAGGTGGGGATGGGTATATAGAAACATAATGAGTGAGATGTGCAACGTTTGGGGGATGGTCATGCTTGAGGCTCTGCCTCGAATGAGGAGGGGGGGCATGGGCAATATACATAACCGTAATATTTGTACCCCCATAATATGCTGAAATAAAAAAAATACAAGTCTCACATTATTTAAAGAAGAGTAAACCTTCAACTGTCCAATAGAAGATATGCTTTCATGAGCAGGAAAAATAATATAAAATAAATATTGTTAATCTGGGAGAGAAATTCTATAATTAAACATAATCTTGTGTCTGTAAGGTAAACTAGAAGATCATTTAACCTCTAACTCTTCATAGGTTAGGAAAGAGTGTTGTAATTCATAAAGGAGAGAAAATTTTATCTGTGAGTTGAAATGACAGAAAGAGAAAATAATAGTCAAAATGTTCATAATGATACCATCATTTCTTATAAAATACTTAAATATGCTGAAGGTTTTACTTTCCATCTTATATATTGCCATAGCTATTTATAGAAAGTAGTTTGATAGAATTTTTTCCTCAAAAGATATAATGATATGAAACCTTAAAAATTTTGAAACCATAGTGACAATATAAGCTGATCTCTTGGGGCTCTCTGCAGGATTAAATACTCTGCTAAATAGGATGCCTGACTAATGAAAGGATTATGGAATTAGGTAGTCATGCCCATTACAGTTGTATTCTTTCTGTTCATTCTCCTGAAAATACCAGCCATGTGCCTCCAGAAATAGGATTAAATATCAATCAGTAATTAATGATCCGGAAAGCAGAGAAAGCAGGGATAGAAACACAAATAATGAGCAGAATTATAAGGTTAACAGGTTTGGCCTTAAGGAAAATTAAAAAAAAAAATAAAAGAAGCATTGAAAATAGACAATTGTGATACGGGAATTATACTAAAACAAGATTATCTACATACATCTATTTCCTATCCTAAACATCCAACTATGCCAAAGTGCTTTGGTTAAAGATTCCGTTCTTCTTTGTGAAATGTTATGGGTAATAGGGAAAACATGGAAGCTCCAAATTGTATTTGTAACATACATGCACATGCACTCTGCACGCACACACACACAGACACACATACACACACACAGTGACCTTTGTAGATATTGCTTGAATCTGAGAATTTGCTATTTTTCTTTAAATTTATTGATAGGTCCTCTTATGTGCTGTGGACAACAACTATTTTGAATGTAGACTTTTATAAATACTGCAGCATCATAAAATTAAATCCAAAGCCCCCAAATCTAATAGATTTTATTTTGAAAATGCCTACAAAAGTAGGAAACAATTATCTTTCAATAGTTTGCAGCCAAAGTTAGTTTATCAGAGCACTGTACTCATACTTCCCATCCAATAAAGAAATTACCAAAGTTCATAAATGAAAGTAAAATTATTAAATATATATGCACATATATATGTAATACAGATTATTTTGAAAATAGTCTTATCTCATTTATCAAAATAAAATATTTTACCTATTATGGCTATGCATACTCCTTAGATATTCAAATCTCCCACCAAATATTTTTTCAAAAAAGACCAGTGCTATGGGGGATGGACATGCTTGAAGCTCTGACTTGGGGCAGGGGACAAGGGCAATATATGTAACCTAAACATTTGTACTCCCATAATATGCTGAAATAAAAAAAGTGGTGTTAAAAACATAGAAAAATCACTTTCATTTATATCTCATTGGGTTTAGTAACCACCTATGTTGTACTTATATTGTCTGTCTAAAGCTTTTGTAGACTGAACAAATCATGATTCAAATTCCTTTCACATTTTTTTTAAAAAACACTGCTGGTTGTAATACAGGTAAGATCTAAAAATCTTCAAATAATACAAGGAGCACATCTTTCACTTAATTTATATATTGAATAAAATATTTATTGATAGCTGTTTATCAGTTAATTCTTCATCATGTAGAATTGAAAGACAACATAATTTTGTTTTGACTATTGAGTACTTTTAATTTTTTTTTATTTTTTTAATTCAGGATATTATGGGGGTAAACATTTAATTCAAGATATTATGAAGAACCAGAACAACAGAGCAAAAGACAACATATTTTTTGCTTTCCAAAGTTTACAGTTAAGTAGAAATTACTACACTGTGTTTATGATTATGATCAATGACAAAAGAGAGAGATAATATCTCCTGGTGTTTCCAGAGTCGGGGAGATTTTTTAAAAGCCCTCTTTTGCTTTGTTAATTATGGAAGTCTCATAGAGGGTAAATTTCAGCAGAGCAAGATGCAATGAGAAGCTCTAAACAGAGGCCAAGAGAAAGTAACATCATTCAGAGTGTTTATGTCCATGGTCATTTCATGTGTTAAGAATGGTAAAAGATGCTTGACTTCATTCAAGCATTCATTAATCCAGTGCAGATTGCATACTTATGATATGCCAGAAAGAAAATAATTAATTATAAAACATAATAACTACATTACTACTACTACTTATAATAATGTATACAGTGAAGAAACGATAAATGGTTCTATGAGGACATCTAACACAGGGACTTGATCTAGTTCAGTAAAGACAGGGTTGTGGATAGGTCTTCAGTGGCATTGACCTTTCAGCTGAGATCTGCATGTAGAGTGGGAATTAGCTAAGTAAACAACTGATGGAGGGGTTAATTTTCTGCTGAGTTTGAGCTGTTGAATAAAGCTGCATTTATAGTCTCTATGCTTTTTAGATAGATGAGTCAATTAACTCTGTTAATTATGTAAACCTGTTTTATTTCATTTTTCTCTTACATTCAACTCAAAGCATCCCAACTGACTTGAGAGCATACTGACCACTTGCACTTCCATCATTTTCAGTTTACAATTTTAGATATTTCTGGAGAATTTTCTGATTAATGAATTTAATTTAATAAAATAAATACAAATAATAAAGTAGACTAGGTCCATCTGCTGATATATTTTTTCAAACCCTAGTCAAGTTAATTTACATAAATAACATAATAGTTTTGATATTATTTAATCAGAGAAGAAATTCATAAAACTATATATTACATTTCCTTGCATGTAAAGTTCTTGAAATGTTTTAATCCCAAGTACATCTTCCTTGTCAAAAGCTAAAACATAAAATATGGAAACACATTTCACTACATTTTTATAAAAATTAAATTGGTTAAAAAAGCAAAAAGAGATATTTTATCTTTTTATTATAAAAGCATGTTAAAATTAATTTTAAATCTTTGACTTCTATTTTGTTTGTTTGTTTTTTGCCTGTATATCAGCCATAAGATTACCTAAGACTAAAGTGTTTAAATAATTCAATTTGATGCCCAACCTTGACTTGCTTGATGGATATGTAGACATTATTTTAAAACTCTTTTGCTACAATGGTTCACTCATAAAAGTGTAAAATATTACAGAGAACATTATGCTATTATAAAAGTAGACACTATAAAAGTAAAAGATGGAGTTAAAATACCATTAGCTGAAAGTTGCTTATTACTAAATATCTATTTGATTTGAAAAATTATCTTCTGAACAATTTACTCATCATTCATTTAAATTCTCTGCACAGTAACAGCAATAATGACCTCTTGGTCAGGCATTTCCTGTAAGGTAATGACCATATGGATCAAGGGTCCTCTACTCTGCTTAAAAGCTTCTACTACTCCAGACACTCATTAACTCATAGGAAAAGCTTGGGCTAAGAGGTCATTAATGCTGGGAAAACAATTGCATATATGATTCACACCATGGATAATGTGCAAATGAGAAATGTCTTCACGAGATAAAGTTATTATAAAATTGAAAATCAGTATATTTCAGTATATATTTTCACTGAGTACTTTAACACAGTAAATGTTTCATTGGGAATGAATCAATACTTCAACACTCTTTAAAAAAACGTATATGCATATCTCCATTTAAAAGAGGTTTAAGTTGCATATTTAATTTTTTTTCTTATAGGGAATCTTCCTGATCCTGTCTTAACTAAGCTAGATCCTTCTATTATGTGCTCACATAGGATCATATATTTTTCCTAGCATTGCATATATTTGCCCACTCTTTAAATTCCTTTTCTTTCCTGAAAAATTGTCAAGTTTCATGAGGGCAGGGTTCTATCTTGCTCTTGCACTAATTATGGCATCACTAGGGCAAGGTGCTGTTCTAGTACACAGTAGATTGTTAATAAATGGACAGATAAATTGCTGCAGGAGAACCCAATATACATTTTATTCAAGCAGTGATCCAATATCAATAAATTTTCTTTAGGCTAATACTAAAAAAACCTCTATGAGAATTTTAAATCGCTTTCTTTAATTGGGTGTATGCCAACTGAGCATTTGTATATGTGAAAATTATGAACCTACGCATGTTGTTAAATATAGTACTATATATACCTACTGATAAATGGGCATTCCATCATACACTGTATAAAAATTATATCTTCTTTCAGAAGTTCAGGTATTTATATTGATAATGACATTTGGTATGATGACCAGATTTAATTCTATTACTTCTTTTTTTATCTTATTTCAGAATATTATGGGGCACAAATGTTTAGGTTACATATATTGCCTTTGCCCCACCCGAGTCAGAGCTACAAGCATGTCCATTCCTCAAATGGTGTTCACCGCACCTATTAGGTGTGAATATATCCATCCCATCCCACCTTCCCAATACCCAATGAATGTTACTACTATGTGTGCACATAAGTGTTGATGAATTAATACCAATTTGAGGATGAGCACATGTGGAGCTTGCTTTTCCATTCTTGTGACACTTCACTTAGTAGAATGGGCTCTCTCTCTTTCCATATATATATATATATCTAGATTTATCCATAGATATATATAAATAACTATATATATAGATAAACTAACAAAAATCAACAATTATTATTTTAATTGATATTTCTGTATAGCAAAGTATATTGTACTGAACTTCATAGAGAAAAATCTATTATTGAGTTTCAGCATCTTTAGGTGTTGCTGATATATAATTTATTGTGGTTTTAAGTTTCATTTTTACTCATAGTTGGTGATGCCAAAAGTTCATTTATACTCGCAATATACCTTAAAAGAATCCCTTAAATTTAAATTTAAGGGACAATATTTTCGACAATATTTTCCAGATAGCAATAAATACTTAATATGAGGATCTTTATCTAAACAATTTGTTATGGTACCTATATGAACTGATAATTTCAGAAATTAACTTGAATAAAATGTATATATAGGGAGAAAGAAAATGACACGTTAAATTAAAAGAGCTTTGTACTGATACCAAGAGGTTATGAAAAATGCATTTTTGACTATCAGAATAAAAAGAAATGAAACCATATCCTGGTGAAGGTCATTCATAGGGAACTCTAGTGCAAATGAGGCAAACTGAGAAAAAATGTAAAATTGGAGTTTTCTGGGAAACAGAAAAATGGTAGGATATCTTTTTAATGTGCCTAGCAATTGTATGTTTCCAAGATAGGGAAAGTCAACTTTCATGCTGCTTGTGGAGAACATGTCTCAGGGAATTCATAGACAATGAAGGAGAAAGAATTAAAAACAAAACAAAACAAAGCTAAGAAATAAACAAAAAACTTATAAGATTTTATCACTCATCTTTCTTCTGTCAAGAATAAGGAGAAAATAAAAAGTATGTATATAGAAAGAAGTCACAGCAGAAGACCAACAACTACCTCTTAAGCTTGACTAAGACCAGGAAAAAGAAAGTGCCAAATAAGGAAATTGGTAATAATAAGTCTTTATAGCTTAAAAAAAAAAGTAGAAATATAGGAATTCTTGGCAAAATCCCAGGAATGCCAGGAGTATGGAAATTTTCCTGTCTGCCAGAACTAAAATATGGAAACCAGTTAATAATCAAAGCTATCAAAGGATTCTGGATTGGTTTAAGTCTGAGTCAAATACAACACAAGGTTTAGTTGATACCAATGTTAATGACACTGACGGAAAAGGTGTAATATAAAATTGAAACAATTCTGAGATTCCACCAGGAAATTATTTTTAAAGCTAGACTCATTTTAAATTTTTTTCTTAATAATGTTTATGCTTAATTAAAATAATACATGTAATATATGTTTATATATCTAGCAAAATTTTGTCATATTTATGTATATTATTTTCCCCATAATCAGTTTAATTTTCCGTAGATCATTGACTATATTTTTAAATCCTCTCAACCCCATTTACCAGAAGAGAAGCAAATTGCCCTTTGGAAACCAAAAACATGACTGCCATCAAGTGGCAATTCATGCAATATTCAAACATTTCTGTACAATTTAAACTCAACAGTGATTGTTGACTGATTCTTCTAAACAGAAAAAATATTTAGTCCAGAGGCTTTGTAAATAGGACTAATATTAACAGAATAAGTTAATGTATTTATTGTTTATATCATCAATTTCAGTTTGTTTTCCATTGGCAATTTAAATATGAATACACATATTCTTTAAAAATTATTTCCTTCGTATAATTTGAGTGTAATAAAAATTTATATATGCATGACCGGTTTAAATTTAAGTAACACCAATATTACTTGGAGGACAGGAATCTAGAACTTTGAACCATCTGAAAGCTCCTTATGAATGAAATATCATCGGAGTTTATGCTTATTGCAAGGTAAATGGGAAAAAATGCTGAAAATTGTCTTTAAAATTATGCATATATTAAAAATAATGTGGATGTGTAAAGGGGTATTCCTGAGTTAGAAGCTAAAAATCCATGACCATTGAGAGAAATAGATTCAACAACAAGGAGAACATAATTTTATTAAAAATAACATAGTTGGTTTTCATAATGGCAAAATATCACCTAAAAGAGTTATTATTGGGCTGAGTATATGTTATTTGGGTAGGCACAAAACACACAAAAATGCATTAAAACATTATGTAAAATGGCGATGACATACAAAAATAAGATTTGACACTTAAAGAGTTAAACATCAGTTGTTTGGAAATCTTAGCCCATTAATAGATGGAAAAATAATATATTAAGATAAGATGTGTTTTGTTGGAAACAATATGATCTGTATAATACTCATAAATAATACCTCCTCATAAGTGCCCTTCAAATCAAATTATTCTATATGATCCTAATTTCAATTGATACTTTTTCTAAGTTTTTAGAAACAAGATAATATAGTAAATACACTCTCTTAAATTTTGCTCCCTTCCTAATCTCTAACAATGATTAAATCAAGCACACTGTCTTTGAAATATAGTTAAATACATACAGTCATTAACCAGCCTATAATAATATTCATTAATTATAGACTGTAATATTATAGTTAAAATAAGCCAAGCCTTTTGGCACTTATATTTAATTTTATAGTCTGTTACTTTATCCAAAAGTGCATATCTTACACTCTTTTCCCAGGAAGTATATGATAATGATACATATATTCCTGTAAGTTTCTTGTCAGAAGTTTGCTCATTAAATTATAAAACGGAGAACTGCCATATAAATCCTACAGTAGTTCAATTTATTAGGTAATATTTTGGATGTTCCATGCACATCTCTGTTTTATGAAAAGTTCTATTAAATTTACTGCCCTCTCATCCACTAAATCAGCTCTATAGCTTCAAGAGTTAGGCAACCAGGTACTTTTGGCTTTGTGCTTTTAAATTTTCTTAGTACAAATCAATATATGGCTTCTGGGTTTTTAGCAATGATTAATTCCCAATTGATAGTGCTTCCATCTATTTTAATTGCCTGATAATTTTCTGAAGATGTCAAAATTTTAGCATCCAGCACAAACTGGAGTAAAATCATCAAAAATACTTTATAATTTGCACTAACTGACACTGAATATCTCCCCCATCTCTTGCTGTAATGAGACATTCCACTCACCTACAACTATGGGCTTAAGGTGAGAAAACATACTCTGTCCATGGTTCTGACCTTCATTTGCATTGTCAGAAGTGTTGTTACTGAACCAACACCTAAGTATATGATATGTAATATTTATGTGCTTAGATTATAAACCCCCAGATAAAACATCAGCAAAAGCTGTGCATTTCCTATTTTCTGGTTCTGACATTGCAAGATCCCATTTTTGAGGGAAACATGATTTAATTTTGACAAAATCCTTAAAAATAGATTGTGGTTAAGCACCCTACTGACAGCAAAACAATTTACAGAGCTGAATAAGACAGACTTGGTATTTTTCATCATGGTGAGATGACAGTGGGAAAGAGAGGGGAGAGAGGGGAAAAAAGAAATACCACAGATTAATATTTGCACTTAGAGGATCAAAGCTCATTGTGACCAAAAGAGAATGCTTTAATATCTTTAGGCCTCAAGCTTGAAATTCATGGTCCAGTAAAATCACATAATGAAAACAAAATAAATATTCTGGAGATAGACATAGGGTTGCCAATTTTTATGTTTTTAAGTAAGGACATTAAAATCAATCATGTCCCAAATCACCCTTTATCATCACATTTTCAAAAAATAAAGTGAGTGATTATTTTTTAAAAATAATTTAAAATAAGCATATAGATTAAATAAATATAGAATAAAGTTAGCTCCTTTTAATTTAGTAATATATTATGGCTTAATTAAAATAAAACAAAAATAATATTTCTTTACTCTTTTTTTTCTTTGTGTTAATGAGTAGCATTTTATGACTACTGATAGAAACCCATCATCCAATTCTGGCAACTCACAGTTATGAGAACTTAAATAAATTTCTTACAATTTCTTTGCCTCAGATTACTCATTATTAAATGTGTATATTTTTCAATAAACTAATATATTTAAATCATTTAGAACAGTTCCTGGGAATATATGTTTTCAGTAATGTTATATAATATTTTTATTTTTGTTATAGAAGATTTAACAGGATCTCCAAAACTCCAACCAACTGATAATTCAGATAAGCTTAAAAGCCTATGCTTATAAACAGATCTGAGATGGCTAATTTAATTTTTAGAGCATTAAAAATCTTTATCACTTCTGCATTATCAGCCTAAAAAATTGAGTGATACAAGTACAGTTTCACAAAATACTTATAAAACTATTTAGAGAATAGATTCATATACAATATGGACAAAAGGGATTCATACACAGAAGGGATGAGATAATGAAATAAGTGCATATCCCTGAAGACAGATTATCAGAGTGCAAATTCCAGATGTGTCACTTAACTGGCTATGAAACTTTGGGCTAGTTACTTGACATTCTTGACTCTGTTGTTTCATCTGTAAGAGCTGTACCTGTCATAAGGCTTTATGAGGATCAATAAATATATAGATGCAAAGCACTTACAAATGTGCACATCACAAATAAAGCCACAGAAAAAAATACTTATTAATCTTATAACCCCTAAAATGTCAACAAATAAAGTTGTTAGTAAAATAATATCTTATTACAGATACTATTTTATGTTATTTGTTACACATGATATTTCAGTAAAGTTCTGACATGAACAAAGTCATAAGCTTGTATAGAAAATATATCTATAACTTTATAGTTATTAGGCTCCATAGTAACCAACTTAGCAAATTGAACAAAAGTTCTTAAGATATGAAAATGATAATCATTTGAGAATGCAGTGATGTATATTTTATTATTTTTAAATTATCTTTATACATTAAAATCCCCTCAAACACCACACTAATGCCTCTAAGCAAGTTCAATGTGTTTTGTGGGCAGCAAAGGGCAGGGGAAGTAATTGAAGAATGAAATGTTGACCATTATTATTAATCTAAGGCATTCACAAGAACACACAACCAAGTGTGCACACATATTTTGAAATACACAAGAGTGTATGTAATCTTATTGAAATCATTTTAATGTTTACACAAAATAATTTAAATATAATTTATTATAAAATTACTTTTTCAGTTTAAAACTAAAATAATGAAATGCAAACATAAAGTACAGAATAAAAGCATAACAATGATTACCAACTGTAAAGATATAATATTTTACCTTATTTTCTCTATATTTTCCTCTTTAATAAACAAAATGTTAATGCTGATACCAGGCAAAGCTAATATTCCACCCCCATCTCCTTTCCTGTTCTCCCTCCAGGAGTAAAATCTATCTCCAAAGCTGTGTTGATGGCCCCTCAGAATAGTTTTTTCCTTAAACTACATATTAATATATATAATATAAATACACATAACATTTACTGTGCTTTAAAGTCTTAGATGAATTATATCCTGTTTTCACACTTTTGAAATATTTAATATTTTAGTACTTCTCCCAATATTAGATGTTAAAATGTTTAGCCACCATGATTCATGAAGATGTACCTCAGTCTTTTTCACTGGTATATATTATTTCATTGTGGGAATAAATCACAGTTTGTCTATTCTCTAACCAAAGGACACTTAGGTTTATCCCACTTAGTTCTGTTACTACAAACATTGCAATTCAGAACAATGAAAAGTTATACATGCAAGATGAAATATCAGCCAGGAAATTGCTGATGTATCAGTATATGAATCTTCAATTTCCTAATTTTAATAAATTTTATGGCTTTCTACTCACATTAATCACGTATAACTGGTCTTGTTTTTGGATAACTATTCCAGCATTTGATGTTATTAGACTTACATATTTTTGCCAATATCCTTGGCATCAATGGTATCATCGTTAAAGTATGCATTTGTCTGATTACTAGTGATACATTGGACATTTAGTTTTCTTTCTCTATGAATTCTCTGTTGACTTTCTTTGGCAATTTTATATTAGATTTCTGTTCTTTTGTTATTGATGTGTACCTTTTATATATTCTGTATCTCTATTCATTATCAGTGGCATTCATTGCATTTGTGATTGTGATTAATATTTACCTTGTGCTTTTATCATTTTTCTCATATCACAGATTTTTTAAAATTTTATGAAATCAAATTTGTTAACCATCATATATTGAATTATCCTTTTACCCTTAACTAAACATCATAAAAATCATTTATGTTTCTAAGTTTTAAAATTTTGCTATTCACATAAGCTCTTTAATGCATTTGGAAAGATTTGTAACATATAGTACGAGACAGGGATATAACATTATCTTTTCACTATTCAGATAGCCAATTTTCTGAGAATTATTAACTGAGTTATTTCTCCACAATTTAGAAGTTCACCACAAATTAATACAATTTTTAATTAGGCTTACTACTTGTTAGAGAAAGTACCCTACCTTGTTTTCTTCTCCAAAATAATCTTTGCTGTTCGTGGATGTTTATATTTTCAAATTCACTTTAGATTCAGAAGCTCATATTCACTGCAAAACTTTTAGTAAATACTGATCGGAATTGCACTCAATTTATACATTGTTCTATGAAATCATTCATCAATATGTTACAACATATTTTAATCAATGAGCATATCTTTTCATTATTTGGATCTTTGGGACTTCACTTATGTTTTACATATCTCTATAAAGCACTTATACATTATTTTAAATTTTATTTCTTAATGTCTTATCATAGTTACTACTCTAAAATAGCATGTCTATATTTGAAATTAAATATTCTTTTTTGTGACTTTATAGTAACTACATTTTCTTTATTTGAAATGTAGTTTCAGTGATCTTGGTGAATTCTTCAATGGACCTTAATAGTTTGCCTATAGATTCTCTTGGATTTTCTGTCATCAATTATATCACCTGCAAACATAATATTTTTTTTTATTTTTTAGTTCTTTTAATTCTTTGTTTATATATGTTTATTTAGCTATCGTGCTGACTGGTACCTTTAATTTTATGTTCAATCGAATCATCGGTGATAGAAATATTGTTTTAT
Organism: Cheirogaleus medius; assembly: GCA_008086735.1. Taxonomy (NCBI): domain Eukaryota; kingdom Metazoa; phylum Chordata; class Mammalia; order Primates; family Cheirogaleidae; genus Cheirogaleus; species Cheirogaleus medius. Next base: position 93,447,903 of record VBSM01000272.1, on the reverse strand, counting down.
TTCTTACTTTAAAGAGAACGTGATATAAGTCCTTCATTAATTATATTTGCCATAGGCTATTGATAGATAGATTTTTATCAGATTAAGAAAGTTACATTTTATTCCCAGCTTGATAATAGTTCTTGTTATAAATGAGTTTTAAATGATTTCATTTCTAACATCAGCTGAGATAATCTTATGTATGTATATTTTTTCTCCTTCCATCTATTGATTCAGCCAATTGTATTAATAGGCTTTCTAATGTTAAAGTAAACTTACATTCCTAGGGTAAAATGTATGGTGTGTGTGAATTATAAGAGCTCTGTTTCTAAAGTGATTCAACTATATTTTTGCAGAGTTCCAAAAGCTCTTTATTATTCTCAGAAATTAAGGTATCCTTTGTTTTTAAACAGGTTGTCCTTTCTGAACAACAATCATCAATATAGTTATTTCCAGATAGCCCTAAGTGAATCCAGTGACCTCCTTATGGCTTTTGCTTTGTTGCTATTTTTAAGGCCATGTAGTTCTTTATATATCTTTATTTCTGAAACAAGCATAATAGAAATTGTAGCATTTAGTCCAACAAAGCTGCTGTGCTAAAATTCATATACATCTCTTTTGATTTTTGCAGTTAGAATTATATCAGGCATTTCTAGGTGTTGTTCGGAATTATATTTAGTAAAATTTAAGTCTGGTGCAATGTCAATTAATATATCTCATAGACATTTGTTTCTCAGTCTTCCTTTATTTTACCTATTCTCAAATCCAAGAACAACATATTTTAGATATTACTATGGATAATAATAGATAAGTATCTCTATAAATTCACTGGTTTGTTGACCTCATTCCAAGACAATTTTAGAATATACTACATTGCTGTGGTGTCTAAAAATTCAATTAAGTTTTATTTGCTGTATAATTTACAACTTTACTTTTAAGCAAAATTTATGAGTAAAGATTAGGACATTAAACAGAATATGATATAAGCAGAAAATTTAAAGAATATAAATGGGTTTATATATAGTTTTAATGCTAAAATATACAGACATATTCAGATGCCTGTAATAAGTGTCAGTTGAATTAACAATACACTGAGGTAGGAAGGGTGAACTATGACATTAACTAACAATGTGAACTTTGAGAGATTCTAAAAACTTCCTTATACGTAAATTTCATAACCTTCAAAACAAACATTATATTCTGTATGGTTGCAGAATGCGTAAATTTTTTTGTCCTGATGTGCAAAGGACCCAAATGTTCATAGATGCCATTATAATATATAATGAATCAGAGTTCCTATATTTTGCTGTAGTTGATAATGCTTTATTATTATGTTTTAAAGATACTATGCAAGTAACTTTTCTATTTCATTATTGGTTTTAATAGCTTTAAAATTTTTAAGAGAAATTATAAAAATAATTCCCCACAGAAGATTAAAATCAATTAATGTTTCAACGGCTTCCCAGGATAAGGAAATCTGTCCAGGTTTAAGCATAGTAGATACATAGGAACATCTGAAGCAGAATGGAAAGGGGTATTCTTTAGCTCTTACAGTAGATAAGGTTGCTTTTCTCTTTTGGAGAAATTTCTTTCTTACTCACAGAAGTGTACAGATGTGAAAATACCTTCAAGCTTTAAAGACTTTTCAGTGTTTCATAACATCCATAGGGGAAAATTTTGTCTTTCACTTTCTATGCTGACTCTTGAATTGCTGCACAATTGTATGGCTGGATCGAAAACTGAGTGTCAGTGTCTTCATAAGAAAAGTATTTACAGAGCTCTACTATGATAATCAATGTTTCAGAGAGCTCTGGAGCTCTCACTCCCCACCTTGTCATGTACACTGTTCAGTAATTGCTTTCTCCTTCATATGGACTATATATTTTGGGTCTCTCCAATTGTGTTTGAAATGGATGATTTCAAATGCCTTTTCTGCTTTGTTTTCTGTTTTTAGATGATGCTTTATTCATCTTAGGCATGTCACTTTATCTCTGTTTGCACTGTATGTAGTTTGCCAGTGTTTTCAGATAAAGCATTGGTTTCTGAATCTCATTAATGAAACGGTTTTCTCTTTCAATTGTATGCCTCACTCACACTCTAATCTGAAAGAAACTTCCAAAGCAAGGCTGTATCCACAGTACTGACAAAATCTGCTATATATGCCATACCATTGCATGCTGTACTCATTCATTCTTTGTTTTCCAGTTATATAAATTCTTAAGGGCACTGCATGGCTCACAAAAATCTAATACTGATATTCTCTAGGCTGGCTATTACTGATCTAAAGACATGCATACTTGATTTAAAAGAAGAAGAGTAATATTTTCCTCTCCATTTCTTCACCATTTGCTTTATATACCTAGAAATTGTGAGCTTTGTGACAGATGAGAAAGGAAACATGTAATTTTACAGAATATAACTGATGATTATGACTTTAAAAGCATGGAATTGATTATGTTTAATGGTTTTCACACATATGAGATGAAAAAATCAGAAAAATAAGAGTGAACTTTTAAAAATACTAAATGTTATTAAATTTGTCTTTACTGCTTAGGTATTTGTCTTTACTGCTTAGGTATTTTTGTGATTTTAGAAATTTTCTAATTCAACTAAATATTTATAGAATAAAAATTATGTATAAAGGTATATAAAGGTGATTAAACATAATTATATCTAATCAACGCAGTTAAGTAAATAGTGAGGGGGCTAAGAGAGCACATGGCTACGCACATATACGTGCTGTGTGGCATAAAAGAAAAAGGAGGAGAAGTGTTTCTAGGCAAGTTATCAACAAGTATGTAAGAAGTAAAAATGTAGGAGGGAAGACATTGTTCTCTTTAAAAGAATCTCTAATAACTTTAGTTATATGTATGAATTTGACTTAGCCTTTGAAGAATGGGTTTAATTAAAAGAGTACCTTACTTTTTAAAATTACAGAATATCAGCAAATTAAACCTTTGAGCAAAATACTTTGATGAATAACAAATAGTTTGGTTTCTCTTCAAGAAAGGTACATTCAGTAATAAATTAGGAAGATGGGCTGCAGAAGGATTCTCAAAAAATTGAATATGCATACATTTTAGTCTTTGGAGTAGCAATGGATAGTCATTGACCATTGTGAAATACACATGATATAATATATGGATAAATATATATATATCCATTTTTTCCATATATAATATGTGGATATATGGATAAAATATAAGGTAAAATATATGGATCAGGAGGATATTTTGAGAATAAAATGGAGAGTTGACACAAAATAGAGGAAACAGAGCAGAGATTAATGCAAGGTTCACATAAGCAGTGAGGAAGGGAAAGAGGTACCTGGATCATAAAAATTATTATAAGTAGTAAAATAATAGAATAATATTTGTAAACATGAGAGTGGATGAAATTTAGACAGAAATAACGTGTAGAGGAAGAAGAGAGTTCAATGGAAGAACTTTAGAAAACCCATGCATCTCAAGAGCACAATCTCAAAAATAAATGTGTAATGTAATACAACCAAATTTTGACCCGGTCTGCCACAACATGCTACCAATTGATGATACTGCCAGGGAAAGGGGAGGGAACCCAATGGAGTGTTGAATGCTGTAATGCCAAAACAAACAAACAAACAAAAACTTCCAAATCTTCCACAATGTTCAATGGCTCTCTGACGTAATTTAATCATTGGATTTGGCGATCTTTTGGATACTGGTGATATTTGAATGAATAAGTTCTGCAGTTTGGTATAAGCAGATGTGACATTGCAGAGGAACAGACACATTTAGACAATCTCTCATGTGAATCCTGACTTCCATCTGAAGGGATTAGAGTTTCTTGCCTTTCTAAACATCAGTTACCTTATCAGTGTTGGGGAGGATAATGTTTATGTCATCAAAGTTTTTATGAGTATTACTAGGATATATATAAAGCTCTAAGCAGAGGTGATTATATGATAGATAATTTTGTATGCCAAGATATAGGGTATATTCTTTAAAATAATGGTCTGAAAGGACATGTATGCAGGCATATATTTATGCAATAGCAACAATATAATATAATACAAATAATATAAATGTCATTTTTATATTAGTATAGTTACCACTAATTGAATAGTTATTATATGCAAAGAATTATACATTGTTTATAATCACAATCCTGTGGAAATATTATTTTCTTCATTTTTATGAGATTATTCATCTTAGAGTCTGATACACTTTAAGTGAGCTGCCTGTGACTGTGACTTTACAGTCAGTCTCTGTCAGAAGGACTTAAATCCACATTTACCAGGCTCTTTTCTTTTTTTCCTGCTTAATCAGCATTGTAACAATAGCATCACAACTTAGTCAATGGGGAAAAAAAAAGACATTGCTAAATGTCAACAGATTTCAGTCAAAAATATGCAGAAGAGATATTTAGAGTGTTCATAAATTTAAAAATTTAACACTTTTTGTAGTCTCATTTTTCATGAGAATATAAAAAATACATGGAATTCTGGCTAAATGTGTATAATATGAACTTTTAAAAGAATTGTGAAGCTATTCCATTTTTAAATATTTTAGCTTCATTATGCCAATGATTTGCATACCAATTAGTTCATTATATTTTCTTTCCACTGTATTCACTCAATTAATTTTTGTGCAACTGGCATTAATGAAAAGGATTTTTAAATGTATTCTAATAGGCATTACTAGAATATAAAGAAATTTAATATTTTAGCGAATAAAATTACATAGTGTTCAGGTCTATTTATTAACTTCTTCACTGCTATGAAATCTAACTTCAGTAAAGTCTAAGGGTTAAAATGTGAATGAAACTGAAGAAATATGCCCAAAATGAGTAGAAAGAACCAAATATAACATGGGAAAAATACTAAGTTAAAATATAGTAAACATATTGATAGGAGATCAAATATATAAAGAGTTAGTTGAAATTTCATTATAGTAACATTGTATCAAAATAAATAAAGTATTCTGTAGTCCAATGTGCACTCCATAATGCAATTGTGATGTTTAAATGAGGGGATAAGCCATTAGAACTTTTGAACTAAATGAGCTGAACTCACACGATGTGATTTTTCCTCACGGGTGTCCCTCGTCTGGATTACATTCACTTTCTGTACCTATGGAGTATTTCAAAGTGACATCTTCTTGAATACCTGTCTTTATTTTTCCTACCTGATAAATTACAAGAACATGTGATTTGATCAACAATTATGCAGGTATATTAAATTTGTAAACTTAAATTTTAAATTTGACTTATTTTAATAAAAATACTTCCCAATGACTTATATTTTTGCATTCCATATAATGAGATCAATTCCAATAGTATAATAGTCTTATATTAATTTACTAAAATATACATCAATTATGATTGAGTTTAATTATATTATCATACAGACTCCATGAGTTAGAGAATGGGAGCATTGAATTATGCATTCTCCTTGTAGGGATGGCATTTCTGTGATTCTGACCTCCACTAACTTCTTAAAGACTTTCTCTCTTTCTCTCTCTTCCCATCTATCCATATATCTAATATATAGATATATTAAATATGGGTATATATCTATGGATACATTTCTATATATGTAAAAGAGACTTTGGTAGAAATTAAGATATCTAACTCAATTTATCACATGAGGCTCTTAATCATTTCAAATAGTCATCGGATTAAAAATATTTCATATTGAATCAAGTCATTCATATGTATATGAACATATTTATATTATTCAATTTTATGTATCCACTTGGCTAGGCTATAGTTTCAGTTGTTCAGTCAAACACAAGTCTAGATGTTGCTGTGAAGGTGTTTCATTTGCAGATGTTATTAACATTTACAATCAGTTAACTTTAAGCAAAGGAGATTATGATCAATAATGTGGGTGGGCCTCAATCAATCAATTGTAGGTCTTAAGAACAAAAATTGAGGTTTCTGAGAAAAGAAATAATTCTGCTCAAGATTGTAACAAGGAAATCCTAATTTCCTGTTTCCAACCTGACAGCAAAGCTAGAGATAACAGAATTGCCAGTCCCCACAAATATATGAGTTAATTCCTTAAAATAAATCTTGTTTTATATATACACATATGTATATGTATATGTATGGGTGTCTATATGTTTATATGTGTGTCAATGTGTATTATGTATGCATGTATATGTATGTGTGTATATATAGATTTTATATATGTATGTGTATATATAGATGTGTATATATATGTGTATATATGTATATAGATAGATACACACATATATACACACAGCATATATACTATTGCTTCTGTTTCTCTGGAGAACTGTCACTAATATATATATTTGTATGTATATGGACATATATATTGTAGAAATCATATGTATAAGTTAGTCATAAAGTGTATATGTATATATAGTATGGGTATGTATATTCCCAAAAGGTGCATTATTTGTTTCTGAGTAGAAATATAAAAAAAGCAATACTTTATATATTATTTGGGAAAATAATTGCCTTTCTGAAAGAAAGATTAAACATAATTGACAATATGGATAATAACAGCCAGGGTTCACATGGATCAATAAAGCATCATATCCCAAAAGAAAAAGTATACAAAAAGAGTGAAAAATAGAAATAAAAGCTTATAATATTTTCCTTTGTATTTTCTAATAAAGTGAAAGTGGACTGGCTGGTGGCAGGGGGAATCCCTTCCCACAGAGAAAAGATAACACAATTTGCCTAGCTCACAGGATGAAATACAGCTTTAAAAGGTTTATATTCCCCACTCCTCTATAAATATAATGACGTTAAAGATAGAGAAGAAATCAAAAGGCAGACAAAGAGAATGGCAAAAATAAATGTAGTCATCGATTAAATGATCACAGATTGCCGTAGTCTCTCAAACACATGAATCTATGAACAATTTCCAAAATAAAGGTGTTTATATTTGTCCTCTTTTCTTTCACTAGTACTTAATTTTTTTTCAATTATTATTTTTGGAACAAAGATTTGTCTTGCAATAATTTCTTTGTAAGATATTATTCTATTAATAAATCATGATGAGTTATGCAGTGAAACTCTAATGACCATAAACAATGGAATAAATAATGACCTCATCATTTTCAGAGCTCAGATATTACTTGAGAAATAGGAAGAAAAGAATTTCTACAGAGAAAAACTTGGAGATGTCTGTTATAACAAACTGGTTTTACTCAATGTTCACTAAAGTAGCAGGATGATGATTTAAACATCTAGCACTTTGAAACGTGTTAAAAGGAAGAGTGGACTAACAGAAGAAAAGAGAAGTGCTCTGTGAGTTAACAAATTAAAAGAGTATACACACCTTTCTAGACCAGTACTGGATAGAAATATAAGACAAGCCACAAGTGTGAGGCACATATATAGTTTTAAAATTTCTAGTAGCCACATACATAAAATAATAAGAGAAATTAATATTAACATATTGTATTTAACCCAACATACCCAAATTATTATGTCAACATGTAATCAAAATAAAAAGTACTAATGAGATATTTTACATTAATTTTTTCACATTAACCTTCAAAATTTGGTACACTTTTACATTTATAGGACATCTCAATTTAAATTATGCAAATATTATATGCTCAATACACATCTGGCTAGTGGTTACTGTATTAGACAGTGACATTCCAGACCAATGAACTTCAGCCCTGAACTGACAGACTGCCAAGATCATCTGGGAGCTTTACAAAAAAAAAAAAAGAAAACAAAACAAACAAACAAACAAAAACTAATGTTTTAGGTCTACCACCAGCGATTTTGCTTTAGTTGATCTGGAATGAAGCTTTTTTTGAAAGCTACCTCGATGATTGCAAACCATGAAAATCTTGGTCTGAGATTTAAGCAAAGGGTTGTGAAGAGGGTTGCTTCCAAATTTTGTCCAGACTCTGGAGTACTAACATGTTGGTGTATGGCTGGTAGATGATATACTGGTTCATAGATGCAACACATTACATGATTCTTACTGTAGTCTCCACATTTTTTTTAAATTTTTCCCTTATTAAACATCTGGAAGCAAATTTACTTCCAAAACTATACTAGATATTTTAGGTAGTATTAGGATAGCTACCTGCACTCCCATTAAGAGTAAATTAAGTAATGCAGTGAGTTAAGCAAGAGAACTGAACCAATCCTCCCTTCAGACGAGTATTGGGCCATACATTTGGTTGATTAGGTACTACTTCTAACCCCTAAATATCCTTGCTAAGTATAAATTCACAATTGGGAGTCTAAGCAGCAATGAACTGAACATCAAGAGGATTTGCTGAAAGTATGCTTGGTTTAAAACTTCTAATGTGAGAAATAATTCTATTATTTCTATTTCTAGATATGCTCGAAGGAATCTGGTAACTTAAATGTACTGGACTGTGTGAGCAGCTCTTGGTTTCAGCATGTAGGCAGTGCTCACAAGTACAAGTAGGTACCACCTAATAGAATACCCTAAAGGCATTTGTGCAATGTGTTCTCTATTGCTGCAGTAATAAATGACCACAAATTTAGTGGCTTAAAGAACACCTGTTTATTATTTTATGGTGTCTGTGAGTCAGAAGTATGGGCACAACAGGGAATAGCTAGTCCTCTGCACAAGGCCAAAATCAAGGTGCTGTCATGGATGCATTCCATTCTGGAGATTCCACAGAATTCAGTTCCATGGGGTTGATGGACTGAGATTTTCAGTTTATTTCTGGCTTTCAGATTGGGGTTGTTGTCATCTTCCAGAAGTCACCTTCATTCTCTGGCTTTTGGTCTACTTCCTCTACTTTCAATGCCAGCAAATGTGGTCGAATCTTTCTCATGCTTTGAATCTCTCTGCCCTCCCCTTTTGCATCATGTCTCCTCTGCTTCTCTTTTCTGAGATAGTTCTCTGACTGACACTTGTAAAGGCTAATGTGATTACATTGTACTGACCAGAATAAACCAGGATAATCTTCCTATTTTAGGTCAGCTGATGAGTAAATTAATTCCACCTTCAAAGTCTTTCCCTAGCAGGGAAATCATGTTAGATTGAATAACTACAAGACAGGATTCTTGAGGGGTCATTTTAGAATTCTCCCTACCACATATAAGAACTGCCTACCACATATAATAACTATATTTACGGTTGGGTGCTGTGGCTCATGCCTGTAATCCTAGCACTCTGGGAGGCTGAGGCAGGAGGATCCCTTGAGTCAAGAGTTCGAGACCAGCCTGAGCAAGAGCGAGACCCAGTTTCTACTAAAAATAAAAAGAAATTAGCCGGACAACTGAAAATGGAAAAAATTAGCTGGGCGTGGTGGTGCACGCCTGTAGTCCCAGCTACTCGGGAGGATGAGGCGAGAGGATCGCTAAGCTGACACCCCGGCACTGTAGTCCGGGTAACAGAGCAAGGCTCTGACTCAAAAAACAACAACAACAACAACAAAAACTCCACATATATAATTTTTTTTTCATTTCTATAGCGCCTTACAAACTTTCACTTCTGCAACAGAGACATGACTAAATAAATTAGAGAAATAAAAATATATACCCAAATACTGATTAGGTACCAGTAGGATATACTTGATTAGGATTTCTTAATTCTGTATTCCAAGGCCATGTCTTGTTTTCTGACTTGTTGCTCTAAGGTTTATAGACAGCTGAGATCTTAATGCTCAGCTTAGATACCGTAGCATTGATTTTTCCCTAAATGTTGTTTGTACTAAGCTATCTCAATGCCCTGGTGGCATGTTATGTTATGATCATTGTCACTGGATGTCAGATATATTCTTCTCTGCTCCTCTAATTTTTGTCTGTCAGTATTCATATCCCCTGGCAGCAAAAACTAAAATTTTACTCAGAGAAAAGCGACTAGGCACCTTCAGCATTTCCCCTGTGCTATGTACAACCTCTACCTTCCCAATCTTTACACTGGTAGTCCTTCCAGGTTTAAATTGACATTTTTTGTTTCTTTAGGGGAGTTCTGCTTGCCAAATATTATCACTTACCTTTGTTGATAGATAAAACTTCAGCCAAGGTTTCCAAATTACCTGTTCCAACCAGTAGATGCTTACTAAAGAATTTAGGATTTTTTTTTTTTCTGGTTTAATTTAGCACATGTAGCTCTGGCCTGTAATCCAGGGTTTTTGTACTTGTACCTAACAGAGGGGAACTTGAAGCAACTCTTCTTCTCACTTCTAGAGGAAAGAAATCTCCATTTACATTCTTAAAAGGATTGAAAGAACAACTCTACCTATCATTTAAGACCTCGTGTTCACTATAACCAAGAGAAGAATGGTCAGTATAATTGATGAGCTAGAAATAAGGAACTGGGCATGTTGGTTCAGCCCCTGGCTGGGCAGGACAGTGCATTCAGCTGTGTTTCCAAATCCTTCAGTAATGCTACTGAGGAAGGCCTGTAGTTTTGGATGAACAAATTCAGCTCAGAGAATAAGTATTAGGATACCAGATTGCAGCCCCATATCTAGGTCATGTCCTTCCTACCAGTTTTAACAGTAATAAAGCTAAAGTTTTGTTCTCCATCTGTCCAACTCCATGTCTATTTCTCAGTTGGTTTGTAACTCACAGGGGAAGAAAAAAATGTGATTAATTATGACCCCTCAAAACACAGCAGTATCTTACATCTGCTCTGGTATTTTATCCACTCTTCCTCCACATACCCCATTTATTCAGTTTCTGCTTTTTCTACTTCTTCTGTCCTTTGTTATATTTTCTTTCCCAGATGTTATAGATTCCTGTTGCCAGATAATTAAGTGTCTAGGATTTTGATAATCTGATATTTTCCTGGTGCCTAGAATAGTGCCTGCAACAAAACCCACTAATTATCTATTGACTATTTCTGCTAAAATTATAAGCTAAAAATTGCCTTGGGGATAGTAAACCTGATATCCAAAGACCTAGGAAACAAACAGTGTCTGCTTTAGTTACCAAAAGAATTGTTTTATCAGCATTGTATCACAGCTCCTATTACATTTTAGCTCTCTCCTTGCCATACTATTTATATTTCTTCCCATTCAAGTGGAAACAGGAAGGAAAGGAGAGGAAAATGGTTTTTCTTTTTTCTTTATGAAAAGAATTGGTATCAAACATCTCACAACCTTGAATATACATATAAACATATACATATATACACATACACAACCTCTCAAAGAGACTAAATAAATGTATTAGCTCTCTTTATTTATTATATATAAATAAAGTTCACCGTTTAAGAACTACTGACTTAGTTTAGTGAGCTGTTTTTGTCAAAATGATCCTGACATGCATTCTTCAAATATCCTTTAAGAGTTTTGCTTCTCTAACATGAGTATATGTCTATGACTCTGTTCCATACAACAATGCCAAAGTCATTTTATCCTGAAAGCTTTTGTTACATCTTGCCTTACTCTTTCCATAATGATGAACACATACATATGTAGAGAATCTATGAATAGAACTTCAGTAGATTCATGGAGCTTCTGGATTGGTTCCTAATACTGCACCATCTTTACTTCATCACAGCTATTTTATTTAAGGCTTTGATGTCACAAATATAGGAATCGGTAAAACTTCAGTACTAGCTACTCCCCCTCAATATTCCACAGCCCTAAATTTATTCAAAAGACATTTAAAATCAGCATATCTCCAGGATTTCATCATTCCTATTGCCAAGAGTTTCTTGTAGTACTAACTAAAGCTAAAATTAATTATATCAGTGTTTAAGTCATTCTAATAAATTGATCCTAATTTCATTTTTCCTTTTCTTTACAAACTTCTTGGCTGTATTTGAGGCAGTGATAGTTTTGTTGATTTCCTGTAATGTACATATCTAAATATATTTCAGCATCTAAAACTCGAATGTATTGTTCCTTCTGTATAATGCCTGGTGCCGATAGCACCTTATATTTTTTCAAGAAACAACACTTTCTAGGAGTTTCTAAGAAGTGAAAGATAATTATGTGGATTGGAAGAAAGAAATTCAAATCTTAAGGCATTGTAGTTAAATAGCTAATCATCCTGGCATCCATATTAAATATGTGACCTTACTGAAATTAACTTTTCACTAAGCTTTGCATAATTTAATAAATACTTCACAGAAAAGATATGGAAAGAATATTGGAGCTCGCTATGTAGAAATACAGACATTACTAAAGAAGCAGGGTATGGGTAATTACCACTCTTATTTCAACAATCTTGACCCATAAGCATTTTTCATAAAATGCTTTATTTAGATAGATTATAATTCTCCAAAACTGGAAAGCTACACAGACATAAGCTGAAAGCACAGAAAACACCCACAGAGCATCAATAGCTCCACTTCCTACACATCTTTGGTGTAGGTGAAATTCATTCACTGAAGTAAGGAAAATAAAACAAACATGTAGAATTTGGGGTTGTTATATCTCATCACGTTGAGCTTAAAGTAGAAACTGATATTCAGATATTGTCCTCTAAAAAGAATCAACGATTTCAAACGAATATGTATATTTAGTGGCAACTGTCAAAATATAATTGTCATTTACTCAGTTCTGTTGATCTGAGTTAATCAAGAGGTCTATTTGTAGAATATCTGGAATGTCCTTTGAGCAATTACTCTTAAATATTGTGTGTATGTTTACATTAGACAGAGTATTTTGTTGTTTTTTTTTGTTTATTTGTATTTATTTTATTTATTTATTTATTTATTTTGCATGTTGAAGGATATCTGAGCTGACTCCAGTTTTGAGCTATTATAAATAAAGCTGCTCTGGACATTTATGTACAGGTTTTGCGTGAATGTACACTACCATTTCTCTGGAATGCATGCCCAAGAATGAAAGTGTCGGGTAATATGGGTAATCCCATGTTTAGTTTTATAAGAAACTGTGACACTGATTTCAAGAGTGACTGTACCATTTTACGTTCCCATCAACAATGTACAATTGATCCAGTCTCTCCAAATCTTCACCAGTATTTGAGGTAAAGACATGGGAATCAGAGGTGAAAAGGAATTGACAAGGCCCTATTCTCAGTAGCTTATAATCAAGCCAGACCAGAAACTCACAGGCTGCAGTCGACAGTTGATAGTGTAGTTCTACTGCAGTGCACTATGGAGCAAAGGAAGTCATTATTCAGCGAGAGAAGGCAAGGTAAGCTACACGTGGAGAGAAGCAGTGACTCCAGCAGAGAAGAAACTAATAGCACTTCAGTATTGGAATAAGCTGCTCTTTTAAAAAAATGTGTGGCCTGCTTTCTCCAACACACATATTCCATGAGATATTTTAGTATCCTTTCACCTCTTAGCCTAGTTATTTTCTGTAACTAAAAGTTATAACAATAATAATAATCCTCACTAACACACTAGGTGGTAAAAGGTATAACTGTGGTTTATGGTACCCAAATTAAGGCTATTTCCAGAAATATATTGAAAATGCTGAAGACTCTGCAGTCAGGCAGATTTGGATTAGACTCGAATCCTGGCTCTTAACCTATGTAAGTCACATATAATTGTGGTAAAGATTAAATGAAGTTTGTTCCTAAATGATTTATCACAATTCATGGTAAATGCCACAGTATGTTGTTTCTACGGATTAAAATATTGTGCCAAAAATCAGATACAGTATTGCTAAGCAAGATGTTTCTGTGCTTTTTAGGTGAAACAGCCCACCGACTACCAAGTCTGTATGTGGGGAGAAGATGGTGTTGACCATGGAACCAAATCAAAACGAAGGTAGAATTTTTAAAATAGTATTTATTATTTGGTTTTATTTAGTTAAGAGTGTGAGATTATTAAAATGCATTTAGTGATTTATAAAAGAAATTGCTGGTAACAATTCTTGATATCACTAACCCGTGTGTGTGTGTGTGGGGGGGTGTTTGGGCAGAGTGTTAGAAAAGTCTGGTACCCCTTCTATTAATATATGAAAGGTTCCTTAGCATGCAGTTTGGTGAGTTCTTCCTATTCCTCACCCTTCTAACTCACCCCCAACTCCTGTCCCTTACTCCAACACCACTGGTGATTTATCAAAGCATCCCTTTGAACTACAAAACATATTCTCCCTCTAGGGGAGTTCTAATAAATAAGATGTTCTCCACCTCATTGCCTTTTAATGACATTTTGACAGTCCTTAAAGATTACAGCCCTGGGCAACTGTCCAGCTGACCTGTCCCATAATCTGTCTCTAGTTGCCTTTCTTCAAGATAGAATGCTTCATTGTGTTTCCAGCCAACAAAGAGGCCCTGTCTATTGTGATAATAAAGGTAAACTTGTCCTCAAGAACCAGAACTTGCCATTTTGGCACTTTTAAAATAACTCTGGAAGGAGAAGAAACTTTTCTTTAGGTCTCTTATAATCCTTCAGTTTTTAATTATTTGTTCTTTTTTAAAGGATCCTTACGGTAAATCAGTCATGGAGTGTTCTGGTGCTTTTAAATATCTCACTATTTTGAGAAGGCTTAAAGTAATCAATTCTTCAGCTTGTAGATAGGAGTCTAAAACTTTTTCAGGTTATGACCATCAAATAATAGGGTAGCTTATAATTATCTCAATTTGTAAATAAACACTCCATTTTTACTTTTTATATATTTCCAATCTATTACCTAATTTGTAATAAGTTCAGCGAGTACAAAAATGGCAATATCCAGCAATTAACACAATTCTTGCCAAATTAGCTTATTTTTCTAATATAATTTCTCAAAGAAACATGTATTTGATCAGAGGTAAGAGAACAAAATGAATTGTATGGTCAAGTTTGATCTATTATAGCATTCTCATTATTTCATGGCAGAAAGAACAATTGTTTATTATCTGTGTCTTCCTCTAAGACACATTACAGTAACATGAGCTCTTGACTTTATAGCTGAAAGTTAGCCAGCACTTCCAACCCAACACTACTTCTCAGATATTGCTAAGAAATTCCCCAGAAATCTGTTCTCTGGACAGGTTCCTCAGGATCTTCTACTCCCTACAGCTTGCCATGGTATCATGTTACTAACTTTGTTTAGAGGTTGAGGGAGGGAAAACATGTGGCAAGCAACATTATTTTTTAACCTAGCAGGACTCTTCCTTCTCCTTAGACCTCTGGTGGAGGGACACCCTCCAGCCCTTGTCTATTTTATTGCACATGTGGAATATACACTGTATTTTAATTTTTCAACAGAGCAGAGAGTCAGTGCTTTTATGATAGCAGATTATAACAGAATGTAATTACAATACAGATAATCTCTGCAATAACCTGTACCTTTGTAGATGGATCCACTTCCATGACTAACTGCAAATCTCCCTGCTCTTTTCCCACCCTACCTCGTGTGACCAGGACCAGCTCCTATCATTACCAGATATATCACCATGCTTCAGGACTAAAGCCAAACCCATTATAAACCCTAGAAATGGCAATTTATTCCTAACCCTAGCAAAGGGCTCAATACCATTTCATGTTCTCAAAGTTATCTCTTAATAGGATGCTGAGAATGGAAATGTCAAGGTGTCAATAAAGCAATCACATGAAAGTACAAAATCAATATATTTCCCAGAGTCAGAATTATTTTTACATTAAATCACAATACAGATGAGGCATCAATGTGCTAGTCCAGATTTAAAATATGATCCTGTTCAATCTCTGTTTATTAAGGTAAAAATCACATAGTCTAATCTCAAACAGGTTTACCTAATTAAACATAAGACAAAGAAAAAAGAAAGAGTGTTTATAAATGTAAGCAACTAATTTTGGTTGAATTATAAAATTTATTGAGACTAAAATAAAATGATGAAATGAGAAACTTATGTTGGGAATTTTAAGAATTGAATAGTTATTTTTCTACTGTTATTTTTGCTCATATACTAAGCAGGTACAGGAAGGAAAATTAAAGAAATTCTTTTTCTTAAAATCTCTTCTTTTTTGTAGAGACAGAGTCTCTCTCTGTCACTCAGGCTGGAGTACAGTGGCAGGTTCATAGCTCACTGCAGCCTTGAAGTCCTGGGCTCAAGTGATCTTCTCGCCTTAGCCTCATGAATAGCTAGGGCTACAGGTGTGCACCAACACGCCCAGATAATTTTTTTGTTATTATTTTTTTTTGTAGAGATGGGGTTCTTGCTATGTTTCCCAGGTTGGCCTGGAACTCCTGGCTTCAAGTGACCCTCCTACCTCAGCTTCCCAAACTGCTGAGATTATAGTCATGACCCACTGCGCCTGCCCAACTGTTTTATAATAATCTCTACATAGGTAGTACTGCTTTTCAAGCTTTCACACTAGTTTATAATTGGAATCTGATATATCTTCTGTTGCACCCATTAAATGAGAGCTGAAACTTACAATCATGTACATGTTGCCATAAAAACTAAAATAAAAAAGATGGTAAGTCTTTTACCCAAGGTCATGTTAACATTTTAAAAAATGGACTAGGAATAAAATTATTATATTTAGGAGATGTCTGCCCACCCAGGCCCTAAATATTACAAAGTCTTCTAATTGATATTAATATTACAACAGAGACATCAATTCCATCCTCCCCTGCTGCCTAGCACAGATTGCACTTTATTAGTCTGAAGACTTTTAAATGGTTTGAAGTGATAATTAAAATGTTCCTTTAATATGTTCCATTTTATTCATTGTCAATTGATTCAAGGTCATATGCCATTGTCCATTGTTACATTCAACACTTTAAACATTTTTCTACTGCAATTTGTACCTTGGAAGTATTTATAGCTAGGTATATTTTTAATATATCTTGGAAAATTCTTTCTAGCAACTAATTGTAATTAACTTCAAAGGGACTTATGATCTAACAGCATTTCAATTAATTTTGTTACTCAAGTTCACAGTCACAAAAATTTAATAATGTATTAAACAGAGTTATTTCATAATTCATAGGCACAGTTTTGCTTATTAAACTTGGAAGAATGGCAATCATACCTTTCTTAAGGAACATGTTAAATAGCAAAATTAAAATTATATCTTAAGAGTTTTTGTTTAATTCTTTCTGACAAGGCATATGAAAAAGAAGACTAAATCATTTGTATTTCCATAATATTATGAAGTTTACCTTTCACTGCAATAATTTATGAGTCAGACTTATGCACATGAGTTATTGATCTTTTACCTTTTGGAGAGGGGTGAATCTTCTTATATTTAAAGGTTTAACTTCCTGCCGTCACATATTCTCAATCTCCTACTGGTTGGCCAGTTCTCATGCTATTCTGGAAAAAGTACCTAGAATAGGTACCTGCATAAGCCTACATAATCTATAACTCAAGTTTACACTTGCAGGTCAGAGATTTTTGTAGACCCTTAATGAGGGTCTGCAAGATAGTGAGATTTCCAATAGTGAGATACTTATTAAGTTCCCTGTGGGCAAGTCTCAACTGACAGTTCAAATGATCATGCTTTTGTTTTCCTCTTGTGTGTTAGAGTCCCACTCTTGGGTCCCTGCTCGGCATGACAGATTCAAATATAACAGAATGATTTTAATTCTCATTAAGCACTGCAGTTCCATCTCTCAACCCCTACACTAGTGTGAGGTTATAGGAAAATTTGGCAAAGATACAGACCAATAAATATCTGAAATACATAACACTCTGCTTCCTTCTGAGTGTCAAACATACCCTCATACACATTTTTTCACATTCTTTAAATTAAAGCTCACGTTTGCTGGAATATTCCTCAATTAAAAAGACAACTTGTGTTTCAATATAACAATATTTTAATTCACCTGTGTTATATGCTATATGATTGATAAAGTGTCTTGTTCTGTTTCTCTATTTTAATATTCAATAATATTCACAATGTCTATACTTTAGTTTTCAATTTTCTAAAGAAAATGTTAAAATTTTGAAAGATTTCAATGGATATGATTTTGGCTTGTTGAGATACTGATACCTTGTGTAATCTAAATAAATAACTATTGGCTATCACCTGATCCATGTGCAAATTATTCTCTTATAATGTTAATAATATATTATTTAATAAACATGATGATATGAGTTAACTGTAAATGGTACAGATATTGAGTCAAGCAGCATTCTATATTACTCCATTGGATTCCTATTGAATAAATCTGTATGGTTATCCTTTTATGATCCTTTTATTTATCCTTTTATTTAATAAGGATACAAAAAATATGGCCGGGCGCGGTGGCTCACGCCTGTAATCCTAGCACTCTGGGAGG
>VBSM01000272.1:93294468-93429732 GCA_008086735.1 Cheirogaleus medius | reverse complement strand
AAAAAAAAAAAAAAAAAATAAGGATACAAAAAATAGTTACATTAATTCCATCTTAACATACTGAGAAAATAAGGTACAAATTTAAGATATCCTAGATTCCACAGTGTGACAAAGTCAAAAAAGTTATTAAGCATGTTATTATTTTGCAGAAGCATATTACAACATCTATAACCTGGAGTCACAAAACAGAACATCAGGTCTTTAGAAATACTTTCTTAAAGCTTTTTTCTTGTCACAGAATATACTGGAGGTGGTGTTTCTGATGCCATTAAATGTTCAAACTCAGTATGACAATGTGATATTTCACCATGCTAAGGAGTCTATCTGTCATGTCATAGCAACTTTGTGGAGCATAATTAGCTTAGAATAATTGGGTGAATCAAGTATAATTAGGTGAATCCACTTTTACATTACTTCACTGTAATTTATATAAGTTACTGAATGTTCTTTGAATAGATAAGTAATATTAGAAGTTTCCAAGAGCTTTCACAACATGAAGATGTGAAAAATCTATCCTATCAAGGTGTAATAATGCCTTTATTATTGCATAAATGATAATTTACAACTTTGACATAAAATTTAATGTATAACAAATTAAAACATAATAAAACCCAAGTTAAGCATCATTCTGTCACTCATATACTTCTCTAAACACTCTTTATTCAATCAACTAACATTTGTTAATCACCTATGATTTCCAAGAAAGCATACTAAATAGTTTAAGAGATACAGGTTTGGATAAATTGCTAAGTGTATTACTATAGTCTGAATCTGTGTATCCCTCCAAAATTCAGGTGTTGAAACATAACCACCAATGTCATGGTTTTAGGAGGTGGGGCTTCTGGGAGCTAACTAGATGATGAGGGCAGAGCCCTCATGAATGGAATTAGTGCCCTTATAAAAGAGACCACAGAGAGCTACTCCACTCCTTCCGCCATGTAGGGACACAGCTAAAAGGTGTATGTATAAACCAGGAAACGGACTCTTGTCAGACACCTAATCTGCCATCACTTTGAACCTGGACTTCTCAGATTACAGAATTGTGTGAAATAAAGTTCTGTTGTGTATAAGCTACATAGTCTATAGTATTTTGTCATAACCTAAATGGACTAAGAAAAGTACTTCTAAAACTTTACAGTTTTGTGTTTTTTTTAAAAAATAATGATCCTGAAAATTCCTTTTGAGTAGTCAAATATATATAGGTAATTTATAGTTTTGGTTGCATTTCCTTCCTTGTTTTCCATTTTAAATGAAAAAGGTTTAGGCTTCAAAACCCATTGCTAGTTACTGAAAATTCTTTAAACTTAAAAAAAATATAAACCAGAGATAATTTCCATAGAAAACCGTAGCTCTCAAGGATGTTAATGCATGTCAGAATGACCCAAGAAACTTAAAAAAAGTGACATGTCCAGTCTGTGTTCCATCAGAATCTGATTCAATTGGTATGTAATAGTGTCAGGACACCAATATAAGATAAGATATAATTGAAAATGGCCACAGTTAGTTCTGACATGCTGAGAAATACTCAATGTAAAACACAAAATACAGTTTTATGAGAAATTTGTGATGAAAAGACTGCAGGTACATATAGAAAAAAATAAATGTTCAGATTGGATATTAATATATATTTAATTTTTGTCAGCAGGTGAAATATATAATCTACATCAGTAATGATAGATTGTAAGTACAAGAAATTGATAAGTTTCACTTTCAGACTCTTTAGTTTGTGTATGTATGTGCTATACATATACATATATTTATACATCTATATACACACATGAATGGCACATGTGTGTATATAAATATATACATTATATGAACAATTTTTGTAGGAACTTCAAATATGTCACATGTTTAGAATGAAAGTGAATATCTGTGCCTAGAAAAATTAAAGTTAGAACTGAAACAAAGGAGGGAAAGGGTGAATGGAATGTGGATATATCTACTAACAAAAGATAAGTTCCATATTTATGTAGAAATTGTAGTCAGGAGAGCTCCAGGATCTTCTTGCTGTGCATAACACCCCAAAAAGCAATTAAGAGAAATATTTGCCAGATGGCTGTATGTAATGATATGAATAAATTAGCAACAGCCCAATTTTTCTAAAATATTTTACTATATATTAGAGAACAGAAGTATCAACAGTCTTATAAAAGTTTTTTTCAAATACAGTGGACAGTCTCACTTCAGTCTATGTCAATATTCATGGCAGAACCTAAGGGGTGTGTGTTGCGCTGAATGCCAAGGCTACCTGACTCTGTCAGAATATTGGCTAGAAGCCAGGTCTGATTTCCAGTGTGGCTTCCTTCCTAGCTTTAAAATAATCATAAGTTTGAAAATGTTATTAAAAAATAATGAACAAAACAAATTTCTTTCTATCAAAGCAATCCCTTTGTCCAAATTGATTTATGTAAATTACACAACAAAGGTTATATAGTATGTGTTTAGTACCAAGTACTCTGTATAACAAAGCTATTGGAAATCTCCAATATAAAATATGTCTACAAAATAATTTCAGCAATAACTATCTTGGGCACCATAAATACTATTGTTATATTTTTATTTCATGGCAGGGCTCTCTATGAATAATTGCCATGCCAAGATGTCGGTAGTAATAGATGTCAAAGTTCAGAGCTATACTCTAAACTGTAAGAACCAAGGAAGACAAAGGTAGAATCTTATTTATTTATTTAAATTTCAGACTATTATGGTGGTACAATCATTTTGGTTACATAAATTGCTTTTGTACTGTTGGAGTCAAAGTTTTAAGTGTGTCCATTTCCCAGATATTGTGCATTGTACCTGTTAGGTGTGAATTTACCCAACCCTCCTATCCCTTCCCACCTGCTTGATTTCCAAGGAATGTTATTTCTATATGTGAACATAAGTGCTGATCAATTAGTTTCAATTTAATGGTGAGTACATATGATATTTGGTTTTCCATTCTTGTGATACTTCAGTTAAAAGAATGGTCTCCACTTCCATCCAGGTTAATACAAAAGGTATTAGTTCACCATTTTTTATGGCTGGATAGTATTCCATGATATACATATACCACATTTTATTAATCTACTTATGTATGCATGGCAACTTGGATTGTTTCCACATTTTTGTTATTGTGAATTGTGTTGTATAACATTTGAATGCGGTGTCTTTTTTATTGAATGTCTTTTTTTTTTTTTTTTTTTTTTCCTTTGGGTAAATACTCAGTAGTTGGATGGCTGAATCAAATGGCAGTTCTACTTTTAGTTCTTTGAGGTATCTCCATACTACTTTCCATAGAGGTCGTACTAGTCATTTTTAAATGAGAGTACTGACTCAGTAATTATACATATGTCAAAATTGAAAAGACGGAGGATAAGTAGTAACTAGAGGTCATACTAAACAGGTACGTTAGGAAATATTTCTTGATATTCAATGGGACACTTGTTGAATTATGAATGGCTTTCATTGTTAAATAAATATGACAAATATCCTGCAATGATATCAAAATCATTTGTTCATTAATAAGAAGAAACACAAACAGAACTAATAGGCATAAGTAAACTGATTTTAAATTGGCATAGCTCAAATAAAGAACTCATATAAAATAAATGTCTAGTGAACTTAATTTCCAAATAAGCCTCTACAGTCATAAATAAACCATTTTGAACCACAGTGATAGAACATAAAATCAGTATCTCAATAGTGACATATTTTCAAAAGTAATCAGAAAAATCTTTAAATCTTACGTGTCTCATATACTGAGGATTATATCATTCAATTATTCACATGGTTACCTATTCCAGGCCTTCTACAGCAAAGCAGCATCGCCTGGAGTTTCTGTTATTTCTTCACTCATAAAATATTGATTAAGCATCTACCATGTGTTAGGAAAAGCACCAGGCCCGGGAGATTCAGGAATGAATGATACAAAGTTTGTATCCCATAGGAAATTAATCTAGCAGGCAATTTTATAAGCAATTCTAATTTCACGTACCCTGAGGTCATTACTCTCTCTCTCTCTCTCTCTCTATATATATATATATATATATATATGGATAGATATGAAATGATACTGGAAAGGAACTTTGTACGGGCAAAAATAAATGTCATTAAACCCATGTTGAAAAGTTTGTTCAATTTACTCTTATGCACTCTCAGAAACTAGATATTCTTATAGAGACTAGATGTTTTTCTAATTTCCTAGATGAAGTATACAAGTATAAGTAAATAATAAGCAGATCTACAGCTAGTAAAAAATAAGAAAGAGGGGCAAGAAAACAACGGAAAGCAAAGAGCATACAATAGAAAACAAAGAAGCAAATTAATTTAAAAATAAAATTCCTCATACACAGGAATCCTTAATATTTTTTTTAATTTTTCAAAATTTTGTTCCAAGGACTCACTTGACAGTCTGATGACTCTGACTCAGAATTATAATTTAAATCTATAAAATAAAATACAGTTCCAAAATTACCAATTATATGTATGTAGAGTTCAACCAGGAAATTGTTGGTGTTCTTGGAATCTAGGTTAAAGACTGCAGGTTTGAGTAGCCTTTGTAATTGGAGACAAACAACTGATGTTAATATGAATATTAATAATAATGTTTGGAGAAGCAAATAATTATATCTGATATGCCCTGCTTAAAAAAGATGAGGAAGTATACATTTTAGAAAAGCATCTCTCCTAAACTGACAGTTTTTTTTAAAAAAAGGTATTAGTTAAATGAAAAATCTTCTTTTATTTAGGGGATTTCACTCATGCAGGTTAAAAGTCTGGGGATTTAATTTAATTTTTTTTTAGTTCAAGCTATTCAAAATAACTTAATGGCTTTTTAAAAGTATATAAACAAAGCATAGATGTTCTCTTTATATTCAAAGCATGTTAACTATTTATGTTAAATAATTTAACTATTGATAGTGCTGTAGCTCACATTTATTAAGCGTTTACTTTGTGACATGCACAATTTTAAGTGTTTTACATTGCTTGATACATGTATTAAACACAACTACACTAAGAAGTACGTGATATCATTATTACCAAATTTACATAGTAGTAAAATGAGGCACAGAGAGATTAAGAAATTAATACAGAGTCACCAAGCTGCTAAGTGGCCAAGCATAAATTTTAACCCAGACCATCCTGCTCCAAAGCCAGCCTTGAATACTCATGAGTCCTGAAAACAACTATGTCATACTGTCTCCTCCTTTCAAGAAGATATTGTAAGATTTATGGTTTTCAACACTACTTTTCATTATACTTGCAAGGAGTTTTTATGCAATACTGATGGCTGGTCACCATCCTAGATTCTCATTCTCAAATTTTATTTTTATTTTTGACAGAGTCTCACTCTGTTTCCCTGGGTAGAATGCATTGGCGTCATCATAACTCACTGCAACCTCAAACTCCTGGGCTGAAGCAATCCTCCTGCCTCAGCCTCTGAAGTAGGTGTGACTACAGGCTCATGCCAAGGTGTCTGGATAATTTTTCTATTTTTAGTATAGATGGGGTCTCACTCTTGCTTAGGCTGGTCTCAAACTTCTGAGCCCATGCGATTCTCCAGCCATGGCTTCTCAGAGTACCAGGATTGCAGGCGTGAGCCATCATCCTCGGCCTCATTCTCAAATTTAGAATGCAGTAAGATCACCTAGAAGGCTTTTTTGAAACACATTTTGGGGACCCACCCACATTTTCTGATTCAGTAGGTCTAGGGAAGACTCCAAGCATTTGGATTTTTAACATGTTCCCAGGTGATGTTGAATCTATGGTCCAGACACTATGCTTTGACAGCCACTGTCTTAGATGAATGGAAACAGAAAATCTAGGAGTGAGTATATCTCCTTAAGGGAATCAAATATGCAGCTAGGGATGAGAACCACTGCTTTAAATGATATATTTCATTAAACATGTGGAAAATTAAAATAGTGTATATAAAAAATAACTGTAGTGAACTATACTGTGTAGTTTAAGCATCACAGATATCCATCTAGTAACTATTTAATCTTCCTCAGTCTTCTAGCTTCTCTTCTTCTGGAAAATGATTTTGTTTCATTAATTTACTGTACAATGATATCATTATTGTCCTTTAATTTTTTCAGAATTTCATAATCATTCGTTACTATAGAGTTATGTTTAGTTTACCTGAGCTGAGATTCTTAGGTTATAAACTTGCTGTTTTGTGATTCTGGCATACACCTACTAATTAATCATAGAGGATGATGCCTGTGTCATTTAGAGGCATTCCTTGCAAAAAGGCAGTGGAGCAGCATACTTGAAAATCATGATCTTGAGGGGATACCTTGTCTCTAGGTATCAGCTTTTTCATATCAGCCCAAAGACAAATTCCTCTGAACTGGACACTAAACTCACATTCATAGTCTTACTTTCCATATCTTCTAATAACACTTAAAATAAACTATACACATGCATGCTAAAGGAATGAGATGAAAATGGGAAAGTTGCTTCACTACAGAGATGGGCATAATTATCTGCACATACGGTATTAGGAAATATCAGTAAAATCTCTCACTGTGTTTCACTTTCATAATTGTATTCTGCTGCCAAACTTCTTAGAAGTGAAAATGTAGATTAAAATCATAAAAAATGTATTCTCTTCATTGCTATGCACTCTAATATACAGGTGGAGAACAAAGATCCATAGAAAAATTATCATGGCACCCAAGAATTTACAAACTAGGATTAGTAGAGTGTAAGACAAGAAAACTCACGTACACACACACACACACACACACACACAGGATTTATGAGGCTGATTTTATTTCTCAAAGATGCAACAAAAATGCTGTCCAGAAAGTTGAAGATTAAAAATTGAAGAAACACATTAATTAGAAGATATATTTTAGAACAATCCCATTTTGATCCTTGTCACTAATTTCACTGAGTCATTCTCTGGTAAATAGAGGACAGCATCATAGAAAGTTAAACAGCAAGACATTATTTAAAAATGTAATCTGCATTTTCTATGTATATCTTTTCATGTTCCATGAAGAGCAGAAAGTTCTAGGATTTTACATATTGTATCTGCGAGTTTTATCTGACCACCTATCAGTTTCTAGATTATCTCTAAAAATTGGAAAAATAATAGCTAGAGAAACTACTAATGAAAGACAATGAAGATTTCAGTTTTCCTTCTGGTTTGGTATTATCTCATTTGGAATTCTCAGAACCCATTCCTGAAGGTTGATCGACTACATGAGTCATGCAACTTCTGAGAACCATCATGCAGTGTTTCCTGGTATGAAGTAAGTGCTGTCACCAATGCAAGTCCATTTGTATTGTTCTCCAAAGTAAGTTCCACTTTTCAAAATGCATTTCCATTTATGCTTTCATGGCACTGTTACTAAGGGTCAAGCCTGGATTTCACGGGGATAGTTATTTTATCTGTCAGCTGAGTTAGTTCATTCCCAACTTTACCTTGGTTTGTTATTCTCTTTCCTTTCTTTTTAGGGCTGCCTCCTTGTGAATAAAAGAAAATGGAGAGATATTCTTTTTTGGAACCCCTCACAATTTGGGTGCAGTCTTGATGTAGTAGCAAAAAGTTATCTTGAGTTAATGTGTATATAGATATAATTAAGAGCATGCAAATTACACTAGAGTTTTATTTTCTCTATCAATGACCATTTATTAAAGTGTATAAGCCACTGTATAAATGCTCTAGAGTATTCAAAGGTCCAGGCTATAAACATGAAGTATTTTGTCAAACAGAAGACCCAAGGCATGAAATTAACAGCTCACATACATAAGCGTTTTATAGGAATTTCAGACAGTTATATAAAAAGACAACAAAATTTGTATAAAAAACCTTCCATAAACTATCTGAAATAGACTTTATCCTATTCTACTGAAAATAATCTATGAAATAGTATATGTGTATCCTTATGCAGATATTAATTTTACTTTATTATTTTCTTGTTCTCGATTGAGATCATGAAGTAAAGCCACCCAAAGTTGATTAGGACTATTGTCTCAATGAGATTGCTATTCATTTTCAAAGGAAGAGGCTCTTTAGATAATCAGAATTGGAGAATGGGCTTAAACAGGAAGAGGCAGGAACTCCTTTCTCCCTCCATGTCTTGCTCTCTTGGGCCTGGATGAAAATTCTGGACATATTAGATGTTCCTTGTCAGCAGAGGAAGACTGACCCTTACCATAAACTGTAATATAAATGAGGAAGAGGATATCATCATAATGTAGGGTAATCATACAACGTATCCAAACTGGGCTATATTTAAGTCTTAAAAAAGGAAATTTTTATTTATGCTGGGGCAACAAGCAAAAATGGGACAGTTCCAGCAAACCAGGATATATAAGGTTACCCTACCTATAGGAGACCTTAGACTGGGCCTGACTTAACCACTCAAATACATGGTGGAAAGTTAATTTTCTGTGTTTGCACTCCTTTTATCTCTGAGACTATGGTAAAAATTCTTTTTAATGCTCCATTCTCTTCTCTGACATTTATATTCATTAATAAATTATGTATTCAGTGTGAAATGCTCTGCCTCTTGGAAAATAAATAAATAAAAAGAAAAAATAAAAAAACATTAAAAAAAGAAATTATGTATCAAGTATTTGTTATGTGCCAAGCTCTGCACTGTTGACTTCAGGGATATATTATCTATAATATAGAGGGGAACACAGGGAAGTTTATAGCCACATTAGCAGGAGTTTTAAAGGACACACATGTATTTTTTTCCTGTTCCCGCATCCTTAAACCAGTAGTAGTTATTAACAGACCTTGAGAAGTAAGTGAATCTTGAGGACAAGAGTAAGGGTAATAAAAATTATTTTTCCTCCACTGCTAGCCTTGGATGGCCAATGTTTGATTTTATTAAGTGAACCAGCAGTTTTACATTCAACTTCCAAAGCATTTTAATTCATTTTTCTGTAAGGTCATTCCCTATTCAAGACAAGAAACTGCTAATTCAATGCATTTTTGATATCATTTTCTTTCCAGTAAAATACATTCTGGCCAAATTGAAAGAATATATTTTTCCATTGTATTCTGTATGATTATTGGAACTCAAAGTAAATGCAAAAGAGAAACTTACACTAACTTTAATTGCATTAAAATAGATAGAATCAAGTAAACTATATTAAAACTGAAAGAGGACAGATCTCTAAATTAATATATATAGTAGATTCTCTTTGCGTAGATCGGAAAAAAATCTGAAGAATAAAAACAGAGATACATAACTAACAAAGTGTTTTTACATACATTAACTCACCTGATCCTCCATAAGTGTGATATGAGCCAGGTAAACTAGGAAGTTTTATTAGTAACATAATTTAACTGAGAAGAAGATGACCCATGGACAGCATCAGTTATATCCCTGGCCACGTTAGTAACAGTGGAGGCAACATTGAAACTCAATCTTTTGTTACCAAAGGTGGGGTGGTTTCCACTTCACCTGCCTGCATGATATTTCAGCTCCATGTTAACTGAGTTCAAGAGCTTCCCTTCCACACCTGTCAGTTCCCTAAGAAATCCTCAGCTTGGTCTACAGTGAGTTTCTTACGACTCCAGTGATCTCTATACCACCAACTCTTTAGCTATAGAGTTGGAAGGGAATTGGCAAAGCTTATCCTTCATATTAAAAAGTGCAGATATAATATGCACTAGACCTTGCACAGTCTTATTTTAGTTAGAAAATGTAAATGTTAATAAGAATCTAAGATTTAAAAGCCCTGAGTATTGCTTTGATTTTATGCCTCTTCACACCCAACTTTATGCTTTGAAGATTTAGCAACAGGGAGTCTTCCTTTTTGGTTTTAACACCTATTTTATTTGCCTCACAACATTTTATTTTGATTGAATTTTATTTTTCCATAGGAGGTTTGTGCTCTTCAGTTTCTGGCCTCTATCATACCACTGCCACACTATTTTGTCCTTTAACTGATTCACTGAACTAGTGGCTCACTTGACTCCTATAAAATTTGATCTTATGACCCTAGAGCCTACATGATAAATTTGATATGAGCTTCAAATATCTTATATCATAATATGGATTCTCTGTGCAGTAGAGTCCAAGAGAAATTTAGTTCTCAGGAGTCAACCCCTGCGGAAAGGAAGGTAGGAAGGGAGAATTAGGAAGAGGGAGAAATTCAGCTATGATGTCAAATGAAGCCATACTGAGCTCAGCTATCTTCACTGGGGACTATGGATGTGAAATGGCTCACCAGATTATCTCTTGTTGGGATAGAATGGTCAGGTCTTTTTACACCCATCTCAATCAGTTATTAGATGTAGGTAACTCCTGGAAGGACATGACTTCAGGTTAGGTGGCTCTCTGCAGTTGAAACAATCCCTAAACATGCGGACAGCTAAATCTGACTAACCTTTCAGAAGCAGGACCAGCAAGTCCTTTCATGAGGTGGGAACTGAGCAGTGCTTCTCCATGTCTGTTATTATACCATAGGATCTCAATCACACCAAAGGGCTTTTGGTTAGAACTTAGATAAAGTAGGTTGACAAAAGCTTCACATTCTTCAATTGAACTTAAGTTGAT
The DNA here is from genome assembly GCA_008086735.1 of Cheirogaleus medius. NCBI lineage: Eukaryota > Metazoa > Chordata > Mammalia > Primates > Cheirogaleidae > Cheirogaleus > Cheirogaleus medius. The sequence goes on along the minus strand of VBSM01000272.1, from coordinate 93,419,218 downwards.
TGACAATGTAAAAATATGTTTTTTTAAATTAAACTCAGATATTAATCAACCCTATCATCACTTTTAAACAATTGCCTTTAATCTCATAATAATTATATAAGGTCAATGTCGATCACAATTTTATTTAACATTCAGTCACTTACTTCCTAGGTTTGGCACTTTTAAATGTATAAAATAGAGAAAATAGTACTGGAGTCTAACATTTCATCTTCACACTTTGAATTGTGCATTCAGCTATATCAATAACATCAGCAGTATTGCACATGCTGTCAAAATGCATGTTCAAGAATCAGTTTATTATACACACATCAGAGTAATTTTTAGTCATACCATTTTCTTATAATTTCACATGAAATAGAAAATGTCTTTTAGATTCTAGATTTTGTTTTTTACTTATCCTATAAAACAGTATTATATTTATGTCAATTTTTAGAGTTTTATGCCCTTGGGATGATTTGCTACAGATAGAATCTCATGTCATAATAGAAGCACAAATTAATGATTTTGTAAAAGAAAAAATTCACAGTCACTAATTATTCAGTTTTTTCTTTGGAATCTGTTTTTAACTGAATATTCTATGTTCTTATGCATGCACTTCTGTATAGATCTTTAAGATAAATATCCAAAACTTTTTTGTAGAACAATATTACTGAAAGGCATAAACATGGCATATTTTTAAATTCAGGTTTATTTATTTTTTCTTTTATTCCATAGTTTAGGACACTAAATTGAGTGTTATATTTCCTGCATTTTTATAATTTTACATATCTGCTCATTTATTTCTTTCAAATTCTACTTGTTTTCCTACTGAAATAGAGTGATACAAATAAGTGAATGATGTTTATTAATGTTCTCCATTCCTTATTTCCTCAGTTGTTGCTGTAACACTTATTCCTTTATCCTACAGTCGCCTCTACACCTGTCCTTATCACCAATTACATACACGAAACTGGACACACAGAAAGAAAAGCACTTTATGATCTTACTTATTTGTGGGATCCAAAAACCTTGAACTCATAGAAGCAGAGAGTAAAATGGTTGTTGCCAGAAGCTCTGCATGGAGAAAATGGGGAAATGATGCTCAAAGGGTACAAACATTCAGGCAGAAATTGAAGAAGTTCAGGGGGTCTAATGTACAGCAAGAGTGGTGATGAATATGTTAATTTGATTGCAGTATTCATTACACATTGTACATATACATAGAACAATCACATTGTACACCTACCTTGAATATATACAACCTCTATTTGTCAATTAAATATTTATAATTAAAAATACAAATAAAATATTGAAATTTTTTATATATTTGTCATTCTTATTTTAATTTTATAAATTTGTAATACATAGCTACTAGTAAGATTTATTACTGCTATTGGACTCTATAGAAACACCTAAGTGTACAATAGAGTAATTAGGATCATTTTGGGTTTGCTCCTTACTAGGTAAACCATCTTGTACTACTTAAAATCTGTGTGTCTCTCTATCTGTTCACTCATCTTTATAACAAGAGAGTTGCCTACCAATTCTGAGGATTAAATAAGTTAATAGATGTAAAGAGCTTAACTCAAATTTTAACACATTATCAGAACTCATTTATATATCTCCCCTTATATTTAAAAGTTGCTCTAGCCTGGAATGCTTTTCTCATGAAGAATTAAAGAATGACCAATCACATGGCAAAATAAAATATTCATAAATGAAAAAGTACATATTATTACAATATAATTTTAATAAAAGAGAAATTAGAGATGTTCATTAAAGTTAGAGTTTATGCTATGATAGGCTCAAATTATATATTAGGAAACTCTCTCTGTAAAATTAAATGCAGGTTGTTTTTATTATCATATTTTCATTCTTTATCTTTTTTATTTTTTATCTTTTTTGTTTTCTTTGTTTTTGAAAAATTTTGTTGGTTTTGGTCTTTTCATATGAAAGTGAAATGTAACATGTAACACATAATTCAGTAAAACAAAAGTATCACCAAGATTAGTAAAAATGTTTTAAATTCAATATCAATATTTAATTGTAACAACTGTATTTCCTCCTAAATTTGAAATAATAATGAATAACATAGATACATTTAATTTCTAAATAGAATTGTGATATTATGTGTCATGAAAATGAAAAAAAGTCTATCTTCAGCTATTCTTAGTGGTTTCTCAGTTTTTTCTTCATGTCTGTGGCCAGAATTATTCCCAGGAAAGGCTGTACTTAACCTTTATGCCATAAATCAGTAACACTCTCTGTCTTTTCTGCCTGTTAGCATGGCTCAAACAGTTCAAAATGTGTAAGAAATTTTATTAAATATTAAGGAAGGAAACAATCTAATAAAATATCAGTATTGTATAACTAAAATACATTCACTCATTCAACTGAAACCTGAGAGTTTATTATGGACACAGACTGGCCAAGACATGTTAGATAAAGAGATGTTTCTGTTAGGATGGACTGGGATAAAGAAAGAGATGGGGATAGAACAAACATTTTAATTAACTTTCATAATAATAATAAAAAAGAGCATTGGTTTAAGGTCAATATCTGTTTAATTCAAAGCTAAATATTTTATATAGAAAAGTTAACCTAAAGAAGAAAAGAAATAGCCTGTGATTTATAAGTGTGTTAAACATTACTTTTATCTTTTCTAAAACTGTGCGCCTTTGTCTACTTTCTCTCTTTGTTCCACTAGCCTCACAACGCTAGCACATACAGATGAAATTTTGATGCTGGTACTCTGGTCAACAAAACCTCTTTCCTTTTAAATCTCTTCTTATTTGTATTAATTATTAGATCTGTATGGCTGATCTCAACCTGCAATTTCTTTATGAGCTTTTCCCATGCCAGAACCATGTCTTGTTCACTCAGCATTTCTTCTCTTCATCATCTATCCCAACCCTTTATGGAACATTCTGTCATGCCATTCTGCCTGAATATCTTCTGTGTTCAAAATTATCCCTTCACTCCTCATTCTCCTCCAGCAAACATCCCAATTCTCTGCATCCTGTTCAGCCAAAATTTTTTGTAAGGGATGTTTATTTATCCTGCCTCTACTTCTCTTTTTCAGTTCACTCCTAAATCTCTTTCGACTTGGTTTTAATTCCCACCATTGCAATGAACAGGCTCTGTCAAGGTTCCAATAATCTCCTTGTTTTTACATCATACCTGGACTTTACTGCCACCTTCTTTTGGATATAGTCTCTTCTACCTTTGTTTTGGAGCACTCTTTTTCATCCCACCTTAAATGCTTTTCTTTCTCACTCTCATTTGATTATTCTCTTCTGCTCAGCTTTTCAGTATTAGTCCTCTTTTCAATTTCCCCCAGATGATCTAACCCATTCCCTCTCTATGCTGACAAGTCATAAATGTAAGATTGTTGATGATCCATTCCCCCCAGTAGGTTTTACGCATCATGAGGACAGTGACCTCATCTATCTTGTTCACATTTGTATCTCCAGTACCTGGCTTTCTGCCTTTTACATGGTAGAGACTCAATAAATACTTAGAATGTAGAATAAGTTAATGAATAAAATTAAGGTTATTGAAAACAAATAAGTGTCAATATTTCTCATTCAGGTCTATCTAAAATATGTCTGACTTGCGGAGCTTCAAAAATCCTACCAAAGACAGGAGAAATCAGATAACTCTTAAAAATTTTTTATCACAGTTTTTAAAGTAAATTAAGTCATATCATAAGAATTAAGGTACATATAGAAAGGTTAATTTACAATAAAGCATGCACATTTATCCTAAGAAAATAAATACATTTTTCCATGTATAATTATGAAACTTTTAGTTTGTTCTGAAAACATCACTGCATGCTTGAATATGGAAAGGTCACAACAAGATTAGAGAACATTAAGAAGTCAAGGAAATCCATCATTGGTCTTATAGCCTATAATCAGAACATCATTACAAGCCAAATGAGCATAATTTGTCACTTTGAAAATTCTCAGGTTGAGAATCAGGTCATTTCAAATACCAATTTTCACAGGGCAAACAGGTCGTGCAGTCCACCTGTTCTGTATATTTCTCCCAGATAACTTTCGAAGCGGCTGACTCTCTATAAACTATCATTCATTGCTAAAGGGACCTCCTGACGTTTCCCTTCAGATAGCCTCCATTTATAAATAGCTTTTTCTTTTAAATCTAGACAGAGAATTATTTGTAAAAGGCTTTTAGAGGGTAGTTTGACAGTGTCTAATAAATACTGTATGTAAATATTCGTGACCTGTGATCTAACATTGTCAGTAACAAGATATCCAGCTTACTCTCATTCATAAAAATATTAGCAACAATAAATAATTTTGTGGAACTTTACATATGCTAGGAATTGTGCAACTCATTCATTCCTCAAAAGAACCCTATCAGGGACATGTTTTTCTTATACCCACTTCACAGATAAGCAAATTAAGGCACCAAAAAGTTAAGTAAATTGCTGGAAGTCACACCATTAGTAAATGGTAGAGCTGGAACTTGATCCCCAGCAGTCTTGTTCTAGAGCAGTGGTCCCCAACATTTTTGGCACCAGGGAACAGTTTCATGGAGGATAAGTTTTCCATGGACTGGAAATGGGGGGATATGGTTTCAGGATGACTCAAGCACATTTAATTTACTATGTAGTCAAACTTCTCTGCTAATGATAATCTGTTATTTGCAGCTGCTTTCCAGCACTAGCATCACCATCTCAGTTCCACCTCAGATCATCAGGCAGTAGATTCTCATAAGAAACACACATCCTAGATCCCTCATATGCACAGACAGTAGGATTTGTGCTCCTATGAGAACCTAAGACTTCCACTGATCTGACAGGAGGCTGAGCTTATGCAGTGATGGGAGCAATGGGGGGCAGCTGTAAATACAGACAAAACTTTGCTTGCTTGCCCACTGCTCACCTCCTGCTGCACGGCCTGGTTCCTAACAGGCCACGGACTGGTACCTGTCCGTGATATGAGGGTTGGAGACCATGGTTCTAGAGTCCATTCTCCTAACTTCTTGCATGCACTAGGCTGTCTTAAACAAATATATACACACAGAGAGAATTTTGTTAAGGGAAGAGAACTAGGAAGATTTACAATCCAAGCTAAGAGTACATACTCAATTCTGTTTCCAAATGTATTGTTAGCACCAATGGTAAATTCTTACATCAATAACCAGAACAGTAGATGCAAGAGACATTGGAAACCAAGAAGGTGAAGCTGGGAGGGAGTGAGGGAGGGATACAAACTTAACTATCCGGTATGATGAACACTATTCTGGTAATGTACACACTAAGAGGCCCAACTTAAGCATTATACAAGGCATCCACATAACAAAAACATTTGCGCTCCTCTAATATTTTGAAATTTAAAAATAAATGAGCAACCTGATAAGCAAAGAAATAGTAACAATAGTCTCTCAAGCAAATCAGAGTCATAAGGTGCTTTGGTTCCTTTTAGAAAATAAAAGATAGCATTTTTAACATATGTTCTTGAATTGTTTTTCAGAAACTCCTATGAGATGAAAAATGCCATAGATATTAGATAAGGGGCAACTGAGGACTGAACTCTGACCACCCTTTTTTGTTCTAAATTTCTTCCTGAGGGGGCCTATAGAGAGAGCTGCAAGCAGGAGCCAAATCAATGGATAACTTCCATGTATTTATTTACAATTTTGCCTACAACTTCTACTTTCCTGGATTATAACCCTGTCTTTAAAAACCTGCACTTGTAAGCCACCTGGGAGTTCGGGTCTTGACAGTTGGCTCATGGATTGACAGAAATAACATTGTTAAAATGCCCATACTCCCCAGGGCGATTTACAGATTCAACGAAATCCCCATCAAAATACCAGTGTCATATTTCACAGATCTAGAAATAATAAGTCTATGCTTCATTTGGAACCAGAAAAGAGCCCAATTAGCCAAAGAAACCTTAAGCAAAAGGAACAAATCTGGAGGCATCACATTACCAGACTCTAAACTATACTGCAAGGCTATAGTAATACAAACAGCATGGTGATGGAACAAAAATAGAGACATAGACCAATACAACAGAACAGAAAACTCAGATATAAAACCATCTATATATTTCCATCTGATCTTTGACAAAGTAGACAACAATATACACTGGGGAAAAGAATCCCTATTCAATAAATGGTGCTGGGAAAATTGGATGGCCACATGCAGAAGAATGAAACAGGATTCATATCACAAAAACTAATTCAAGATGGATAAAAGACTTAAGTGTAAGGCATGAAAGCATAAGAATACTAGAGGAAAATGTTGGAAAAGCTCTTCTGGATATCAGCCCAGGCAAAGAATTTATGAAGAAGACCTCAATGGCAATCATAGCAACAACAAAAATAAATAAATGGGACTTGATTACATTAAAAAGCCTCTGTGCAGCCAAGGAAATAATCAACGGAGGAAATAGACAACCTACAGAATGGGAGAAAATATTTGAAAGCTATACATACAATAAAGGGCTAATAACCTGAATCTACAAAGAACTCAAACAAATCAGCAAGAAAAAATCAACCCCATCCAAAAGTGGGCAAAAGATATGAACAGAAGCTTTTCAAAACAAGATAAACAAATGACCAATAAACATACAAGAAAATGCTCAATGTCACTAATCATCAGGGAAGTACAAATTGAAACCACAAGAAGATGTCACCTTATCCCTGTTAGAATTGCTTTTGTTAAAAAATCCAAAAATAATAGATGCTGGCATTGATGCAGAGAGAAAAGAATGCTTCTACACTGTTGGTGGGACTTCAATTTAGTACAACCTCTATGGAAAACAGTATGAAGATACCTCAAAGAACTAAAAGTAGACCTACCATTCTATTCAGCAATCCCAGTAGTGGGTATTACCCAAAGGAAAAGGAGTCATTTTATCAAAAAGACTCCTGAACTTGAACGTCTATTGCAGCACAATTCTCAATTGCAAATATGTTGAATCAACCCAAGTGCCCATCAATTCATGAGCGGATTAACAAAATGTGGTATATGTATACCATGGTATACTACTCAGCCATTAAGAAGGATGGCTGAATGTCTTTTGTAATAATTTGGATGGAACCAGAGACCATTATCCTAAGTGAAGTATCTAAAGAATGGAAAAACAAACACTGCAGGCACTCACTATTAAATTGGAACTAACCAATGGGCACACATGTGCATAGAGGGAAATAAAACTCAGTGGAAATCAAGCAGGGGCATGGGGAGGGGTATGGACGATAACCTCTTTAATGGGTACAATGAACACTATCTGGGAGATGGACACACTTATAACTATGACTCAAGCATTGTGAAAATGATTCATGTAACCAAAATATTTTTACCCCTGTAATCCTTTAGAATAAAAAAAAGAGTTAGCCTTAAGTTCTCCTTGCTTCGTGCTATGCAATAAAATGCATTTTTCTCTTGCTGCAAAGAACAAAACAAAATAAACATAAACAAAAACAGAAAACAGAATACTGAAGAAGCAGGATTCAGAGTCTAATACTAAGAACAAATTAATTTTTCTCCCATTGACCCATTTCAATTTGTTTAGTGGGGAAATTTCTTCCCTTGCCCCTTTGCCTCTGGATAAAAAGTTGGGGATTGGAGATGGATAGATAAGGGAGGTAAAAAGAACTAAAATCTTAATTGATTGGTAATGTCCAAAAATTTCCTGTGCTTCCTGGAACTTGGAGATGTTTAAAGCTAACTCATGTGTTCATAGTATTCTCCTCTAGGTATTTGGAGACCTCTCTTCACTTGCAATAGCTTTTTCAGCAGCTGCTTGCTTACTTTTTAACCCCTAGGAATCCAATGGTGTCTCTCCAGCTTCTGTCTGGTCAGTTTTCATTGCCCAGCATAAAGTCTAAATCAATTCCCTTCTTCCCCAATGCATCTCTTCTCCATATTCCAAATCATGTCAGTATAAATACATATGCATTCTTCTCTAGGATAAAATCCAGAAACTGAGAATGAACAGAATTTAACAGCTACTCTCCTTTGCCCATCTCTCTTCCTACAGACCACTCAGTGACTACACTGACATCATTTACTGTGTCTCTCTGCCCATAGGACATTCATATTGAGATCTTTAAGTGGTCTCCTTACCTGCCAATTGAAACAGACAGATGCAAGAACCTCCTTTCCTTGGGGTCTGAATGGAGCAAATTCTAAGCAGTTTTCACCAAAGGTACTTACTTCAAAATACCCTTCTGTAACCATGCCCAACAATTCATCATTTTTATAACCTGTAGTGAGTGAGGATTTAAGGGTAATCCAAAAGTAATCAAGTGTAAAGTAACTGTTTTTTAAAATGTAAATCTTGCTTAACTTTGGATTATCACACCTTCTAAAGTCTTGCTGCAATCAAGTCTTGAAATTTTAACATCCAATTACTAATACTTGAAACCCTCATTCACACAATATTTAAATCTTATCTAGAAGTAGGAAAAAGGAGTTTTATATTTTCAGGCATTATTAACTTCAAGGCTGTTCTTTAAGAGATGATTCATTTTTATTCTTATTTTTATCATACTTTCAAAACTGCACTTAACTATTTGCTATTAAATTAGGGACCAATTGAACAAAAATTTAAGAATAGAATGGCTTTAATACCTTTGACTAGGTTTCAAAAGATATAGTTTCTGACTACTTCTTATGGACAATCACAAAACCTAATGAACTTTAATATCTCATTTGTATAATAAAAGAATGAGATCAGATAAATGTTAAAGTTTTATTGGTTCTAACATTGGATAATTTAAAATGCACATGTGTTCTGCTGAATGCTTGGGATCCCTGGAGGGTTCTCATAAGTTTCTGGGCTGGTTTCCAAGACACCTGCCCTATTTTAATCAGCCTTCCTTTTATACTTTGTGTATGATGAGGTCTTACATTAAATTGTACTTGAAGAAAAGGTTTCGTAATCTGAATGTTTTTTTTTAATTTTTTGAAACTATTGCTCAAAGGACATTGAATACATCTAGCTCTTTATATGTTTTCATTTTTTTAAAATGGATAGAACCATTTACATCTCTTGTCTTGTGTCTCTTGAGATCCTCATGTTGCTTATGATGTAATTAGCTCTATCCTTTCTCACAATTCACTCTCATTATGTAGTTTTGCCATCTGCAATGTACATAAACATGAGTACTTCATGACTTGAAAATCCAAGGGCACTTATGAAATTATTTATCAAATACTTGTTTTAATCCAGAGTATTGTTGACTGTTAATGGGGCATCTCTAGTCAAAATTATATCCTGCTTTATTTGTAATAAGAGCTTGCATTACAATGACATGAGAATACCAGGGTTATTTTAAACCATAGTCACTTACAGAAATTTTTCAGTCTTCTATCTTAAATAACCCTTTCAATTTTAAAATATATTTATTTAAGAACTTTTGTGGGCAATAATTATGCCATATGCCATCATTGAATATAAAGGACAATTATCTATAAAATTTTTTCTGATTTATGTACTCTAGTAAATATTTACTAAAAACTCAAAAGTATTTATTAACAGTTGTTACTAGCTGTTAATAAATAAGAGAAATAAATGGGGGTGGGAAGGCTTCTTAAATCACTTGTAACCAGGCTGTGTAAAGTAATGATCATTTCATTTGAACCCTGTAAAACAGAACCAGTCAAATAAAGCTTCATTTTTGCAGAAGTATTTGTTATTAATAGCAGTAAAAAGTATATATTACATTCATTTATTTTAAGTTGTGATAGAAACATCTAGAAATGTTTTTATAAAGTTTTCAGTCTAGACGTTTAGCGATACTGTCTATCTGACCCTTACTGACATAATTTTCCCTCTAGATTTCAAGTCTCAAGATAACTTGATGTGTTATCTCACTAATGTGCTCATTCAGTAGTGAGCCACATTTAATGAATACCCAAGGCACAACAATTATACAAACTCTTATGTTGTATTCCCAAGGAAGGGATAACGTTTTAATAACGAGAACCACTTGTGTCATGACCTTCTATTTGCATGGTTTATGTCACATAATAATTATATTTGGCTCAAAATAATTTATTTAACCCTTTAATTTTAAATTACATCATTAAAAAAGAGAGAATAAAAGATGTTTTCTCTTTTGAAAGCCTTCCACAACCCCACAGCCTACATATTAGTGATAATGGGATAGAGTTTGGCAAAATGAAATTGATGGATTGATATAGATTTTCCTTTCTTATTTTTTTAAGTCAAAGATACACCAATATGTATATTTAAGATTAAAACAGTCATCTGAATTTTTACTTTTAGACAGGAATTTCAAAGAAAATTGTATTTCTACATTTTTCAATTTATTTTAGAAGATATACTAAATCACTTATTCTTAGTCATCAGATATTGTTTTATATACAAAGGAATTCAAAATGTAGAAAATTATAAGTATAGCATCTACTGAGATAAATCCAGATTTATGTAGAAATAATATTTTTCACATTATAAACTTTTATTAGAGAGAAAGTTATATTTAAATTTTTTTATTTATTTATTTTTTTATTTCAGCATATTATGGAGGTACAAATATTATGGTTACATATATTGCCCATGCCCCCCTCCCCCCTCGAGGTAGAGCCTCAAGTACGACCTTCCCCCAAACATTGCACATCTCACTCATTATGTTTTTCTTGAGGTTCACATGTATTGTTGTTTTGTATAGATTGCAAGCAGGATAAAATGAGTTACCGCCAGTAATTAAATAGTTTCTTACATAGTAGTATTATAATAGGTAGATAGCATGGTCTTATTTATTTCTTTTAATTTTATGAAAATGAAATTATTCCTGAAATTGCTAATTTAATTAGATGTCATAGAATTCAGATTTTTTTTTAGTTTTTCTTTTATTTTGCTAAATTGAACTAATTTCAAATGTAAACTTGAAATGTTTATTTAATAGCCATCATATTTTATATATTACTGGTCAAATCTGGATACAGGTTTTAAGTTCCTTAACGAAGGGAGGAAAATGAGAAGACACAAATTTGGGACCATACTCAAACAACTCTTACCCTTGTAACTTTTAAAAAGTCATTTAAGCCAACTGTGTCATAATTCACTTCTCATCATAAGAGGACTAATAACAATTTGTTTTGCCTACTCCTTAAATCCTCTCTAAAAAAAATGCATTTTAAGGTAAGAAGAGAGAAAAAAGGTAAACTCATGGCCACTTGAAAATTACTAAACTCATGCCATATATTTACTGTTTACATAAATAACCTTAAAAGTATACATCATTTGCAGACTTTTAAAATACTTAATATTTACACATACCCACAAACACACACTTTATGTAACAAAAGTTGAACCATGTCTGATAGCAATACTTCCTCATTTTCAGGGCAATTAATAATACACCATGTCCCTCCTACCCAAATCATACCTAGTTATTCAATTTGATCTATTCCAGGATAATAGGGCTAATACTGAGGAAATATGTTTCAAATGTTATCCATATAGTTTTGCTAATTTAAAAAAAAACTGTTTGTATATTTAAAACAGTGAAGGCCTGCAAATATTTTTCTTAAAGTTATAGTTCTATAGTTTTTGGAGATAACTTTTAAAAGTAAGAGCTAGAACAAATTTCATTATTTTACAATAAATATTCCATAAAAAATGTAAGGTCTTGCAAGCATCTAAACAGAAAAGGGGTGACTGAAACGTAAGATGAATTAAAGGCAACATGAGAAGAATTGGTTGAGTTCAATTGTCTTTCATCATAATAACTTGAAGCATAATCATCAAAACATTCATAAAGATTTCAAGTAAATAGGTGTATGTTAAATGTACATATCTTCATGTCATTTAAAATTTACTTTTAAAATGTTATTTAAATTATTAGTTCACTCATATACACACATACATACACCCTTAAGAATGCCATGTTCCTAAGTCTTGAAAACAGACTGGGATAAATTGTAATACAGGAATTATCATATATTTGAGACAATAGAAACAGTTGAATTTCCAGGCAAGAGTTTGAAATCAGAAACTTTTAATCATAATATTACTTATATGCTTAATTATCACACTTAAGAATTATCAATAGTAATTTATTCTTAAGTATTATGTTTAAATGTTACTATGTCTCTATAAGGCTGTCACATGTCTCTTCAATAAGACAATATAATACCTGGGCACAATAGCTCATGCCTCTACTCCTCGTACTTTGGAAGGCAGATGAGGGAGGACTGCTTGAGGCCAGGAGTTTAAGACCGGTTTGGACAACATAGCAAGACCCATCTCTACAAACTTAAAATTTTAGCTCATCTTAGTGGCACATGGCTATAGTCCTAGCTGCCCGGAAGACTGTGCCAAGAGGATCACTTGAGCTCAGGAGTTTGAGACTGCAAGTAGCAATGATCATGCCACTGCACTCTAGCCTGGTCAACAGAATGAGAGCCTGTCTTGAAAAAAGATAATATGTTTTCCAGGGATTAGTTTATTTCTGGAAAATTCTGCAGACAATTTATATTTAAAAATAGGTAATATTGTAATGCATGGAAAGCAAGTAAAAATTCTCCTGCTTGATTGAATTAGCTGATTTAGCCTCTTAAAAGACAGTGATAAAACAACCTTTAAAAAATCAGGAGCAAATTTATTTTCTCATACTAATGATTTCTGAATTGTGATAATCTTAATTTCCATTTGCCAATTTTTATAATCTCTTGATCATTTAATATAAAATCTATCTAAATTGGTTACTAAGTAAACAATGAAAGTGAAATAAAGCATTAGAATTCCCCTGAAAAAAACTTACTTTCCATAATTCACAATAAATTACAAAAAAGGAGTCAGTTTTCTTATTTATCAATCACCTTAATTCTCACATTTTTAACCTTTTAAAAAACTATATTTTTTCTCTTAGAAACTGTTTTAAACTTCATTTAGTATATACACAAGACATATAAGTTCAAAAGTTTAAGAAACCTACTGGATGTAAAAAGTAGGATAATTGCAGCTTGAGAATAAATCTTAGGTCTCCTGCAGGAATACATAAGTGATTAAAACTATCATTAGCTATTCAACTATTAGTTCAAATAGTATAAATATAAAAGAAAGGGAGTAATTAAAATTTTGCTTCTTAAAATATCAATGCTTTAACATCTAGAACCATGTTTTGCTCTTTGCAGTAATTAGAAATTCCACCATTAACGTGTACTCTAAGTTACTTTTAAGAAGAATGACAGAAAAAAAAAAAGAAAAAATATATCCTTATGTTTGGTATGTTTAGAGTTTCAGCTCATGTTCTGGAAAAGTTTTGGACTTCCCTCATAATATTTTATTAAAGAATAATAGATATGATATGGATAAAAATGTGTGCATGTGTAAAGTTATCTCACTATGAATTTTCACAAACTTAGTAACTAGAAACTACGTCAAGAAAGAGAACTGTATCAGTGTTTCAGAAGCATCTCTTGTGCTGTCTTGTTATCACCATTGCAACCAGCTTCCTCACGCTACCCCAGCCCATGACTATCACTTTCCTATCCTCTAAAATAATATATTAGATTTGGCTATATTTTTTCTGTATATTAATGGAACTATATATTATATGGTTTGTTTTTTTGTTTTCATTCCTTTTCTTCAACATGGTATATTGAAAATTATCCATTATTATGCATATAACTTTGGACATTAATTGTCATTGCTGTATAGAAATGTGAATTACCAATGTATTTATCCATTTTAATAATGATTTGCAATCATGTAGTTTCCAACTTGATGCTAATTGAAATAGTGCTGCTATGAACATATCTTTTTTCTTTCTGTTGTGAATATATGTAAGAGTAGAAAAGTTGGGTGGCAGTACAAAATATGTAAAGCTTTGGAAGATTCAGCCAATTTTCCAAACTGGTTGTATGGCAAACTTTTAAGTTAAAATCAAATAATAAACTTTGATAATTACTTTTCCATAAAAGGTTAGGGAACATAAAAGAACAGGTAATTTTTACAATTAAAGTAGAAATAATTTTCTAACAAAGACTGCAATTTTAAAAGTCAAAAGATATATGCTTGAAATTGAACATCATGAGCAGGTTAGCTAAAGATGAAGTTGAGTATCTGAATAGAAAATGGCTCATAACCACATGCCATTTAAGTATGAAGACCCACCAACATTGAGACTTAGCTACCTGCCAGCTAATTTGAAAAAGTAGAAAATAAAAATCACATCTAGAGCACATTAGATGAATATGATTTTTGGACAGCGTTCTCACTGATTTAATGCATAAATCTAAAAAAAAAACAATAATGCATATTTGTACATGTAAGAATGTGTTAAAATTTATTTCATAACTGTAGAAGATTAAACTGTCATTTTAACTTGCTTTGTGGTACTATCAAATTACTGGAAAATGCATCATTATTTTGCATATGCACATTACTTTCCTCCTACTGAGAATATGATGCCATTTGTCCACATTGACTAAATTAATGCTGACTCCTCTATCACCTCTGACAAACACAACTGTAAGTATAGTCTATTTACAGCAAACCCTCCCACTCCAAGTCATAAACTTTTGTAAAAATAGGCTTTCGAAGTGCTAAAATGACAGTATTTGGTGAACAGTTTCTAAAATAATACGTTTCATTTTCTCTTCCTAGAAATAGCCTAGGGTTTTCAATGTTGATTCATTTCATTAGAGATTCATTGGGAACCAGGAGCAACTTCTTTCAATATTAACACTCTAGGTATTTACTAGAATGGAAAGTTGGCAAGAAACTGGGACCAAAGGACACTGTTATTTGAATATTAACTCTTTCCAACTAATAACCATCCTAATTTTAATTTGCTCTAGAGACCCGGATTAATTGTTATCAATAATGGTTGTGCATTAGAATCACCTGGGGAGCTTTAAAAAATATATTCGTGCCCAGGTCTGCATCACATCCTGTACCAATTAAACTTAAATCTGTAGGGGGAGCCCAGGCATCAGATTTTTAAGGATTCCCATGGTGATTCTAAGACGCAGCCCATTTTGAGAACCACTGTATGATGCCTTCAGCTTTTAAAATCCCAAAATCTACCCCACAGTTAAAGCAGAGAATGTTCAAATACTCTTTGAAGTTAGTATAATAAGAGTTACTGAGTTTTTTTCTTTTTTCTTTTCATTTCTTTTTCTTTTAAAAATCCCAACTTTAAAGCATTCCCTTGGCATATGAAGTCATTAGCATTTCCCGTGTTCTCGCAGAAACTAATTCCCTGGTTTTATTTTTTTCTCCACAAATTCCCCAACCTTAACTATCTGATTTTGTCAGAAGTATGACCTCGATAAGCTAAATTACCTCTCTTAAAAGCACTTTATATAAAACAAATAAAAATTTTACAGTAATATAATAATAAAACCCCTCCAAAGCCTATGTACATGTCTCCTATAATATGTTTATGGATGCATACATATTTGACAATAAACATTTTTCTCCTTTCCTATATTTTAACATCTTAGCTAGTAAACATTCTGGTAAATTCTTATTAAGACCATTAACTAATTATAATGTAATGATCAACATTCAATTCCATCTCTTTACATGTACCAACTGCTACATCATTCAAATGAAAATGTGAGATTATGGAGTTGGTGGGTTTTGCTTTTGATGTTGCTTTTTTGTATTTTTTCTCATTTAGTCTCATTATAGTAAATTGGACTTTGACACCTAAGTTTTTGTGGTTAGTGGGACTGTGATGTTATTTTAGGTATAGTAGAGTAAAAATATAACAAGGCTTAGAACAAGTACTCTCAGACTTACCTACATTTGAAGCATATACATTTCTCAAGGAGAATTCTCAGGATTTCATACTTATAAGTTTTTAAAGTTTTGCTTAAATGTCACACCTGGTTAATTTACCAATTCAATAGTATCTGTTTAGTGTGTTCCTGCCAAGTACTACCATAGCCACGTTGGGGAATATAACAGTGAAAATATAAATAGTTTCACTTCTTCACCATTTCCCCATGTACTTACCTACCAAAGCTGGTCTAGTTGGCCCCTCTAATGTGTTCCTATAGCATCTCTTACTTACAGTAAAGAGAGAAAGATCTATTTTTTTATCTGTCTCATAGACACTATCTGCAGTGGCTGTTATTCACAGTTTTGTGGGAGGCAGCAAAGCATTGAGATTAAGAGACTGGCTTCTGAAGTCAAACCACAAGCATTTTAACGCTGGCTTCATAATGTATCAGTTGTGTGACCCTGGCAAATTTTTTCACCTTGCTGTCCCTGAGTTTCCTCTTCTGTAAAATGGAAATGATAAATTAATGCCTGCCTCATAAGGTTGTAGTACAGACTGCATAAAGTAATTTATATAAGGTTCTCAGCATAGTGCCTAAGATTTAGTAACTTCTCAAGAACTGCTACCTATTCCCACACCCTATTTTTAGCACCAAGTGTATCACGGAATATATGCATAGTTAATGCTGGTTGAATGATTTATCACCTGTATTGCATAGCTTAATACAAACATTACAAAAGTACATTTTCAAAATTTGGTTTTAAAAATTATTATAAAATTATCTTACTTTTCCTAGACTATTTATTATGTCCTACAGAAGAACAAATGTTCCATAAAACACTTTGAGCAAATGACTAAAATGATTTGGATGAGGCATATATACATCTTAGTAGGAATAATGCTGCCCAATGTGTCAAGTTGTCAAGTGTTAAATCTCTGCCAAAATCACAACTAAAGTATATTTTACAAAGATATTGGCTTTCCAGTGCACTGGGGTATGATAGCAATTGTGTGTGAAGTAACATTCTAAATTGAACAGCTAAAATAAATTTGGGTTGGTGAAGATAGCTAATATAAATTTTATCAAATTCAATTCAACTAGAGCAAAACACTAATGAAAATGATAAAAGAGACATATGACAAAATTTATATTAGATGTTATTCATGACCGTGAAACACATTAATACCTGGTATAATAGATATGAATATCAAAGTTGAAGCTACTGTCTTTGCAACCCAAGAGTAAACATTTAGGAATTAATTTCATCAGAAAATATGAATTCTGGACTTACTATGAAAATAGTAACCACAGTCAATTTTGACTAAGTGTTAAAACATTTTTATACTGTTCAAAGATTCCCATTAAAGATATTTGCTCCCTACATTCAGTGAAATGTGTCAGTGTGGAAATTAAGATATATTTCTTATTCCTGTTGGGGAATTGAACATTGTCATAAAGTTGCTAAATGATGTTTTATAAGAATTAATATATGAAAGTTTATATCAACGCTAGTTAAAATATATTTGTTAAACATATATCATTGGTATTAATGCTGAGTTATTTCTCAAAAATGATCCACATTCATTCAAAAATATTACTAAGTGACTACTAGTATTAGTAGCTATTCCAGGTAATGAACAATATTGAACTAAAGACTGTTCCCTGAGATCACAGAGATTGCATCTAATAGGGCAGGGAGACAGACAGCACACTGATAAATTAATACAATATTTAATCTATCTGATGGTGATAAATGTTACATAGGCAAAATATAGAAAGGTTAAGAAACATTGAAAGACTGAGGGGGCTGTCGCAAAGACAGAAACACTTCAATAAAGATCTGAATATGGGATAAAGAAGCCAAGACTTGAAAGTGTCTGGAAAAAGGTATTCTAGTAGAAGTTTCAGAAAGTGTAAAGGCCTGAGATAGGAAAGGGCCTAACTGGTGAGTAGTTGTCCTACAAAGGATGTCTAGCAAATCAGTCATTAGCATGCTAATAAAATGCATATTTTAAGACAATTATTTTATTTTTATTTATTGCAATACACATAAGCATTCGATAGCATTTCAGTAAGTGTGATAACATAAGTTATTGTAAATTATATAATTCTGCCTCAACACTGCTTATTGCACTTCTCATACTAAATAAAGCCTATTAGATGAGAACAGAATAGGTTTTTACTTGTATCATAATAGATTTTTACTTGCATAAAATGCTTAGATTATTTAGGTACTACAAAGTAGTAATTTTTTAAAAAGACATTCAAGTACTACCTCTTTACAGAAGAAATTATACACAGTTTTGTCCCATTAAAGATGATATGAAATTAGAACTCAAATCAAAAGTATTTTTCCTCCTATGAGCACATTCCTATATTCCAATGAAACTCAAGACAAGGGAAGGATATCTAGGGAAAGACTTGCAAAACGGTGTTTGCATTTTGGCAAATATAATTCAAGCAAGCTCTTTTCTAATGTGGAAATGTGTAGTTATATGAGCAAGTTGGATTTGAGACTATAGCTTGTTTCCAACAATACTGAAGTTGAAATATCAATCAACAGAGAAAGATATACCAAAGGAGAATGACACTTTCATGTACCTGGCATGAATGTGGAATATCACAACATTCTTTTAGAACACACATGCATACACATTCCACACACTTCTGACAAATATCACATGGATAACTTAATCCTAAAAGCATATTTGCTCCTGAGTTTGACACAGCATCGGTACAGTTTGAGTCCTGAGACATCAACGCAATATAAGCATTTCTCTACGTGACCCTCTTCCTCCTTCCTAGGATGATGGCTTTCTGTTTATATTGCTTTGCTTATTATCTTGGAGTGTTTTATAAACTATGATAAATATGTTAATATTTTATGAAACGAGGCAAATAGTTAATAAGAAATGAATGTTTGAATGGATAAAACTCATCTTTAAGCACTCAATATCCATGAAGTCTTCAATATAGCAAGCAATTAACATTTGTGGAATACATAAAATTGTATTTATTAGTAGTCTACGGAAGGTAAAAGAGATTTAGCTATTTAACTATGATCTCACCCCACACAGCGTTTCAATTAGTTGGATGTCATAAGAGTGACATTTAGCGAAGTGAAGAGACAACCTACACAATAGAAGAAAATATTTACAACCTATTCAACTGACAAGAGATTAATAACCAGCATATATAAGGAACTCAACTCAACAGCAAATAAATAAATAAATAAACTGATTAAAAATGGGTAAAAGATTTGAATAGACATTTATGATATGTCCTTATAAACATATACAACTATTGCATATCTATAAAAGTTAAAAATAAAAAAAAAAAGAGTGACACTGTGTAACATTGAAGTTTGAGTCCTAAGGGCTGCACAGCCTTTTCCATCACCCACTGGAGCATTCCTTGTTGGAAGGCAGCCATCATTCTGTGAGGAAGACCAAACAGTGATGAGGTGAAGAAGCCAATGTGAAGGACAAATGAAATCCCTACTCAAAAGCTTCTGATCTGAGAGATCAGATGGTAGTGACACCTACAGTCAGTCATTTAAGTGAGGCTGTTTTAGACTGTCTGGCAGCCCAATGTCCCAGTTGACAATGAAAGAGAATTTCCGATCAATCACCAGAATAGTGAGGAATAAAAAATTGTTTTTCTTTTAAACTATGAAGTTTAGTTCTGCTTTGTTACACATCAATAGGAAACTGGAACAACAGATGAGTGCTCCCTCTGCGGTGATACAGTGTGGCTTCCTAGGGACATATCTGACACTGAAGTTTACAGCGGAGTCAATCCATGATGTCCTACAGCTGCCTATTGAAAACTGATCTTAAAACAGTTGTGTATTCCCCATGAAAGGACACACCTAACAACCAGAGGCATTTACTTATATAAAGAAGTAAATACCCTTTCTAATTTGAATAAAACAGTCCAGATACACAATAATCAGCTAAAACAATGAAGATGGCTTTTTGACAAATGTCACACATAAAAGAAGACAACAGCTGTTGGGATTAATTGTAGTTAACACTGGCAGCATGTTGTGAGAATGTCATTTTAGGATTGACTGGAATTTCTGATTAGTGTTTTCATGCCAAGAAAAAAATTTCTTAGGGCAAAGCAGTTCATGAGTGGAGGAAAAGAGAAATCTAGGTGAGAAATTTAGTGTGTTACATGATTTTGCACTGCTTTCAAATATACAGCGTGAGAATTATATCAAGTCAACTATCAGGAAACATTAATTAAATGATACAATCGGCAAATGTAGTTAGTATACTTTCCGAGTAGCCATGCAAAAATATCAAGTTAAAGCTGATAATGATTACTTCTTTTAAGGCATAAAGGCTTATTATCTTAAGTTCTTTAGAAGGAAAAGACATGTCAAACCTTAATTTCATAAAACTATTGCATGAGAATTCAGAGGCAGCTCTGCAAGTTCTGACAATTATCAGAATATGGGTGTCAATCCCTCTGGGCTGAACAGCATTCAAATATTATGATTCTTCACTCTGAATCTGCCCTTACCAATTCTAGGAAGTAGTAAATAGTTGTAAAATATGCACTGCCTTTGTCATAAAATTTCAACCTGCACTTGTAAATATCTGACATACATGAACTGTCAAAATGTGTAGTCCCTTCAAGCCTAAAGCCCAAGCATATGAGGACCATTTCATAGGTAGTGGCAATACTTAATCCATTTTTATAAAAATATATAAAATATTAAAAATGTATAACTTTAAGACATGTAATTATAACACTATTATTTTTAAGTGATTTCTACTATCAAATAATGTAAAATACTAGGATACAACTTTACATAATTCAATGTAGTAAAGATTATTAATTGTTATATACTATAAAAATACAGATATGGAAATCCTAGAGAATGGGGTTGGCAAATATCTTGACATTCTCTCTTTCAACCCTTGTGTCTAAGCTCATAGTATAGACTCAATGTATAGTATTGTCTTCTGTTAAATGCCTTCTGTAGAAAATATCTATCTCTCTGGCAAAAACTCAGAAAATTAAAAAGTTGCTAGGCAGAATGAATAGTTTATATAAGAATTGAAGATGATATAGGGAAATATAGAGCAATCATAAATGAACTTAATAAATCTAAATCTTTAGATTAAATTAAAGGAAAGCACTGCTGACTATATTTGCCATAAACTGCACTAGTTTGCTCATCCCTTGCTTAAGCATGCATGCCCACACTCTTTCTCTTTCTCTAAGAGAAATCAAGGCTACTAATCAAATTCAAGGCCATAATTGTTCTATCAGAAATAAAAATAAAGATAAAATAATTCATCCAGACTAGTTGCTTTGGCGAAAAAATATCTATGTGAATTGTTTATCATCCCAAGAAGAAAACACCAATAAATTGTCTTTTATTATGTATCTGAATTGCTAAAATCCTTACATTTAAATTATGTGATATAAAAAACTAATTTTCAACTTAACGTATTAATTTAAAGCAATGTCATAAAAATAGTAACAGCTTAATTTCTATTCAATTTAAAATCAAATACAAAAGTACATAAAATAGTTTCACAAAATATTTAACAGAAATTATCAAGCAAAATATTTCTGTTTTTATGTTATGAACTTACCTATCAGTAATATTATCCCAAGGCAAAAGCAGTGATGGTCATTATGACAAAGAAGATGGAGAGCAATTCATTTCATTGAGAGGAAAGTGTCCAGTTGATTGTCAGAAAAAAAGGGAAGAAGAGGGAAGGGTGAGGAAGGGAGGGGAAGGGAGGAGGTCAGGAGGGGAAAAGAGAGAGAGAGAAAGAGAAAGAGAGGAGAGGGGGAGAGAGAAAGGGAAAGAGATGCATGTTAACATTGCATTACTTCTTACAAGATATGATTCTCATTAAAAATTAATACATGTGTTTCCCTTCACTTCATTGACTTATATATATAATTTATGATAAAGAATTTTTATACAGGTATATGAAGCAAAAACAGTCACATAATTCATTATTATTATTTGTTGCTATTCATGTGGAATGGTAAGCATTTCAAGGGCATTTGGTAATCCTAATTAAGAAATATTTCTAAATTGTTTATTATAACACAGTAAACATATAATAGTAAGTTTCTAGACAGTCCATAAATTCATTTTGAAACATGATGAACAAATTGGGAGTTTGAGTCAGAGATATATGACAGGTGAAACCTTTAAGCAAACATATAATTGATATTTAGAAAGTAGTTACAAAGGAAAAAACACATAGGGCTTAACATTGATTCATTTGTAGGGTATAAGTCACTAACACTGAATTAGTACACACAGGCTCTGCACATGATTTTCATCTCATTTTATGCTGAAACTAAAGGTGATTTTAAAAATAAGTTGTTTGAGAGATAATTGTGACAATAGGTCCTACAATACATTCTCTCTCTTTTTATCTCTAATGTGGTTGGCATTGTCTTTCCAGAATACATTAAAGTTGATTGATCTAATAAAATAATTGGAAATGGTCCAAGGAATTTATGTTGAATACAGCCTAGACATTTCTATTTATATGAACTTTTTAATTGTCATAAATAATGATGTGGGGAGAGATTTTAATTTCCAGCATTTGTTATGATTTTTTGTTTTTCTCATTCCATCAACAAACAGTTCTATAATCGTGAGCCATAAGGAGCTAGTGCAGCAATTATCTAGTACAGAAAAATGTTGATTGCATAAAGAAAAATATATCATCTAATCTGTCTATTTTAACAAAACTGTGCTTCATGATCATATCCAACCTGGAAAATAAAACATATAAAATTTTCATTTAGCAAAGAATTTCCATATAGCAAACACTAATAATAAATATGTATTTACTATGTAAAATTTTGAAATTTGCTCATGGAAAACAAAACTCTAAAAAATATTTTAAAAAATATTCTAATATAAAACTGTCCTAAATATGCTATTATTTTCCTCTTCTAAGCATTTTTTACTTATGTTTTGTTCATTTTTCAATTTCTCTGTTATATTATAATAAATGTGTCAAGTATCCACTTACATTTCCATAGAAAACTCTAGAGATAATATTTTTCTAAAGACTGGATTGATATCAGGCAAGAATTTATTATAAAACCAAATTAGTAAATGTATGTGAAAGACAGATGGTTAATAATGAAATTCAATTATAATTATCCATCACAATTAAAAGGATATTTCAACTATATAGAGATGTTTGGAATGACACTTTCATTATTTATGGTTACAGAACTTTTGTCGGAAATATTCTGATGTTAGCTTTTAGTCCAATTAATTGGAAATGGCACTGGTGTTATCAATATAGACTTATACTGTATGATTGATTTTATCCTAGAGTTCTACACAAATGATTCAGAAAAGCTAATAGGATAATACAAATAGCCTAGTTCTTCAAAATCAAATAAATCACAGGTATTATCTCTTAACTGAAATAACCCAATTTTTCATAATGATTTCACAGCATTACAGTAGCTAATGCTACCTAAACATGCTGTACATTGCTGATAGGGAAAGTTAACTTTTGGATATTTCTATTTTAATCCAACCTTTCTACAGATAATTCATTTTCTAGGGCAAGGAAAAAAACAAAAGGTTAAACAAACAAAATTAGTAGTTTGGACTACCAGGTGGAAATGTTGGGCTACTCATTTTAGGAATCACTTGTGAAAAATAATAAAGATATCCACCATAGTACATATCCATTTCTCACTAATGATCATAACACTCAATTTTACTTCACAAGCCTTCTCTCCACCTGTTTTTCTCCTGAGTAAATGCATTGCTGCTACTCCCATCCAAAATGCTGAGTCAGCTTTCATTCTCATTTTCTGTCAGACTCAACAGCTAAACCTTCTGCAGTTCCTATATGCCTGCATCACTAATTCCAAAGCAAACTTTAAATTCATCCACCTCTTGACATCTTTAATGCTTCTGCCATGGTTTTTCGAGTCTACCATCACCAGCGCCCTGGCCCCCTACTCTAAATTACTACATTTACATTTTAACTTGTCTCCCAATTGGTATTCTTGCTCTTCTACCATCTATTCTATGTTAACCAGGTTTATCTTCTAAAAATACAAATCAAATTATGTTACTTTTCTGCTTTAAGTCATCCAACTGCTTTCCAATTAAAAAAAGGAAAAAAATGAAAATTTAATTTCTTATTATGACTTGTAAGCAACTGTATAATTTGACTATAAAACTTTTCACTATGTCCCAGTAATAATTTTCCATTTAACGAAGTCGTTTCTTGATTTAATGATGTAGGAAGAGATTTTAATTTCCAACATTTGTTATGTTTTGTTTGTTTGTTTTTCTCATTCCATCAACAAACAGTTTTATAATCCTGAGCTATAAGTAACTAGTACAGCAATTACCTAGTACAGAAAAATTAGTAAACACAGGCTTTGCACATGATTTTCATCTAATTTTCTGCTGAAACTAAAAATGATTTTAAAACTAAGTTGATTTAGGGTTTTATTATGTATAGATTTGTGCTCCCTAGAAAGATCATATCTTAGTTTTGGGAATGACTTACTCAGACCATTGTTAATCCTCACTCCTTGGCTCAAAAGGTATCCCTTCAGCTAATCTCTCCCTGCCCTCTGTTTAAAGATGACCTCTCTCTCTCTCTCTCTCTCAGTCTCTCTCTCTCTTTCTCAACCTCCCCACACTGACACATACACACACCACTGTCCTATTTCTTTTATGACACTTTTCTCCATTTATTATACATATATATTTTTTTAATTTTCTGTCTTCTAGCTAACATGAAGGCAGCAATCCTATTTGTTCACTGCCAAGCACCTAACAGGATTTCCTACATTAGGTAGGCACTCGGTAAGTATTTGCTGAAAGAATTAAATTTAAAAATGAAATTTATACTTATTGCCTTCCAGAGAAACAGAATCTGTGGGAAGTTCATTATCCCTGAGACAGTACTGGTCATGTGGCAAAACTGATGCCCACCCTGGTCTACCCCAGATGGCTCAGTAAAGGCTTGACCCAGATAGAAAATAGAACACTCAGTACAATTTGATTTTCAGGTAAAATGGATTTTTTTGTTGTTGTTGCTATAAGTGTGTCCCAAATATTGCATGCAGAATATTTATACTAAGCAGTTATTCATTGTTTATCTGAAATTTAAATTTAATTATGCATCTTGTACTTTTATTTGCTAAATCTAGCAATCTTGCCACAAACTATACTCTATGCAGAGGGATGAATGGCCGACTCTTTAAAGTAAAAGTTTTATTTAAGCCTCTTATTTTCAAAATGATATGCCAACCATAGGTTTTGTGTCTCTTAACGCCTATGGATATGCTAATTGCCAGCCACAGGGAATCTCAATGCTGAAGGCTCAATTGTCATCAATAGTATCATTGGCAAAAATGACATATATGGCAGATAGTTTGAAGGGTACCCTAAATATTTATTTATCTAAGCATACTATTCCAAATATGCAGGATGATTCAGGATTTAATATACCAGAATATTGGTGTATTTACATCAAACTGCCTAGGCCTCTCACAAAAGAGGTTTTATGGCCTTGTCTTTGGCGTTATGCTCTTGAATTACTCTAAGAAAATCTAAAGAAACTACTAAATATACCCAAGTTAGCATGCTTCATAGGGATAAACTTAAGGTCATTCTCTACTGCATCTCCCAATGTTCACTAGATGAAGATGCACATAATATATTATTTCTGACCTCATTTCCATAGTACACTTCTAACAATACAAGACTCATTGCTATTGACTATTTTAGAAACCGAAAGGAAAAAAATATCATTAATTTTTCTCCAAGTAAGTTTGTGTTACTCTGAAATGTAGCTACTCTGAAATCTCTCTCTAGAGAGAGAGAGGGAGAGATTGATAGGTATCAAACTCTTCATTACATTGCCATACTTAATTCCACTGAACATTTGTTCACTTTCTTTCCAATGAAAAGCAGGGAATTAGACACTGAGTACAAATAGTTCCCTAAGATATATTTCTATGTCGGTAGTGAAATTTTCTTTTATGTTGCTAAATACATGAAAAAATGCCATAATTTTCATAATTCATTTCTACAACATTTGAATACCCTCTATGCTCCAGGCATTGTGTTACATTAATTATTTACATGACTCTGTGCTCTCAAATCCCCTGGCAAGAAGTGAAGATACATTTTACACAATAACCATTAGTCAAGTCCACTATTATTGAATCTCATAAATAATATTACAGTGTAAAAATTGAAGGCAGAAGAGGATCAAACAGGAAAAGTGAATTAAACAAATATATTTTCATTTTTCTGTTTATTTATTCAGTATTTCTTCATCATAAAATATGTATTTAGAAAATAATCGATGTTATGAGATGTATGTGAAAAGAAAACTCAAATGTCTATAAATTTCAAGAAAAATCTCAGCCACTAGCATGTTTGATGTAGTTTATAAGTGTCCAATTTTCAGTTATATAAATATTTTAAATGTCATATATTCATCTGCTAAAGTATTAATGAATTGCCTGCAGTTCTAGATAAAATTGATGATGTCTTTTAGCAAGTGAGAGAAAACACTTTACCCACTTAAATGTTGGAATACTTTTAAACCAATGCACTTGCTTCTTCTATATAATTAGGTCAAACTTTAAAAATGGCAATCAAGTTATTACATATTTACGTATGTCTAAAACTGTACGATGTTCAATGTACATGTAAAATATATAATTAAGACATAATTATTTTAAGGTGTCTTTTTACAGAACTTTCCACACTTACAGATTGGACACGACTACAATGAAAAGGTTTAGAAAAAAAACAAATAATTTTTTTTTAAATCCCCTAATGATTAGAATTATGTTAGGTCAAAATGAAATATAATTGTCTAATTTATTATTGGATGGTTTATAAAATATCACGAAATATTATAATATTTTAAAATAAGGTTGGTATTACTATCTAAAGATTTTATTTTTTAGACAGTAACACCAGTATGTAGAAACCTGTTATTTTTTCCTCCTAATTTACCAAACTAATGACTTTGTCACTATCTGTCAGAAAACAATTTGAAACAAATGTAAGCTTGCTATAAAAAGTTTAAATAGGACAATACACCAAAAAAAAAAAGATCATCTATATTTGGTGAGAAAAAATCAAAATGTGGAAGAAACATTCTATTAGTGCTATGCTGATTTATTAAGGTTATTTGGGAATAAAAGACATAATTTATTAATTTGTTTACAGTGATTTGGCTTTTTTAAAATGTAAGGAACAGAAATTCTCACAATTTAGAAATATAAATAGTGTATAAGCTACAGCACTACACTACCTAGCATAATTAATTACATTTATTCTACATCAACCAAGAAAAAAATAAAGATTCTGCTGATTAATATTGACCTTTTATTCCACCTACAATAATTTAGCATTCTCAGGTATAATAATAATGTGTTTTAATTCAATCAACTGTACTCTACTATCATTAAGCAACAGAAAATATTTTCAAAATATTCCTTGTTTTGTTTCTCTTTGCCCATCAATCTTCTCAGATGGAAATTGACTTAGAAAAGAGTAGTATCAAATATTTTCTTCAAAACTCAGTGCCCCTGCTATTGTAGTCAGTGGCAGTCAAGGGTGTTTAAGAGGCACAACAGAGCAAATTGGGGACCCATATGAGAAAATTGCTAGAAGGTATACTCTGGAGGCAAGGCCACTTGATACCTGACTCCAATATTTTCTTTGTGACTTTGAGAAAGTTATTTACTTCTGAGTACCTCACAGTTTTCTCCATACCAAAACAAGACAATATACCCTACCAAATAGGGATAATTGAAGGATTAAATAAGATTACTGATGCAACTGCTCTTACTACTAGTCCCTGGCACACACTGATGTTCACTAGAGTTGAGCTTTAATAACAAATATCTTCTAAATTCTATAGGCTTCATCTCTTATATATATATATATATTGTAGTACAGGCATTTGCAATTTGGAATAGTTCCTTAAGAAAATGTGCTACAAGTCTTAGTCACTCCCCAGTTGAAATAGTAATAATCCCATGATCATTTTAAATGTGGTTTCTCAGCCAATGTGTAATGCATGGTAATTAATCATATCAGTGGCTGAAAGTATAACATTATAAATGTATTACCACACCCTTGTCTAATTTACCATGCAATCTATTACAATATCAAAATTTATAGCTGAAATGTGTTTCTAAATATTCTTTGAATGAAAAGCAGAAGTTTGCAACTCATATTTTTTTTAAAAAAATCAGTACATTGTATTTTTCAGAACTGTTTTAGGTTCACAGCACGATGGGACAGATGAGAAGGGCTGCTCGTCTTCTTTACTGCTCCTCAACGAAACGCATGTGTTGTGCAGATACGCTGCGCATCCACGCCCATCACTAGGTCTTATTTTCGGGGTAGGGCTTATATTGTGCAAATGCTTAGAAATCCTTCTAGGGCTTATTTTATGGGTAGGTCTTATTTTCGGGGAAACACGGTAGTTACACCATGACCTGCCCAAAGACAAATGGCCTCTCCTTTTGTTGGTTTAACTAAAGGAGATACATCTTTAGAATTGTGAGCATTATTTACATATGATACATATTTTTTATTTCACTTGGTTTTACTAGTCAAATAAGCTCACATTATCTCTGTTACAAAATTTGTCAGCAAAAAATAAAAACTATCTTGATGATGAAAAAAAAAAAAGCCCATGATTTCCCTTAGTCAGATAGATAGAAATTGATTTGAGAAAGCTCCTCCTATTCTCCAGACTGTCATATTAAAAATTCCTTCCTTCCTTGTCAATCCTCACAATAAATGAATCTTTGTGCAACAAGCAACTGGACCTTGACCGAAACTCCCTTGCAGTTTCAACATTTTCACTGGGCTTTGCCTTTCTCTTCTTCAAAATCTGTACCTAATTATGGCTACATTTTTGATAATATGATTATAAAGCAAAATAGATTTCAAGAGGAGAGAGAGAAAGAAATGTTGTAGCTAAAATTTCAGGCGTCTCTGAACACTAGAAAAGAATGTTCACTTTAATTCCTACCTACTCATCCACCAGTAACACTCCCAATTTACCACCCCCAAAACCAAACAAAACACCTTAAGTACCATTTCTACAGAGGTTAGTCACATAAAATAAAGAGAAAGTAAGAGAGAGAAAATGGCACGACAAAACCAAGAGCATCATTTGAAGATAAAGCAACAATTAGAGCAGGGTAGCGAACAGGTTATGGCAAAGGATTTAAATATTTTATACAGGTTATCAATACTACTTGATGAAATCAAATTCAAGTCTGAATATTGTGACTAACCAGAAAGATTCTATTCCACCACAAAAACCTTTTCAGGAAGACAAGGACTAAGGTGAAGAATAAATGACTGCTTGTAAATCCATGAAGCAAAAGGGAGTGCTATTATTTGAACCTGACAAGTTAAAATAAAACCCTGCTAACCTTAGTGGCATCATTTTGTGTGACGATGTGGTCATACAATAGGATGATGATGATGATTTGGACTAACTGTTGACGATTGAATGGAAATGTAGTGATGTGTCAGTGTCTTTTGACTCTTACTTTTCTGGTTACATGTACCAAAGAGGCTATCATTTAAGAAGATATTTCCAAAATCTACTCCCCACTTGGCCATCAGACAGTGTGGTGCTATACAACTTCTGGAAGACTAATCACTGCGTAACTATAAACCTTGACACCCAAATGCGTAGAGACACCCCTGGTGACAATGGGCAAAAATGGCACCTGTATGCCCTCAATGTCAAAATGTGTCTGTTCAAATACAAATCACCCTGTTTTGGTCGATGGAAAGCTATTAAATAGAGCTGAAAAATACAGCAGGTTTCTAAGGGAAATAAAGTAATAGGCATCACAGGGGGGGCCAAATTCCTGTAGTAAATGGCACCATCATCAGATAAGGAAAGTTATGAGAGGTCTTATGGCATACTAAAATGAAATTACATTCAGGTGTGATTACCAGCAGCTAGTCTCAGTTCAACTCTGTGACCAAGACAGAGTGACTTGGTTTGTCCCCAAATGACAAGAAGCCCAGAAATAACTGAATATTGCCAATTATAATGACTTCTGTCCTTAGTAAAATATGTGCAAGGGCCAATTCTGCTGGGAAGGCATAGCAAATACATCTGCAATTTTTACTGATTTGTTCTGTGAATAAAATATAAATGCCATACTGAATGTAGATGCTCAGAAAAATATGATTGTTTTACTGTAAGAGAGTCTAGGTCAAGGGCGGATTGAGAAGTAAAAAGGTGAACTCAGTAGGCTTAGGCTGTTCCTAACTTGACTGGCTCTTAAGAGATAATCTTCACTCCTTGGAATATTCTGACTGATAATGTTGTTTTCGTATGCTTGAGGCCTTAGGCTACACTGTATCTGTGTTGAACACCAGTCTTGGTATGCCTGAGGACTTTGGCCACAGAGTTTGCTAAACCATGTGGTTTATGGTGAACATCTAGTTTTGCTCCGGACTGGTGTATGAGTACCTATGGTCAGAAAAGAGAATATTGAATGCCTATCTAATGACCCTAATAAAATTTCTGCATACCAAGGCTTAGGTGAACATCCTTAGGAGACAGAACTTTGCATGAGCTGTCACACATTGTTGTGGGAAAATTAAGTGTGTCCCCGTGTGATTCCACCGGGAGGAGACACTTTGAAGCTTCTGCCTGGCTTCTCTTATTTGCTCCATGTTCCATTTTCTTTTGGTGAATTTTGATCCGTATGTTTTCACTGTAATGAATGGTATCCATAAATATAACAGCTTTTTGAGTCCTCGGAGTCTTTCTAGTGAATTATAAAAACTGAGGATTGTTTGGGAGTTCAGCAAAATTCTAACTAACAAGGTTCATATGAGAATTAAATGAAATGGTGCATGAAAAGTACTTAAGACAGTGCCTGGCACATGATATGGACTCAATAATTTTACTGTCATTATTATTATCTTAAGTCCTTATGTATTGCATTCAGAGAGTGAACAAAATTGCGATATTTATCTACCTGTGAATCAGCTTCTCTCCCCATTAGAGAGTAAACTATACAATGGTAGGGTTTTTCATCTGTTTGATTTACCATTTGATACCTAATACCAGACAAAGAGTAATCAATTAATATTTCTTCAATAAATAAATTAATAAATATGAATAAGAAACAAAAATTATAATAAATTAGTTTGGAAAATAACTCTAAAAAACAATCTTGATAATTTTCTTAAAATAGCTGAAGAAAAATTAAGTTATAAAGGCCTAATTTTGTTTTATAATGTTTCTAAAATTAGAACTGGAAACAGTAACAAAAAAGTTATGAAGGTACAGATTTGGCTCAATTTAATGACCAAGCACTCTGTGTCATCTGATGAAAGCTGGCACAGATAGTCTCTGAGGTTGTATTACTTGCTATATAGATTCAGGCAATATCTTTATTTCTTTGCAGAGATATTGTAAATGGAATTCAATAATTCCATATGTTTAAAATGCATGGCCTTTTAATTTCTTTACAAATTTCACATTCTGCTTCAAAAGGCCATACTTATATAGCTTCCCCTAAAAGAATTTGTGATCAACTATAACATTTTAATATTCTCCTTTTTGGATTTTTTCCAATTTAAAATAAAAATAAAGAAAATTCCACCATAGCAAGATTATTGGAGTCCAGAACATTTCAATATTTCAATACTGAAAACTACAGAATTACAAAAACCGGTAAGACTATGCTTGCCCAGCCAAGGACTATCAGGGATGTTGCTGCATCCATTTTTAATTGTATTTGGTGCCACCTGGTGGCAGTTGTCCAATGTAGCTTAAATATAAATGGAGAGACTTTTCCCAGTCTTGGAGTATTGGCTGAGACTTACAAATAACCCTGCTGTGTTTCCAGGAATCATTGTTAGTTTTCATTCATTGCATTGGTCCCATTCAGAGAGATTGGGCCAGAAGAAAACTGAGGCCATCAGAACCCAACTTGGTGCCACTGTAATATTAATAATTAAGAGGTAGACCATAACACTTTGGGAGCAGAATGTAAGGTTCATTTTTCATTCCCACCAATGACTAGATGTGAAACATTTATATTTATCTAAATTTGTCTGGCTTCAGTTAGTTTATCTGTAAAATAGGAGTAATACTAGTAATTTCTCCTAGGATTTTTGTAATGATTAAATGAATAATACATGTAAATTCTTAGAAGTGCTCCTGATATTGCAAACAAAAATAAGCAAGGAAACAAAAAG
This sequence comes from Cheirogaleus medius, assembly GCA_008086735.1. Classification (NCBI taxonomy): domain Eukaryota; kingdom Metazoa; phylum Chordata; class Mammalia; order Primates; family Cheirogaleidae; genus Cheirogaleus; species Cheirogaleus medius. The sequence goes on along the minus strand of VBSM01000272.1, from coordinate 93,387,224 downwards.
CTATGAGTGTCATATCATGTTGGTAACCACATAGAAAGCTACTCTTGAAAAACCTAAATGCATTAATGCTTAATACATATATGTTATATCAACTAACACAAGCATAGAAAAGAAAAAAATAGCACATGCAGAATCAATATTCTGAATATAACAATAAATCATATTCTAAGCAAAGAAAAATAAAGCAAACTAAAATAAATGAGGATGGTGGGCTTGTGGAATATATTTAACATTATATTATAGATATATGTGCTTTTTTGAGAATTTTGTATATGTGTGAGGAAGGAATCAATCCCTTAAAATATCACTTATCAAAATAAAATGTCTTCAAGAGGGGAAGAGTGTTGATTAATCAAGAACATTTAGCATAGTAGAGAAGGGGGCCAGAGAGACTAGCTATACTCTGGAAAATAACGGAGTTTTTAATATCTTTTTTACCTTCCTACATCCTTCTTGAGCCTCTTCTCTTTCAGTAAACTCTCTTTGAAGTACTTCAATCATGCTCTCTCCTACAGGTAATCACTGACCTCTGTTTGGCTGTCGCCACTGAACACAATGCATTTATCTTTATTTTTACTGGACTGTAAGCTTTTACAGTAGAATTGCTGATTTTATTTTTTAGTCTGTGTTCCTGACATCATTAATTCAATGCCATACATCAAGGACAGAAATACATGACTATATGAACATCTCTTTTTGCTTCCACATTATTATTTAGAAAGGATATGAAAGAATATGCTAATTGGACACTTAATTATTTTAAGCACAAGGACTGAGTAAGCAATTGGGACTTCCCTTTTTTTAATCTATTCACAAAAGCAGTTTAATATCCTCACAGGAACTGCCAAATTTCTTTCAAGTGACAAAATTAAACTGCTGTTCATGATATTTTTGACAGATTAAACATCAACCTGGTTTCTTTACCAATAACCGATATATTTCAGATCAGTGTTGATGCTGGCAACATTTAGAAATAAAGATTACTTGCTTCCTAAGCTTTTGGGTAATCTGACAGGTTTCTTACAAGCTTTTGTCTGTATCTTGGTACATGCCAATCATTACCAATAACTTTTTTCTTCTTTTTCATGGTTGCAATCATTTAAGTACATATGTCAAATGTAACACTGTAATATATAATGCAAAATGTGGACTTTTCCACTAAATGTGTAGAGACAAAGTGTATGAACTTGAGAGGCCCTTTTTTCCATGCAGACTTTCTGCTGATCTAAATATACTCCAATTCCCTTAACAGACCATAGTCATATGTAAATTGTGATATTTTATGCCAGTAATTTGCTAAACTGGTATTTAAAGTTTTAAGCACAATTGCTTCTGAGAATTTACAATCTGGTGAATCAGCAAACATTTATCTTTATGTTTCATGTATATTTTTCAGACTTGTGACCCATTTTATTTTTCCATTTCTTAAGAAGAATATTTGTCTTAAGTTACATATACAGTTGTCATTTGTCCCTTAAAATGGTTCTGAAATCATGTCTTAGTATGTATTTGTGAAAATATAATTATATTACAAATGTGTTACAAATATTTATGTGAAGTACAGGATTCTCTGAGTTTGTTTCTGACATTGAATGTGGCATAATAGAGTTTCTTAAAAGTGCTATAAGGTGCATCTGAATGTGCAAATGTGAAAAATGTAATAAGTATCTCTGCATATATTATCATGTGGTTCAGTAAAACATGCAATAAGTTCCTAGTCATAGAATTCTTTCTGTCAAAATCCTCATTTTTGAGAAAAATAATGCACAGTGTATGAAAATCAAATGAGAAATGAAACATTTTTAACTCCTTTACATTTCATTATATCTTGTGAACAAAATTATTCCAGAATTGTTCAAACTGTACCTAACAACCTACTTCTCATCCTCATAGACATGGCTTTGAATTGCAATGTGACACAAATGGTGACTGTTGTGTTATAAAGAATTTGACTGCCGTTAGTCCTTGGTTCCTATAAGGGAGTCCCTAAATCCTTGAATTTCCCAAGTAATAGGAGTTTCTTTGTTATTCATGAGCTCCTTGGATTACATCATTTATGCTAATGAAGTGACTCATGGTGGCCCTCAAAATAGCTTTAGAATGGGGCAGGTCATACCAGAAAGTCCAATCATGTGATTAGAGAGCTAGAATTTTAAAGCAACCCAAACTCCAGAAAGGGGAGAGAGCTGAAGATTGAGTTCAGTCACGTGGCCAATGATTTAATAAACCCTGTCTATGTAATAGAAATCCAGTAAATCTCAGGACCTCTAGCTTAGTAGAGATTCCTGGTTAGTAAACACGCTGATGTCCCAGGAGGGTGAAGAACCCTGATTTCACTAGGACAGGGCACCGAAACTCTGTATTTGGAACTTTCCCTTTGTGTCTCTTTCAGTAAGTATTTCACAAGTTATATCCTTCATCATAAATGATTAATCATAAGTACAGTGCTTTCTTCAGTTTCTGTGAGTCATTCTACCAAACTATTGAACTGGGGGGGGTGCTCAAGAGGACCCCTTAATTTGTATCCAGTCAGTCAGAACTTTGGGTAGCCTGGTAAGCCCACCTGTAGCTGGTGTCTGAAGTGAGAACTCACTAGTGGAGCACTGAACCCTTAACCTGTGGGGTCTATGCTGAGGCCAGGTGGTGAGTTTCAGAATTAAATTGCAATACACAAATTAGGGTTGAAACAGAATAGTAGCCAATTATTCAAAATCATATCATATACATGATTACATATACATTTCATATTATATATTATTTATATATCATATATCATATATAATATATAATCATATATCATATATAATATATATCATATATTATATATCAAATATATATTACACATATATTTCAAAAAGTATGTTTAAAGATTTTCTTTCTCAAACTTAAAAAATTACCTGTAGAAAAGAGGATTAAAGAAAAAAGGATTCTCATATATACTCAAAATTGACAAACTTAATATTAATAAAAACTCTTTAGTTTATTAATTGATTATAAAATTCAAATTAATCTAAAACATTTTAAAGTACAAAATAATATGATTAAACACTGTATTGAAACAATTGCTCTTTTGTCTGTCATACAGACCTATTATATCCCTTGACTGGGACTACTGCAAATTCTCTGTTCATTTTGCCTTTCCTTGGCCTGAATGTATCAATTAGCAATTATTCATTGGGTGTACCTCCTGCTCACTAGCTCTCCTAATTAGTCTATGGACTTCAAGTATACATTGGCCCTTACAGTAACACTAATAAATATGTGTATATATATTATATTATATATAATACATATAACTATATAATATTAATACATATGATACATATAATAATACATTATATTATATATAATACATATAACTTATATAGGTTTTCACATACACACACATAAATGAGAGGACTGCAATCGCTCAACACTTCTCAGTTATGAGAAGTCCAGCAAAGTAGGCATCATCTGAAATAACCTTTTATGATCATCTAGATGTAAGTACATTAAGAACAACCATAACACCCAGTAAGTTACTCTGAAATTTGGCACATAGTAAGCACTTAATTCATATTTGTTAAAGAAATAAATGAAAACTATATAAATAAAATGTACCAATGCCTTATGGACATTGCATTTCTAACTTAATCCTTTTCTGTGTTAAGATTATGGGTCTTTTTAAAAATATAACTATTTGCAAATAATATTCATGTGTTGCAATTTTGTTCAAACATCTGGCCTTTTCTGATTTAAATTAATTTACAGGACAACATCTCCCTTTATTTTCTAATAATAGTGTGCTAGACAGCAAGAGAAAACCCAAACATATACTGATAGTCTGAAGTTCTCAATCAGTATTTCAGGGATGTTTCTGTTACAGTATGAAGTGATATTAACCATATTGAAATCTTAAACTCAATAATCCAAACTGAATAAAAAATCTCTCCAATATTCTTTAGTGCCTCAGTGCTCATTCACATATAACATGTATAAAGAGCAATTAAATGAATTGAATCAAAATATCATTACATATCAAAACTAAAAAAATACAATGATTTGGGTACATTATTTTCATGATTTAAGTGTATATGAAATTCAGATATTCCATTTAATAGTCTGTTATTTTATCTCCAAGTTTTTAGGACCCCTTAGAAATTTTAACTTATCCAATATTATCTTGCAGACATCACATTATAATATGGAATTTTAATTTGCAAATGAAAATAGCAAGAAATTAAAAAATGATTTCACATTTAAGATATATTCAGTTTTGCTGATATGAGGTTTCAGTGTAGTCCCTAAATCTTTTCACCTTCAAATTTTGTTCGATTAATGTTAATACTTTTTTCAACTTAAATTAAAAGATTTTAGAATATATTTTAAGACTTTAGGATATTTTACAAGAAATATTTCTCATTAATAACCTAGCCATCATCATATTTAGCTGTTATATAACACAAATGGTCACTATAAATGTAATTTGGTAAAATTCTTGTCTGTAATGGCAATATATTGAAAATAAATATTTTATGCTACAAGAATGTATTATTTATATTAAATTTTTCATCATAAAAGTACATGGATCAACAATATTACTAACTAAGCTATTGTTTCTCTTTGTTTATTTAATCCATCTGAGAACAGAATAGGCATAAACTGACTTTTCTCAGTCGTTCCCTACTTCAGTCAATAACAATAAATGCCTATCTTTTAGGTGCTTTTTCTTCCCCTCTATATATCATGCATACGGTCCAATGTTGGAATTCAATATAATTCATATGTATATATTCTTTTTTACCTTATAACAAAACTTTTTACATTACAAAAATTCAAGAACACACACATACACAGTATACACACACATAATATACACAAATATATACATCATGCACACACACACACACACATATATATATACAGTCATGTGTTGCTTAACGATGGAGATACATTCTGAGAAATGTATCATTAGGTGATTGCATCCATGTGTGAACATCACTGAGTGAACTCACACAAATGTAGGTGGTATAACCTACCACTCAGGCCATACGGTGTATGTAGCATTGTAACCTATTGCTCATAGGCTACAAACATGTACAGCATGCTACTACTGTACAAAATACTGGAGGAAACTGTGACATAATGGTAAGTATTTATATATCTAAACACATTTATCTATCTAAACACAAAAGGCACAGTAAAAATATGGCATAAAATATAACAAATGGTATGCCTGCAAAGGGCAATTACCATGAATGAAGCTTTCAGTACTGGAAGTTGTTCAGGATGAGTCCGAGAATAAACCATGAGTGAATATGAAGGTTTAGATTAGAACATAACTCTACACTAATGTAGAATTTATAAATGCTGCACACTTAGGCTACACTAAATTTATTTAAAATATTTTTCTTTCTTCAATAATAAATTAATCTTAATTTATTGTAATTTCTTTCTCTCTAAACTTTTAAAATATTTTTACTTTTTTGATTCTTTTGTAGTAACACTTAGCTTAAAACACCTTATATAGCTGTACAAAAATGTTCTTCCTTTATATCCTGATTCTATACTTTTTTTTCTATTATTTTGTTTTTACTTTTTAAATCATTTTATTTGAAAACTAATACATAAACACACATTAGCCTAGATCTACTCAGGGTCAAGATCACTGTCTTCCATCTTGTCCTACTAGAAGGTTTCAGGGCCAATGACACAAATGGAGCTGTCATCTATTATAACAATGACTTCTTCTGGAATACTTTCTGAAAGGCCTGGCTGAGACCATTTTAAAGTTAATTTTTCTCTTTTTAAGTAGAAAGTAAAATAATGATAAAAAGTATAGTATAGTAAGTAAATAAACCAATAACATTGTTTATTACAATTATCAAGTGTTATTTACTGTACATAAATATGTGTTATACTTTTATACAACTGGAAATGTAGTATGTTTGTTTACACAACCATCACCACAAACATGTGAGTAACATGTTGGGCTACAACATTCCTACAGCTACTATATCACTGGGGGATAGGAAATTTTCAAAGTCATTATAATCTTATGGGACCACCATATATAGTGTCCATCTTCAACTGAATTATTGTTACATAGCACATGACTGTATGTCTATACACATACATTTAGGTGTATGTAAGTAAAACACTGTGAATGTTTTTTAAATGTAATTGATCATAGGTTAATATAGAAGAGAAAAAAATCTAAATTATAATATATTCAGCAAAATATATGCCATATAATTTGTTCATTGTTCTAAATTATCATATTTAATTTTTATGAGTCAAGGAGGTTGACTAGTACAGTTCAATAACTACTTCAGAGTGAATAAACATATGGGAAAACATCGAGGTATTACAGAGATTACATGGGACATTCAGAAGTGAGATTCAAACCTATATTAGGCTGAGTTCAGAGTCAGGAATCATTCACCTGAAAGGCTCCCAATTATTAAGTAAAAGCATCTTCCATAGCAGAAAGAATGAGGAGCATATTTAGGTTCTACATTTCTGTTACTGGAGAAAAGTTGTAAAAAAGGATATTCTATTTGGCTAGAAACAAAAGAACAAGAATGAGAAAACTTTAAAGATCACCATTTTGCCTAGAGTATATACCCTTCTAAACTTCACCTGCCCTGGTACAAATAGAAACTGTGCACTAAAATATTTCTGTCTTGCAGCTGCAAGTACAGGCAGCTGTTCTTTGCATGTTTTATGAACATCCTTTTAAAAAACACTGATCATTCCTTATAAACAAATTTCTCACTCTGGAGATTTTATAACAGGGAACACATTATAAAGTGTAATTTAATTAATTCCTCTCTTTCATTTACTTGACAATATACAAAGATGGTGACATATGATTACTATCTAGAATTTCAAATATGTAATTGCTTTATGATTATAAGCATACATGATTTCTTCAAGACTACCAGCTATCCTGTGTTCAAAATAATTTGTAAATGTACAAAAGCAGAATTTCTACCAAGGCATACAGCTACTGAAATCTGTAACATTGTGTGCAAAATACAGTTAGGACTAAAACCCTAAGTGTGGCATCCAAGGAAAAATATTAATGGCATCACATAGGACATAACAAAGTATTCATATTTCTTCTCAATGTGGAAGCTAAATTTAGCTCAGAATTCAAGCAGGGAATTATTTTGTTCCCCAAAATTCAGTGCAGGATATAATTCCTTTCTCTTAAAGCAGCAGTGAGTAACATATCAATTGAGTGAAAGATACAGTCATGCGTCCACAGATAAATAGTGAAGCCATTCTTTGGAATGAGGAACATGTAGCAGACATCTTATAGAGTCTATCAAAGAAGAATGAAAAAGAAAATCTATAGGAATATAGTTCTCTGCAGTGAATTGAACACCTACAGGTGCAGGAACTTAGAAATTTTTTACAATGATTTGGGTTTTGATATAAAGAAGAGCTATTAGCCCAGCATGGGAGAAAAGAGAGGTGGAACTTACATGATCGATAAGGAGACGTTAAACCCTTCCTAGAACACATGCCATCATCTTAGTCAACAATGGATTAGATTTCCTCCATTGTCTTTGTTAGCAGGTAAATTAAAACTACTTTATGTTCATACTCCTATATACAGTAAAGAATGTGGTTTCCAGAAGAAATTTCTCGTTTTTCTTTATTTAAGTTCAGTCATTCTCAACTCATTTTCTTTTTTGTTCCTAGAAAATACCAATAAAAGAATACCATCCCGGGAATATGAAATATATCTATAACTAAAGCCATATCTATAATAGTACATCTATCTATCCATCTATCACCTATCTACACCTGGCTTCCATAGTTATGATTTTGGTGTTTAGTATATGCATACAAATAAACAAAACATTTGCATAACTTTCATAGAATTATCAGGCAATTCTTTTTTCTGCCTAGGTATATTACACTTGTATTGTAATATGTGCTCCATATACTCAGACTAAATATGTAGGGCAAACATTTCTTATGAATGGTTTAATGTCAAAATATTGTTGTTCTTGCTGAATATATTACTATCTAATCAACAGTGTTTAAATGTGTCCAAAATAAATGTACTCCTTTAGAACTCAAATATCAGTAATTTAGATTTACCTTAATTTTGTTTGTTTCTATTGTTTTTAAAAAAGGACAATACTTCCTCCTTTATAATAAGAGACAGAAATATTATAGAACAAGCATGCCACAGTAGCATGTACATTTTTCTTTTGACATTCTTGTATATGAGAGCCTAAAAAAATTGATGGAGATTGAATGTGGGTTGGGATTATCTCTGAATATTTTCCAGATATTGAGTCAAGGGCAGAAAGCAAAGAGTACTGACTACTACAAACTCCCAATGAGGACTTAACTAAAGTAAGAAGAAACTTCCACACAAATGGAAATGAAGGTTTATGATAATGGTTTCATATTTCAAATTAAATTGATTATTGATTAGTTGGTTTTGTACTATTTTAAGGGGTTTTTCCCAAAGTATTTCTTAGTATTTTATGCAACTTCACATGCAATAAAAATATTTTGAAAAATCTTATTACGAGAAAAAACCTCCACGGTTGTATAGAATAGAATCAGGGCCTCATTTACTTTGTAAAGAATATAATCAGGCTAAATTGTGTGGCAATTTCATGACTTGTGTTTAAATTATCTGAAATGGCTCTGCATATTTTGTATATTATAATAGTTTCTATTAAATATTTGGTAATTTAAATATCTTATATTTTTAAAAAGATGCCCACATCATATATTAAAGGCAATGTTAACTCCGTTATATTATAACATTAATAACTCATTTATTTAGCCAAAACTTTGAAAGTAAAAAGAAGTATAAAGTGTACTATGATAGTCACAGTGATGTAAAGAATAATTATGAATAACTAACACAAGGCTAGACTCGCATGCATTAAATGTAAATAAAAGAAAAAATAAAAAAGATGAAATATCCAAAAGAGTTAGACATATATGTCTGTAAACATTTAACATTTTAATGAGCTGCTATTAAAATGTGAATATTTATATGAATACAATTGTTAAACATATTCAAGCCAAACATTTCGATAGTGGCATTAACCAAGACTTAAAAATTAGAATGCGGGAAGAAATAATGGGGCGCAATCACCTTTCTGACAGCTCTCACAGCAAACATTTTCTAAAGTGCCTTTTCTTTAATGTGCTATCTTACTATTGTTCCACATTCATTATATTTCTTCCCAAGGTTACACTCTTTTCTGTGTCTGTTATTTTGGTTGATGGCATTACTGTCTATCCTTCCTATTAGCCAAGTACAAAACCTTGGTTTCAAAATTGAATTTATTCCCCTCTCTTGCCCCCAAAGATGAAATAGTTGCGAACTTTTTGATTTTACCAAAACAATGGTGCATCTTGCAGCTTGAATTTACTTGTAGTTTTTATTTTCATTACTATAGTGAAATCCCCACACCCCCACCCCTTACCACTACTAATTTTCTAGATGTTTGTATGGCTTCTTCTACATCTAATCATTTTCCCAAGTACTTTAATTATTGCTAGAGTCAAAATGTCTGCTTTTGGCCTTCTCATTCTATATCCCATCCTATAGCAATTTTATATAAGGTGTTACTGAAAGTATCAAAGATACATATACACATAAACATATATATTCTCACATACATATATTTCTCTCAAATCTCTACCTTTAATCTAAGACTTTTCTTGGCAAACTCCATATTTTAATGTCATGGAAATGTCAAACATGCACAGAAACAGAAAAGTATAGTACAATGCATTTCTATATATCCATCACCATCATGTTTAAAGAATGCTCAAAATATTGCCATTTTTGTTTTTGTCTCTTTCCATTACTATTTTTTGCTACAGTATTTTAAAGCAAATTAAAAATAACAGACTATTTTATATAGACCTCACTTTTAATAGGATCACTAGGAAATCCTCACTAATTAAAACACTTCAGCCTGTAATATCATATACTGTGCCATCTATATTCAATTTCCTAAATGTCTCCAAAATATATTTTAGAGTTGGTTTGTTCAAATCATGATCAAAGATCATTCCATATTGCACTGTTCAACAAAGTTCATAAAACCTTTTATTCAACAATAATCTTCCTTTCCTTTCTCATATGATTGATAAGCTAAATAAAATGGGTCCTTTTATCTATGTAATTCCCTACACAAATTTGGCTAATTATTTTGTTATGGTGTTACCTAACCTGTTCTTCTATCCTTTATACTTTGTGTTACTTGGAAACTCAAAATTCAAGTGCCAAACAGATATATATAACTGAACAGCAGATATCTCCAAGCATACATGCTAAAAATGATATCCTTAAAATTTTTACTCATCATTTAAAAGCATAACCAGATATTTGTCTAAGAAAAAAAACTAAGAATACATTTTGAATATTCTTTCTCTCTCCCCACTTTGGTCATTTCAGCTTGATCTAGCGCTCTAAAAGCTCCTCAGTTAATTCTGCCTCCTCTACTTTTACACTATTTTCAGAATTATCTAAACCTATCAATCTTTTGCCAAAAAATTTTTGATTGATCAAATGTAATTTTAAATCATCACTCTATCATTCAACATTCTTAAGATTTTAACCTAAGTTATATTTATGTTCACACAGTCATTTCTATGTTTTCAAATTTTCCAATTTTTGTGCCTTTGTTCATGTTGTCCCCCATGACTATAATGTGGTTCTCTCCCATTCCAAAGTGCTAACACTCAGTCATGTCTTAAAAAGGTCTTGATGTTGTCCTTCACCGGTTAAAATTTATTTCTTTCTTCTCCAAACTTGAATTTAAATATTCACATGTGTAATACTAAATATTTCATATTTTATATTGTAATTCTTTTATGTACATCCATATTTACTTTGTGCATGATTAAGTTATGTATATAAACAAGTATATTAACAAATACATACAGTATAGAATAGTAAATGTACTTATGGAGAAAACACAGAATACTGTGACAGCAAACAAAGAAGACATCTGGACATGCAGATCCCAGAGAGCTTCCTGGAAAAAATAAGTGGCATTTAATCTAAGATCTAAAGGACTGAAATAAAATGATAATGAAATTGTGTTCCAGATGGAAGGAATAGCATTTTGTAAAGGTTGTTATAATATATTGCAATGAGGAAATTTCTTAAAAAGATAAAACAAAGAAAAAAGAAAAGATAGTAGACTTTCCATCACTGACCATGATGATTTAATTGGTTACAGAGACCCTTCTCATCTAAAAAACCATAAAATGGAAATAATATATTTTGAAAAACGATTTTCACATCTGGGAAACAAGCAGTCAAGAATATTGACTCCTGAGATAAGGGGGAAAATTAGGTGAGGCCTAAGATTACCCTGGTTTTCTGCTGGGAGGCATTTATTGGAATCAAGTACACAGTGGGAGACAGAAGCACAATGGTTTATATGAGCTATAAAGACACAAAGGCAAGTTTAGAGGAGTTAAGGTGGCTAAAATTTGTGTCAGAGGATTATATAAGAGAAGTTTACACAGAAAAGGAGCTCCAGTAATCAGCATAAGTGTCCCATTGAGTCTTTTTTTATTTCATTAAATTAGAAAGGATTTATTTTTAATTCAGGATATTATGGGGGTACAAACATTTTGGTTACATGTAATGAGTTTGCTTCGCCCAAGCCAGGGCTACAAGCATGCTCTTCCCCCATACAGTGCACTCTGCTTCCATTAGTTGTGGGTTTACCCCCCAACACCTGACCGACACCCAATGAGTATTACTATCTTGTGAGCTTTTGTTGAATACTAAACTAATCTTAAAGAGGTAAAGAACAACTATGAAGAGTGGTACATTTAAAAGCTACCAGAACTCACAAGGCTGAGTTATTTTCAAGTTCCATTAAGGCAGAGTAGAGTTATTTGCTGAGTAACTGGCTTATTTTTTAGGGACCCAAAGAAAGCAAAGCCTAGGAAGTAGGACTAACCTAGTTCTAGAGCACTGGCTCTTCAAAGTTTACCCTAAAATATTTTAAAATAGGGCTTAAACAGATTAACTTAATCCTCAAATATATCACCTATTTATGTGGTATATACAACTATATATTATTATATACTATGTATATTATTGTATAATATATATCCTATTTGTGTGTATGTATGTATATATCACAGATATACAATCTATATTATACATATATTTTAATATATAATTATATATTTATTTATATATTTTAAAATATATATGCTATATGATATTAATATTTTAAAAAATATATAAATCCTATTGAAATATATATTGCTATTCATTATATTTCTCTGGATAATCCCAATACACTCTCCAAGTAATTTCAGTCCATATACAGTATTAAAATATCACTATCGAAGACCTAAACATCTGCTCAGAAGAATCAGATCAAATTCATGTCAGAAAGACAACTTTTCCTTTATAATATTTTATAATCAGTATAAAAAGAAATCCCTGGATATAAACTAAAGGTAGAGTAAGGCTGTGATAATACCTGAAAAAATAGCATGTCTTTCTAAAGTATATTTGTATGAACTATAATATTTAAAAATATTTTATCTAGTAAAATATTATAAATATTTCATATACACATATTCTGGAATCTTACATTTTAGAATATTTTTACAACAGCATATTGTGATAAAATTATTCAATTCATAGTCTCTCTTTATCCCCTGTTACTTTTTTAAACTATTGAAAAATGTGGTTCTCTACTGTGAAAATTTCCAGGCAGAACTGCTATTTTAATATATTGCCATCTTTGCTGTGCCAGCTCCTCTCTGAAGGTTTCCTCGCCCTCCTGCTTTCCTCAGGCAAATTCAATCACACTCTTCAATATTTTACCAAGTTCCTTAAGTACAGTGGTATTGTTAAATGTATCACATTCCACCTGAGTCACTGCTATCTTCCCTACAAGACTGTTGTTAAATCCTTGGATTATAAAAGAGCATCTTATTTATTCATCTTTTAGTCCTCAGTGTTTTGAATTGTGCCATGCCTACTGGAGGTCATAAACCTCCTCTGGACACATCTTTAATTTATACATTATCTTGTATTGGCTATATTTTACTATCCATATTTTCTTTTGGCAATAATCTTACCCACATCTATTTTGACTTCATGTTATTGTTTTTACCACATAGCTTTATAAAATGCCTTAAAATTTTGCAGAACTAAGAACTAAAATATATAGTACATAAAAATTATGAATACTCATTTGTCATAAGTAACTGTTTTCCTCAACATTTAATTATCTATGAGATACACTGCTTAGTTCGGTGGGAGAAAAAACCTCATGAACATTGTTTGAATAATAGTGATTGAAATACATTTTAGTAAGTTGTTATTAGCTTATACTCTGTCAAATTATTCAATTTTAAAACATCTAATTAATGGTCAACATAGTGAAAACATTACACATCATCAGAAGCAAGTAAGCATAACTTAATTTTTTTGCGTTTGTTCTCTTTCTTGATATATTGAATGAATCCATTGTAAAAACAATTTGCAATTCATATTTGCATGAGCTTCAAAGCCTTCCATTCTGCTTTTGCTTCATCACTGTCAAAGGTTTTCTTGGTTTTTTTTTTTTTTGAGACAGAGTCTCACTTTGTTGTCCAGGTTAGAGTGAGTGCCGTGGCATAAACCTAGCTCACAGCAACCTCAATCTCCTGGGCTCAAGCGATCCTTCTGCCTCAGCCTCCCGAGTAGCTGGGACTACAGGCACGCACCCCTATGCCCGGCTAATTTTTTGTATATATATTTTTTTAGTTGGCCAATTAATTTCTTTCTATTTTTAGTAGAGACGGGGTCTCCGCTCTTGCTTGGGCTGGTTTTGAACTTCTGACCTCGAGCGATACGCCCGCCTCAGTCTTCCAGAGTGCTAGTATTACAGGTGTGAGCCACTGCGCCCGGCCTTTGTTTTTAAATGATAAGAAATCATGACAAATTTGGTGAAGTCATCATAAAATAAAATGACTTTGATGTAGCAAACTGCATTGGTTATCAATTTAAATCTCTACTAGGAATTCATTCATGTAAATAGTAATATCACTTAAAGGATATTCATATCAGTGGCAGAGAAGTTTTTCAATCCTGTACAGTCATTTTTTCTTTCAATATCATTCACTGGTTAAGTTCCACTAATGTTGGCATGATTTCTGCCTGTTTCTCCACATTTTCCTGTGTTTCATTTATTGATTGTACATTTCATTAAACAAGATATCTTAGATTTTCTAGTCTTGCTTATTTTGTCTATAACAAAATCTATGAATGCAAGAAGAAGAAAAGATGGAGGCATGTGTTGGGCATCTGGGAGTAGAGGTGGTTGATCTAAATTGGGGAGGATTTCCCTTTTGCCGTATGACGAAAGGAATTCAACGATGTCTCATGAATAGAAATCTTAAACCAAAAAAAAAAAAGAGAGAGAGAGAGAGAGAGACATTGTGATTGAATGGTATGTGCAGATCAATTTGGGAAGCACTGATACCTTGACATCATTGGATATTCCAATCCACGATCACCATATGCGTCTCTATGTTTAGATTCTATTTGATTTCTCTCAGCGATGTTTTTAGTTTGCAGTCTATAGGTCTTCAAGTCATTTGTTAGGTATATCATATCAGTTTAGAATTATTTTAAATGCTTTTTCTATTTTGATACTTTTAAATTGTGATTTTTAGTTGTATAACACTGGCATATAATAAAAAATTGACTTTGTAACACTGAAAATTATGATAATAGTAAAGTATAAAAGTAGACACAAATAATTAGAAAACAAATACTATATTCTTGGAGAGGAATAGTCCACATTATAAAGATGAGAGTCCTCAATAAACTAATTTAAGCATTTACAGCAATGCCAACAAAATCCTAATTCCTTTTTTTCCCTGAAGCATGAGAATATGATTAAAAAGTTAATTAAAAGAACAAATATGTACAAGTAATTACTAGCCAAAAAATTTCCTGAAGAAAAACAAAATAAGCCAAAAGGAGAAAAGGCCTACAAGATGACAAATATTTTAAATATTCTAAAACAATGTGGTTTTTGGCATATAAATAGACAGAAAAGCTAAGTGGCCAAAATAGAAAAATGGCATAGAACACTCAAGAAGAAATGGGCTTTTAAAGAAGTACTGTTGGGATAATTAGGGACCATATGGAAAAGAGAGAAAATTGGATCAACTCATCCTATCATGCATCAGGATAAATTCCAAAAATTGCTGGAGATTGAAATGTAAAAAGAAAACCATACGCATAATAGAGGAAAACTTGGTTACATTCTCTGTCAGTGTAGCGGGGTAGAACCTTTTAAAACTATAATTTAAAATGCAGAAACAATAATAAAATATTTTGATATATATGATGACATTAAAAAACTTGCATGGCAAAAGACACCATAAATAAACAGACAAATGTCAAAGTTGGAAAAATAATTTAAACTTAAAATATCAAATGGTCAATATGTTTAATGAAGAACATTGAAAATTAGACAAAATTTTCAACCACCCTACCAAAATAGACACCCACTTCATAGAAAAAGAAATAAACATAATCCAGAGCCTGAAATGCCATTATTCTTACCTACTGCACTGGCAAAAATCCAAAAGTTTAACAACACATTCAGCTAAGTAAGGGGTAGCTAAACATGAACCTTTATATATTGCTAGTGGGATGACAAAAAGCTAAACTTTCTATGAAGAGTAACTTGGCATATGTGACAAAATTATTGAATCATTTACCCCGTGACCAGCAATATAACTTCTGGGAATATATTGAAAACATACACTGGTAAAAAATATTTTCCTAAAGATGTATGACTATGGCTAATAATTATAACACTCTATGAAATGGAGGGGCAGTGTCCCCTAATCTAGTATCAAACAAAATTCCTGTCCATAAAGATCTAGTTGAAAAAGTACCCTACACCTATGCAAGCATACCTCTAAAAAGGAATGAGGAACACTTTATATATAGTTATGGTTTATAAAGTACATATAATAGAGATGTGTGTACATACATCCTTATATGCACTTTTCTTTACTTTGCTTTTTGATCCAGTAACCATAAAAAATATTTTACATAATTACAACAAAAATGACCAAAAAATCAAAAGAAAAAAAGTAGTGAACTTAAATATATATCTAGTTGTTAAGCATGCACACACATGTGCAAACACACACAAACTATTCCAAGTGACTTTAAATCATAAAAAGTATATGTTTTTAGCAAGATATACCTTAAATACAGAAATAGCTATAAAAAAGTCTTAAACTGTTTACTGTTTTCATATTAGCTGCTTGATATTGATATCTGAGACTATATGTGCATCATGGAGTAAAGCAAATGCTAATTTATTTCCAATATCATTTTAAACCTGAAAAAAAGAAGATCAAGATATAAAATGAACAGATTACAAAAAACCCCTTAAAAGCTGAATTTGAATTGTAACATTCCTATGAATATTTGATTTATTTAATCTATTTCTCTATCACTATCGCTGTTTGCCTATCTATCACCTTTCATGTATCTATCATTTCCATGGCTCTGCTCTCTGAAATATCTAGAAACAAGGATCAAACTCATAGTAGTTAGCATACCTAGCACTCAGATTATGGTGTCCATCTAAAATTTCCCACTAAAAGCAATCACTTCATTTTGAAGAAATGTCTGATTCCTAGTCTAGGGTAGGAAATACAGAACTTAAGCCTGGAACACTTTGTTATACCAGATAGCAGGGAACCTTCCAAAGATTATTAGAGGTGTAATGAAAGGACTTAGCTAAATTGAAGAGCCTCTCATGTAAAAGAGGAGAAAATTTGAGCATTAACAAGGAGAATATCTTGAGTGGGTTGAAATCCATCAAATATGCTTACGTTTAAGTGTGAATAATTATGTTTATAAAAATTAATAATTACTTACAGATGAAGGTATTAGGAAAGCAAAACTTTATTTTGGAAACTAGTAATTGATGGTAAAGAATTAAACATTTATTCTGCCTTTCTGATGACGATAGTACCATATAGTTGATAAGAGGATTTTTTAATAAAAATACCTGCTAATAAGTGAGAGGAGAATTATAGAATTAAAATAAGCATCATCATGTGCCTGTATTACAACATCACATATACCCTATAAACATACAACTATTATGTACTCATAATAATTAAAAATTAAAATGAAAACTAAAGGAGATAATAAAATAAGCATCTTTTCCAACTGCTGGTGGATTAACGGATCTAGGAAAAGATCATCAACAGCTGCTAACATCATTAAATGAGTCACCAAACAAACACATATCTCCTGACGGAAGAATAATTTATAGGAAATAAAGAGATGTGTGATAAACTGCATCATATCAAGTTTACATACACACATTTGCAGTGATTCTATAAAACTCTAGCAAGAACACTTGAAAAATATTTTCAAATAAGTGTTTAAGTTTTGAAATTATGAAATATTATGCCCTCTAATTTTATCAGGATCAAAAAAAGTATACAAAAATGTACAAAGCTGTGAAAATATTTATTGCTTAGGATACTATATCTTTCTCAAAGGAGAGCATTTTTGCTTTCAGGACTATAGATAAATAGTCCATTTTGATACAGAGGCCTTCAAGGCTGCATGCATCTGAAATCAGGGTTAAATTAAGAAGTTAGTTTCTCTCTGTGTTTGCTGTTCACTATAAGCCTTCAAAGAGTAACCCCTACTCCCTGGCCTCACAATAATATGCATAGATTTTTATCAATGAATTAATTTGTCTCCTCAAATTTCATTAGCATTTATTCTTGAAAAGTAAAATGTGGATTCAGGAACTATAACATGTTAAACTTATAAAACAATAGGTAAAGTGATCTTTTAAGATTGTACTTATGGTGGTCTGAATAAAAGAGAGAAAAGGAGAACACCAAAGAATAATGTAAGATCTTCATGAGCACCTCTGAGTAATATAATAGCTGAAAATCAGAGTATAAGATTCGGGATCCTGATGATTCCACCAGGAGAAAGCAGTCGATGAGGCTTAGAATGAAGAAAGTGTGCCAATCTCAAGTGATTTAAAAAAAAAATTATCTTTATTTTATATTTTATTATAATGCATCTTATTTATTAACATCAGTAAGATAATTTACTTAAGCCCAAAAGGAAAATATTATCATGTTTCTGTTAATAGTTTTATTTTCACTAAGAATCACTTGTTGAAGGTATGGCTTACTGGGTGTATAATATTTGCTGTGCCCAGAGGCCCCCATGTGAGTGTTCAGATGCTATAGCCAACATTACTAAAATAGAAATGTTTAGCTTTAATGCCCAAGGGGATGTAATCATTTGTCTTTGTATCCCAGCAAACTGTGTTTAAAGTTCCAGTACCATCTGTTTTTCAAGACTTCTGGTTTTATCACTTTAAAAATTAATAAAAGCAATAACATCATACCAATTATAATGATTTAAAAATTAATTTCAATATAATTTTCTCACTTTCTAAAAAGTAACCTGACAACGTATTTTAGCCATAGGATACATTTTAGAAACCATCATCACTTGTTTTATGTCCTAAATTCTTGGAAATATTATCTTCTTCAGTAAGCAAATGATACAATTGTTCATAATGAAAGTTTTCTTATTACAGAAGTTACCAGTGTATTTCCAACAAAGCAAACCTTTATGAAATATGAACTTGAAAATAATTGTAGAATTATTTATACTAGAGTAGTAAATCTTAATAATTAACCTGTTGTGTTTAATAAATAAGGGTATCTAGTATTTTTACACATAAAACTAAGTATTCATGCATTGGTATTTTATATATTTTTTTATAAATATGCATACATACATATATTATCAGCCATTCTTATAGTTATATTGTAGACTTCTATTCTGTCCTCAATATTGGTAAACAATTTCTTCATTCCTTTAGCATCTGGATATTCTAAACATAAGAATTTTTAAAATCTACCTGAATATTTATCCTATATAACATGTAAACAGACAGTAAATGAAATAAAACTTGTATAGACTGTTGCAATTAGATTTTTTTCTGCATAGTTGATATATTTATTTACTTCTTGTATTCTACAAAGAAAAATAAATGTATCAATGTTTGTGAAAAATATCATGCTAAATCTTCAGGAACAGGTGCCTGAAACTAGAGACATTAATACATCTATATTAGATTTTTGAAGCCTCCATAAAAAATTACCACAAACCTAGTAGCTTAAAACAACAATAATGTATTTTCTCACAGTTCTGGAGGCTGAAAATCTAAAATTTGGCAGGGCCACACTCCTTCCGGGGCCCTCAGGTAGAATCTGTTTCTTGCCTCCTACAGCTTCTGGTGGCTCTCAGCATGCCTTGATTTGTAGCTGCATCACCCCAGTCCTGTCTCTGCCTTCTCTCTCTCTGTCTCAAATGCCCCTCTGCCTTTTCCTTATAAAGACATTTGTCACTGGACTTTGGGCCCATCCAGAGAATTCAGGGTCTCTCTTTGTATCAATATCGTTAATTCAATTACATATGCAAAGCCCCATTTCCTAAATAAGGTAACATTCACAGGTTCAGGGATTTAGGATGTGAGCATATCTTTTGAGAGTGTCATCATTCACCTGACTGCATTATATAACCATTCTTTATTATTAAACTATCCTAACATTAACAAAATGGCAATCATGTTTGAAAAATAATTACCATAAGGATTACAAAATAGAGGTATTTTACCTACCTAAGTTAGCTTCTAAAATGTCAGGTAAATGGTCAGTCATATATTAAAGTAGAAACATCTTTTGGTATTAAAATACTTAGTTATAAAATTGTGTTTTGATTATCGGGGGTATTTTTCAATATTATAAAAGCCTATATATACTAATTATCTAATATGAATATGTCACTGCCAAAATCAGTTACCTGTTGGAGTACAATGGTCACATAAATGGGACACTTTCTGTTTATAATATTGCTGGAGATTTTATAAAATTTTTTAAAAGGCAACATTTTTTCTAAATTATATTGAATGCTACAAAAATCTTTAAGCTGACTTGAAACTTTTATATGCACCTTTAAATAGTAACATTTTTAAAAATGTACTTTATCATGAAATGCATGCTTCTTTTAGAAGCTCTAATTTATAAATAATTTCTGTTAAGTAATATAAATTTTATATGATATGCTGGCGTAAGAAGTCATATTTTTACCATAATATTGGTAGTGTATTTTTCTAATTTCTAAATTTTACAATACAGGCAACGTGTGTTAAACACACTTTATAATAAGTTTACAGTACTTTTAACTTCTTAATTATATTATTATAATATTTTATTATCTATTTAATAATGTATTTTTTATACATCACTATGGATTTTGAGAATAATTTAGGAATGACAATAATTGTATCATCATTTTAAGTCAGGAAGTAAATTCTATGTGCATCAGAATGCAGGTAAAAGTTATACTATATACAATAAGATAGGGAAATAATGATAGACACAATAATATAGGGGTAAAAGAAGATAAAGAACTAAAATGTCAATGCACATATTACTTACACCTCTTCAAGATGCTCTATTAACACTGGAAGCTAAGTGCTCAGTAAAAAAGGAATACACACAGAGCCAAGCCTAAAGAAAAAGCTTTTTTTCTTTAAGGCACTAAAAAAATATTTACATATAAGTATAATTATATTTTTCTTAACTATTGCCAGCATATTTTAGAAAAGGCTACAGAGTACAAAATATGTGTGCCTTCAGATGTTACTTTTAAAATTAATGTTAAATAGTAAACCATTTAAATTCAGGAACAAAAATATCTGATGATGATGATAGTTTATCATATTGTCCTAGGTGCTGAATATTTCCTGAAAATAACTGCTGATGTACTGTCCGCTACAACAGATGATTATGAGGAAGTGAACATGGATCTGGCTAATATTGAACTCAACCTCATTTAAGTAGTCCTCAGTCCACAGAAGCATGTAGACATCTTGTAATGATGTAAAGACTTTTGACCTCCTTCCAAATCTAAATTTTCCAATATATTCGATCTCTAGAAAGTGCTATACTCAAAAATGGTAGATGAGAATGATTAAAGTAAACTGAAGTATTTTTATAGATATTAGTTTGGATGATTTTCAAAGCAAGTAAAATTTAACAGGGAACATTAGGAAAAGCACCAAATTTTCCCAGCATAGTATTTTTACACTGACACAATCAATAATAGTTTCCTCAAATCTCTTAACATATGTAGAGGTATAGTAGAAAGGGATATAACAAAACTTGAAGTGAAATCAGTAACCAAAGTTTGA
Organism: Cheirogaleus medius; assembly: GCA_008086735.1. Lineage (NCBI taxonomy): Eukaryota > Metazoa > Chordata > Mammalia > Primates > Cheirogaleidae > Cheirogaleus > Cheirogaleus medius. The sequence goes on along the minus strand of VBSM01000272.1, from coordinate 93,365,937 downwards.
GCCAAAAAGGGTCTACACTTGAATCTCAAATTGTCACCAGAGACCAAAAACTCTGTCATGAAAGAGCACTTGTCATCATCCATTTCTTGGTGGTAACAATAATTCTGAAAATTACACATTTTTGTCACTATTTATCACTATTTTGCCTTTTAACAAGAGATATCAATTATTTTCTACCAACTGACATTCAAAATTTAATTTGAGGAAAGGCTGACTCTAAGTTTGCTTTGCATTGGTGTCAATAACAGCAAAAAGGATTTCAATGCAAGTAACCTTTTGTGGAAGAGGAATTTAGAATGTGAGTATTCCATATTTAGATAAATCTGAAGATTTCTGAATTCTGTCATAATTTGTGGTGTTTTATAGTGTTGTTCACTAACGTTGTTTTCCCTTCTGGATGCATGGTTGGATTGTATTGCCATTTTCCCTTAAAGTTAGTCATGGATGTATGACTGTATCTAGCCATTTACATGCAAATGGTAATGGCCTGTATCAAAAAAAAAATAAATAAAAAGTTAAAAAGTTAAGGAACAGTGAGGATTCTTCACTTCCTTTATTTTTTCTCCATCAGGACCTATAATGATTGCAGATAGTGTCTGTTTGAATAGTTTAGGTCCAGATTTTAAAATAAAAGGACAGCCCAGTCAACCCATAATAGATATGTAACAAGAGCATTAAATAAACATTTCTTGGTAAGTCACTGAGACTTGAAGATTTTTTGTAATTGCAACATAACATGGTCCATCACATCAGAAATTGGTACCCAGAAGTCAAATGCTGCCATAACAATTTTTTTAAAATACATGGGACACTGACTTAGAGGTGGTGTAATGTGCATCAAGGAAACACCTAGGATGAGCTGGAAAGATGGAATCCATGACATATGTTGTGAACTATTTGGTACAACTGTCACTTGTAAGAACTTGGAAGACAAATCTTTGTACCTAAGTAACTTGGAGTCTCAGTGGAAAAGACTGGGAAAAAAGCATAGCTTGGTTCTTATTAATTTAATTTGGCAAGATATCACAAGAAAGAAACAAGATCAGAAAACATTTAATGAGTTAGCATGCAGAGATAGTAGGGAATAGTGAGAGAGCAAGTGTTGCAAGGACTTGCATGGTTAGAAGCAGCAATTGCTCATCAAAGCCAACTGGTACTACATAAAACTGAGAAGGGCTTTGAGTGACAAAGTCAGTTGAACTCAGACTTGTAGCAAGGATGGAGTGAAGGTTAAGACTAACACATCCACTGTTAGTAAGCACAACTTTACCAAAATATTTCAGAACAAAAACACAAATAATATATTTGTCACATACTAAATCCTTTCTATTGGACAAAATGTCACCAGAGAAAAGCACTGGTTTTTGAGTATGATTTCATGATTGAAGAGCTCTTTTTGGATTGGCTCTATCAGGGAGGGTAAGTGTATTTTGTGGCCAGAAATGGCAGTGATTTGAATATTTGACAACTAATTAATACTGCAGTTTTTGAACTTACTAGTGCAGTTCACCATATGTGGGTCTTTTTTCCTCCAGGTACACAGTGATATTATACTTGCCTGCCTCCTTGAAATCAGATATGGACATTTGACTTATATTGACTAATGAATTAGGAATGGAAGTGAACTGTGTCAGTTCTGGGCAGAAACTTTAAGGGACAGAACACAACTGACCCATTTACTCTTTGCCTTTGCCAGGGAAAGTATCAATATCCCTGATATGGCTGCTGCTTCAGACAGTCTTAAAGACCATGTTGAATAGACTGGTGAGAAATGTGTAGTGAGACAGGTCAAGGACTTTGGAGATTGTTACAACAGCATAATTTGATCAATTCTGAATGATTCCTTCATTGTTATTATTTTATCTTGTTATTTCAGCTTGTACTTCTTGTACTACTTTCTAAAACAGCTGCACTATAAATGAAATCAGTGGAATGCTGTATAGAAATTAAATAATCTAGAATCACATACAAAAGGATGGATATTAAAAATATAACTTGAGCAAAGAAAACAAGAATCATCAAAATATAGAGAATACGATTTGATTTGTATTATAAAATCAGGCATGGATATATTGATTAAGGATATATGTATAAATGGTAAAAGTTATAGAGGAAATGATTACCATAACTTAGGGTAGTGGTTATGTCTAATGGTTTGACCCTGGAAAGGGGCATGCCAAGGATTCTAGAGTGCTGGGAGGGTTGTATTCTTGCGTTATATGGTGGTTATGTGGGTGTTCATTTTAAAAAGATTCATTATACTACAAGTTTAAGCTTATGTGCTTGTCTCTGTTTTATATTCCATAATAAAATGTGTTCATAAAATGAATTGAGATTTATCTATGCTGATAATACAAAGCCAAAATCTGTGTTTATTTTTGAGTATGAAGAAATTTACTCTAAAGTATTTAGTAAGGTTTATGGAACTTAGTAGTAAGTTATTTGAATGTGTATACAGACTGTTACAATCTGAAGTTAGAATATTGAGGCACTTTTTCTTCCATTCAATATATACCCATGCATAATTAAATACAAGCTGTAACAGAAATGCTGATATGCTGACTGTGGTAGACAGAGAACCACCCCCTGCCCCCACCCCTGCTGCCCCAACTACTAAGATGTTCATTTTATGTACCCTATAACCCTGGAAGCCTGTGAATATGTTGATTTATATGAACAAAAGGACTTTGCAGATGTAATTAAGTTAAGGGTCTTGAGAGAAGATGGGAAGACTAGCCTGAATGATCCAGGTGGGCCCCATATAATCACAAGGGTCTTTCTAAGGAAAAAAGGTGGCAAAGAAGTCAGAGAAGGCTATGTGACTACAGAAGCAGAGGTAAGAGAGAAACAGAGAGTGAGAAAGCAAAAGTGTGAGTGAGGGAGAGGGAGTGAGAGAGATGGATTTGAAGATGCTACGCAGATGGGTGTGAAAATGGATGAAGGGGACCCGAGCAAATGCACGCAGGAAAACCCTAGAGCCTATAGAAGGTCAGAAAAAGGATTCTTCACCTCAGCCTTGAGAAGTAACATATGACAACACCTAGATTTTATCCTTGTATCATTCATTTCAAATTTTTGACTTCCAGAGATATAACATAATAAATTTGTGTTGTTTTAAGCCACCAACTTTGTGGTAATTTTTTACAGTAGCACTATGAAACTAAGATACCTATTTAGCTATTTACATAATATAAATTTTATGTAAACTTTGTATTATTCACTTTTCTATATGTAGAATCTTGTACAGTGCCTTGGCCATAGTACAAGTTTAATATGTATTGAGAAATAAATGGATGAAGAATAAGAAATAAAATGAATAACCAGCCAAGAAAAAGAGAAAGAGAAAAAATATGTTAAATTACTCTAAGAGGTAAATTTTAATTAATCTTGTGATGACATTTTCAGTGGTGCTTTTTATGAAACTTGTTTAAGTTAAAAATCTTTTGAATAAAATATAAAATTGAATAAATTTAAAATTTTCATACAGCACTGTTATATAAGTAGTGTCAAATATGTAGCTATATATATAATTACAGAAATTAACATATCTAAACACAAATAAGGTATTATTCTACACACATAAGTCAACACATAATTTTTAAAAGAGTAAAGCATGAAGTACAATTTAGAAATACTAACTATTCCCTAGAAATAAAATTAATAATCTAGCATTGCTTTTAGACATGCTTAGTGAATGATGATACCTTCGCCTGTATCACAAACCACACCATTTACTCCAAGAATCAATTAGAAGTGTTTACATTAGCTATTATTTTCATAGGTATTCACACAACTTGACATTTTTAGATGAGGATTTCAAACTTAATTAAATGAATTTTCTATTAGTTTTCCTTGTGACATAATTAGTTTTTTGCACATATGGATCATGGAAGCAACCAAGAAACACCTAAGGAATTTCACAAGAAAAATTTAAATATATTACTCAATGTCTTTTTTAATATCAAGCATAATAACTTTACACCTGAAACACCCAGTTTAACTAAACATCATAACTTTAGCATGGTCAATTTATATAAATATAAACTAAAATGTTGTTAAATTTCCCAGGTATATTTTTGGATATATGTATTACCATTTTTACTATTCACCTAAAACATATTTTCAACTGGTTTTGATTTGATAAGCTAATATTTCTTTTAACAATGACATAACAATGTGGCAATTTACATAGAGTCAAGAGTTATAGCACAGAGTAAGCAAATAAAATTAAACCATTTCCTCAGATATGGATGGCATCCAATGGCAATGATATTATAAAATGTCAAATTAAGTTAACATAAACATATTAACTCATCCCTGCTGACTATCCCCTACAGACTATCAATAAAAATTGGAATTAATTATAATTATATGGACTTTTTCCTAATACATTATATTGAGGCTTTTATATTAGCAAAAATGTTATTAGAGGCATAATTACATAGGCAAATAAAAGTTTGGGAGATCGATGCACATAAAGTTATATATTATTCAACATCTTTGAGAATTGCCAATATTGACTAAAAAATCCTTTTAAAAACCTTTACAAGTGTTCCACTAAATATGTTATTAAGTATCTTTAATAAAATCTTATTGACAATATTTATTTCCCCAGGTGAACAGGATAACATTTGCATGATTTCCAGGTGTACAAAGCTTTGCATTATCAACTGCTAGATGACAGAAAATTAAAATGTTAGCACTATTTGACATTGCATAATATTGTAACAAACTATCCAAAAGGCATATACTTTCTAAATATATATTGAATTATTCTTTTAAGATTATCTTAAAAACTACTTATATATTGTTACTATGCCATTTTATTATATCTCTCCATTATTAAAAAGTAATAACAACCTGTCATATGCAAATATGTTAAATCTGAAATATTTACATGACTTAGTTTTATTTATAAGTATCAGTTATCTTTTGAATTTCTTATGTTAGAAGTACTTTAAATAGTAAAATTTAGATGCAGGGTTTCTTTATTTCTATTTTTTTTTTCCTAGAAGGAAATAGAACCACTGTGCTGTGTAGTTTATGTATTTAGCTTTAACATTTTTCTCTTACAAAAAATGACAATGACCTTTTAAAATGAACACATATGACAGTTAAAATATATTGTGTATGGGAAAATATGTCATTTTTTCAATATTACTGCTAAGTAAACTAATATTTTATTTGATTGCTAATACTTCTGTAATAAAGTCATTACTTTTCATTAAGCATATAACATATGCACTTCTTTTTTGTGTTAAGATTATCTCCTCTTTCCACAGTAGGTTCTGTTAAAATTTCACTTTCATTATAAGATTATGTTAAATGTTTCAAATATATTGACTATATATGATTTTCCACAAGCTTTAACCATATAGAGGAACAATACATACAAACACAAACAAGCATGCAAATGAAGTTAATATTCAAGATGTTTAATAATTATTTGATATATTATGTTCCTGTTACAGGAATATAAACAGATCAAAGAATAAATGACATATTCTCTATTCTATTTAAACTGCATATATATATTATATTTATGTACATATGTAGGTATGTTTGTATTGTTAGCATTACAAAATAAGCAGATCTGTTTAGATACGTTTCACCATTTTATATAATCTGAGAAGTGAACCATAATAACTTCAAAAATATTTTCACTAGGTTACATTAATTCAAAGAAAAGTTATCTCTGTATTTTACTTAATGTTCTATGATAGTATCAGAAATGGAAGTCAAATCTGGCCTCAGCTTCTCATAGCACTTATTCCAGTAAAGTTCTCTCACTAAACTCTGTCAAAAACAATTATTTCATTACGTTTTGCTAAGAAAAACAAGCTTCATAAATGAGACAAATAGAGCATCTTTACTAGGAAACATTATTGGATGTAGCCAATTTTTGAAAACATGTTAGATAAATATTACAATATTAGTAGAGGCTTAGGAATTCTCTGGCTTCAACAGATTAAATACTAAAGCTTTGCATACAATCTTTTTGGTTAAATTTGATACACTGGAGAAGAAAGGAATGAGGTATTTGCTTAACTTTCTTTCCATGATTGATTTCCATCAAATCTGAAAATGAGTGGAAAATAAACTTCATTCATTTTCAATTTAAAGACTATTGTGCTGTGTTGATTTCATTCCAGTTCAACTATTTTTGAAAAATAGGTTTGTTTGATAAAAGAAAGGATATATGGTTTCTACTTTGACTGAAAAACCTCAATCTTGTTTAAAAATATAGTATTGTCTCCAGGCAGAAATTTCAAAACAGGTTTCCAAGAAGCAGTTAGATGCACTAAATTTCACATCAAGGATGTGATACAGTCAAAGAAATGTTCTGTGTTGAGAAATGATGAAGATTCATGTGGAAAAAAACTTCATGATAGTTCCCACACAGAAGTGGCAAAGAAGCCACCAATGTGACATTAGTGAATGTGGTATTCAAAAGAGATGCAAAGTAATACAGAATTATATAGTATTTCTATACATATACATATACAATAGACATAAATAATATAAAGAACACAGATAATAGTGATATGTAATAAAATGCTTAGGAAGTGATGAGTTTTAGGTATGGATTACTTATACTTCTACTATAACTTATATTTACAGTTTACATAATTTAATTCTTAATAATAGCTGTGTTCAGCAATCAGCTTACAAATGTCCTGAAAATTTTTATTTAACACTCAGTTTTCCTAAGTTGGTACAACCAATTTCCAGTACATTCCTGCCTTCTAGTTCTATATAGTCTATAATTTTTTCTAAGGATAAAAATGGTGAAAACATGTCCCATTGAGACTATTCATAAGAGAAGCAGGAACGAATTTTAGTTGCTTCAGCCAGCAAAAGCTCTAGGCTGGGAATTTGAGGTCACTGTAGGAGTGGTATCATAGCCTAAAGAAAAAGAGCATGGAAGAATGAAAAAAAATTATAGTTAAAATTACTATCATATGACTCAAGTTTTAAACTACTTCTTAGGCTTGGTTAATGGTTCAGGAAATCAACACAATGTGTTTTGTTTAAGTTTCAAAATTTTCCTGAGCATAAGTTTTTACCCTAATTCTATGTCTACCCAATATTTCCCCTTTCCATCCTTGCTAGTTCAATTAGCAAATGTAGCCCTCAAAAATTGATGTCAGTTACTATTTTAGAAGCCTACTCTAGCTACTAAAAGTTCTAAAATATTGCATGTGACTAAAACATGCTACTTGATATTGCTTTTTTTATGTAAACCAGACAAAACTCAAGTTGTCTGATCATTGGATTATTCATGGATACTTGTAGATAGTGCTATGTTTTAAATATAGAAATGGATTTCCATTTCGCCATTAATAATTAAGAAGTATTGTGGAAAACAACAAGAGTTTGTTCAACATTACCTGGTGTGCTACTGTGTTGATTAATCTTTGAAATGGTCCTTACATTTGCCAAAGATAATCAACTTGAATGTCATTAGAAAGCAATCAAGAATGAATTCAAATGTGAGCTATTTTTCTGTAACTTTGCTTCATCATCTATAAAATGTAGATGACAATAACACCTAAATAATAAGGTTGTTGTAAAGAATAGATTATTAGTATAAATACATAATACATATTAGCTCTTCTAATTTATTTATTTCATCAAATCTCACAGCAGAACACATTAATTGGAATGCCCATCACAGATATTTGTTAAAGAAATAAAGCAATGAAAGGAAAATATTCCAAGACATTTGTGGCATCTCACAATAGCCCTACAAGTTGCCCTTAGTAACCAAGTTGTTATAATGCCAGTCTTTGAGGGTAGGATTTAGATGGAAGAAAGTTAGAAGATAATATTAAATGAGTGTCAAAGAAGAATAATTGTAGGCATAAATTACTTTTTTATAAAAAAATTTCTCATGGCACATAGCAAAATGTTCAAATATGTACTTAATAAATATTTTTAAATTTAATTATGTCTGTGTATTTTTATTGGCAAGGACAATGCACAGCCTGCATAATAAAGTGTTTATTTGAAACTGACTTGCTATTACAGTAAGAAAGAAATCAGTTGAGGAAGACTCTTTCAGGATAGTCACCTTGTTTGATTTATTTCTTACAAGTGTACAGAAGACTGCAGTAGATGATTTGCAATACAGTTTTGCCAGTCTTCTATCAAGAGTTGTAGCTTATTTATCTCTTAATTCTGGGCTAGCCTTTAACTTGCCTAGGCTACTAGAATGCAACTTAAGTCACAGTGTGTCAGTTCTGATCCTAGTACACAACAACTCTTGCATGCTTCCAAAAACTCTTTGACCTCTGCCTCTGATATAAGAACACATGGCCACCTTGATGGAAGATGTGAGACATAATGTAGGAGAACTGAATAAACCCAGCCATGGCCCATAAAGCTTCCAGTCACGAACTAACTGCAGATGCTTGAGCAAGCCCAGCCCACATTAGCAAATATGGGCTCAGATGGAAAGAATCACCCAGGGCTGGGCGTGCATGGCGGTTCACCCCTGTAATCCTAATGCTTTGGGATGCCAGTGTAGGAGGGTCACTTGAGGCCCGGACTTCCAGACCAGCCTGAGCAACACAGGAAGACTCTGTCTCTATAAAAACAACCACAACCAATAGAAAAATTAGCCAGGCATGGTGGTGTGTGCCTATAGTCCGAGATACTTGTGAGGCTGTGGCAGGAGAATCACTAGAGCCCAGGAGCTGGAGGTTGCTGTGAGCTATGATGACACCACTGCAGTATAGACAGGGCAGCAGAGTGAGACCCTGTCTCAACAATAACAACAAAAAAAGAATCACTCAGCCAACTCACAGAACATAGAATTGTAAGCAATAACAGTAATAGATAGTTGTCATTATAATTATTGGGGTAGCTTTTGGTACAACATTACTGTGGAAATTCACAACTAATAATATAAGTAGTCTCTATCATGGGAAACGTATTCATAAATATCTTTCTTCTACCTGTTACTAAAATTTGGCCTCTAGATTGAGCATTTTATGAAACTCAGTCTTTATACAGTATATGAAGGACCCAGGGCTTTTGCCATATTGAACCACGTGTCATTCCATGTAATTACTGTACCAGATTATGTTAAGAGCCTAAATTAATAAATAAGATATGGCATCCTACATTAAAACATTAAATTATTAAATTATGCATGGCAATCACAGAACAAAATTTCTCTGGTTAAATGGTTGACTTTAATTTCTTTTCCTAATCTAACAATGTTTACTGCCTTTAATATTTAACTTCATAGTTTCTAAACATTACCAGACCTCCACGAATAACATTAATTTATTTTAGTTCCCTGTAAAACCCAAGCAGGCCAAACCCTCATCAGATGTGGAATCAACCCAAATGTCCATCAATTCCTGAGTGGATTAATAAATTGTGGTTTATGTATACCATGGAGTACTACTCAGCCATAAAAAACGGTGAATTAATACCTTTTATAATAACCTAGATGGAAACGCAGACAACTCTCCTCAGTAAATTATCACAAGAATGGAAAAACAAACACCACATGCACTCACTATTAAATTGGAACTAATTGGTCAACATTCATGTGCACATATGGAAGTAAAACTCAGTGGAAATCAAGCAGGTGGGAGGGGGGAAGAAGGGATCGGTAAATTCACACCTAACGGGTACAATGCACACTACCTGGTGATGGGCACACTTATGACATTGATTCAAACTGTACAAAAGTGATTCACATAGACAAAACCTTTGTACACCCATAATATTCTGAAATTAAAAAAAAAATAATGCACTGATCAGTCTAAATCACATACTCTCACATTTCACAGTTGTTCTTGGAAACAGGTAGAATAACTCTTGGATTTAGCTCAATGAATTGTCTTTTTCACTTCAACCTGTCCCATCACTTCAGAAGAAATGTAGATCTGGAGCCTGTAGCTGTGGTACTGGCTTCCTGATTTATCATATACCCGATAATGACACAAGCAGCAGATCCATCCATGGGCTGCTTGCACAGCATGATTCTGGCAGGAATTCCTAAAGGCTCGGTCTATATGTAGCCTTTTCCATCAGACTTCCAAACATTTCAGTGAGCAAGCTATAATTTATGGTATATCCTTTTTTGCTTATACTGGCCAGAATGAATTCTTCTATGTTTATTTTTATTTTTAGATTTTAAATGTGATTATTTAAGATCAATAAGCACTTGGCTTTAAAAAATTAAACTTTATTTAACAAATAGGACATTTGAGCTTCAATATAGTTATTTATTTATGTATTTATTCAGCATATTATGGGGTACAGGTGTTTATTTTACATATATTGCATTTGCCCCATCCGAGTCAGAGCTTCAAGCATGTCCATCCCCCAGATGGTGCGTACTTGAACTTAAAAGAAGGATCATGAATATTTTGTATCCTTTATCATGTCTAGGCATATATTAATTACTTCATAAATACAGCTTTACCATCCACAGTTTGAGCCCAATTCAAAGTTATTCAGATTTTCAGCTAAGATATGTATCTAAATGTAAATTTATGACAAAAAGAGAATTGTTCCATTATTTGGACTTTGTATAAAATAATCAATACCAAGCAAGACTATTGATTTTATCCAGTCTAAACTTGACATTAATTAATGTACTCAGAAGATTTCAGCACTATCTTAAATAAATATTAAAGAATAATGCTTAATGAAGGGCTTAAAGATGAAACGGGATGAAAAACAAAGAAGGAAGAATCTATAATGTTCATTGTAATTATAAAGAGCTGTTGAAATTAACATGTCAGAGTGTAATCATTCATACTTTGATGAAGACAAAATTCTGAGATATTTGATAGAAAAATCTGCAACATTAGAAAACAATATTATAAATAATTATCACATGAAATAGCAGTGAACTGAACTACAGAGAAACCTAATAAGGATATAATGAATAAACATAAACTCAGTAAAGTCCTTCAAAATGTAGAAATAAACATCAAATTCTTTTTAAAACTTTCATTGCCTTTAAAAATGTCACAATACTTTCCCTCAGTGTTGGATCAGTGGGATTTACCCTCATTCTGGAAAACACTAGCTCCATTTTCATTGCCAGCTCAGAATCAGCAGCTTTCACTGCCTGTAAACTATCACCCCCTCTCAGCCACCTACTCTGACCTCATGTTTCCAACATCAGTTTAAAATCATTTCCTGGGGAAAACACACACACACGGAGATAACACACACTCACACACCTAATGCCACTACATAAATCCATTTTCCACCCCCAAATAAATGTTATTTTCTTCTTCTTTGCAAATCAATTGAATTTTTAGTCACTATATAATAACTGCCAACAGTCAAGTGACATCATTTCTTTTCCAAGTTTTCATTTTAAAACAAAAATTGAGAGTTCATGAATTTATGTCATTATTCTTACAAATCATTGATAAAGCTGTTAATTCCAACAAATTTCCATATATTTAGAAAATCCATTATCATTCTACCTAATAAACTAATGAAACCTCATCCTCTACAGCACACAAGGAACAAATACAGCCAAGAAAACCTTCTAACTAAATAAGGCAGCAGATTAAACCAATTATCAAACAATGATGGAGCTTTAATATAATCATCACTACTAACTAAGCAACAAGTCAAGCACTGAAGTAATAGATAAGTATCAGCGCTTAGGGACTAATGCAGGTTAAGATCACAATAGGATTTTACGAAAATTTAAACCAAGAAGAAAGGTTATACTTGAACACAGACAATAGAGTTTAACATTCACTTATCTATTAATGTTTTAATATCCAAAATTTTCAGTGGAATACAAACAAGAAATACTGATTTCTATATTCATAAGCTGAATTTGGAATTATTTCTCTTTTCTAAAAGTTTGGATGTGGTGTTAACAAGATATATCCAGATAATTTATTTTTCTTTTGTTCCTTGATAAAATTATCAAGAAAAAACTAAGTTTATAAATGAATATTCTTAAGGCTCCTATGAAACTTGCACTATTTTCTAAATTGACTTATTAAATATGACGATAATAAAATAAAAGTTATGTTAAGACACATCTGATTAGTTTTTATACATTTTGTGCCATTTTTTAAATTATGAATGATTCTAGCAATAACAAAAATATATTAGCTGCAAAGCAATTATTGCTTAATATGCAACTTAAGGCCAAGAAACAATACTACAAATCTTTAAAATCAAATACCTTACAGAATAGTAAAAAAAGAAAAAAATCCTTCATTAAAACACTAATTTCTTCTTATTGATGGGGATGTGGAATAGCTGTATGACTATCATAACCAGAAGAAATTGGAGCTTATAGTCAGCTAATTTAAGAAACAAGATATGAAATTAGTACCCTGGGGCTGAAAACAAGCACTTAGAATTGAGACGTGACATTAATTAAAGTAAGGAAAAGACTATAATATTACTGTGAAGTAATCATTATGCTAAGGAGAACATATAAAAGAGAATTAGAACTGAAAGAAAATGCCCAATTATCTAGACTCTGAATGAAGTTCAAATGCAATATCATGATCTCCCAAATGAAAAATTACAGTAGAACTTTTGAAAAATAATTCACGGTATGATCAAACCAAAATAAAATGTAAAACTAACAACAAAGGAAACTATAAACAAAAGAGGGAGGTGATGAGAATGAATATATAGATACCTTTATATTAGTGCTCACTAGTCCAAAAAAGTAGGAATGGACATAAAATTAATAACTTTAGTATTAAACACAATTTTTTCTTTTGTTCTTACCAACACAGTGATATTGAAACATTGAGGGGAGGGAGGCTTATCTTTTTATATTAAAAAGTAAGGAGTGTGGGGAGAGAGCAAGTGAGCTATCAAACACCCTAAATCCACTTGTGTGAGAGAAAGTGTGAGCTAGGGATGCAGTTGAGGAAGGGAATATTAATAAGTAGAAATGTTGGGAAGGATAAGAATGAAACACAAGAAGATAAAGAGAAGAAAAAAGATGAAAGAAGAAGACAGGAGGGAAAGAGTAAAAGAAGAGAGAGAAAGCAATATAGACTATGTTTTAGGGTTACTCTAAGTAACATGGCTACTGAGCAGTTCCAATTACATACAGTAACTGAATGTGAAACATTCTTCCCTACTGATTTCTCTTCACCTACAATGTCTCTCACCCCTTCTTGTTAGTTTGTCTGAATTGGCTAAGCCTTCAGGGTCAAGTTCAGATCACCTCTTTTGCAGGAAGACAGAATGACCTCTCCCATTCTTGAACTACTAAGGTGCTTGTTCTTCAATGTATTTTGAGATTTAATCATATTCTGCCTCTTTTATGTCTTGGTGATTGTTTATAATAAATAATTTGTTAGAACAGATGGTTAGGCATGCATAATGATGATTTGAACACTTATCCCTAGTTCCCTGCTGATGAAGCGATCTACATAACCAATCAAGGCTATTGAGCAAGTCAAAAGAAGATGATAGATTCTCATTTTGAAGAGCATCCAAGGTTACACAAAAACCTCATCACAAGAACATATTCTCTATTTGTTGATGAGAGTCTTGGTAAGCACTTGAACAGTCAAGCATTTTAACAGGGGAAAATTGGGGAAATTTTTTCTCATTTAACATTCATCAAGAAATTTTCCATTAGGATTTGAAAAATTATTCCTAACTCAAAGCAAAGCCATTTCCAGGTCTATTAATATATTTAAAAGCCATGAATACCAGGCATCTTAATTTAATTAATCTATTTGTTAGTCTATTCATTAAATAGAATCCAGTTTTTAACACGTGCCTAATACTGAGCTATGTCCTTAAGTTGATCAAAGAAGATGAGGCTCTGTCTTCTAAGAACTTGAAATCAAGTAACAGAGACCACCAATAATCAACACAAACACAAGTGTAAATGTAGAATCACAGTGATACATGTTTTGAAGTAAAAAGACCAGGTCCAATAGTCCTCAATCAGACTTCAGAGGATGAGTGAAATGATGAAAGAGAAGTCTATAATTTCAAAAGGGTAGAGTTGGCTTATTTTACTTACCATAATGCCCTTCAAGTTCATCCATGCTGTTGCAAATAACAGGATTTCATACTCTTTATGGATAAATAATCATATATTTATATATATGATAATTTATTTATCTGTTTATCTGTTGATGGACACAAGTTGATTTCATAACTTGGCTACTGTGCATAATGCTTCAGTGAACATGGGAGTGTAGAAATCTCTACAAAATATTGATTTTATGTCCTTTGGATACATACCTAGAAGTGGAATTGCTGGATCATATTATTGTTCTATTTTTATTTTTTGGGGAAAAATATTGTTCTATTTTTATATTTTTAGGAAAAAAATAGAACAATAATATGATCCAGCAATTCCACTTCTAGGTATGTATCCAAAGGATACAATATGCTAGTAAACAAATATTTGCCTCTCAACACAATGGTCAGAGTGGTGATTTCATCCAAATAATCATGATAATACTTTCACACAGGAATATGATTCACTTCTCACCAAGTAGATGTTTTCTGAAAGCCTCTGAAAAACAATCAATTGATCCTAACTGAGGAATGTAAGAAAATACAGCCTATTATCTTCCTCTAGATATTATTGTGCCCAAACATGATGCTTGGAAATGCTCATCTATATGAAACAGGCTGACTTAGAAAAAAACCCAACCCATGAAAGAGAAAAAAGAGAATCTCAGAAAAGCGGAACTGAAATGCTGAACTCCATCTCTATACATGAACTTCTTGTTATCTCAGAAAACACATTTCAATATTTTGGAGCCAATTTTAATTGAAAGTATTTCTTTAAATACAAGACATTGCAAATTTTACACAGAGACACATATGCACGCACAATATCCCCATGGTTTCAAACTTGCAATTAATCTTATTTTTAAAAATAATGTATAATTGTTGGGAAGGACATTTTTAGAATTATGAGTACTCAAAGAAAGAAGACAAAGCAGATTATAGAACTATATAAAATAGGTGTCAGGAAAAGTCATCTCAGGAGAAATTTTTCTTAAAAACCCTATGAGCAGGAACAGAAACAATTAATGCAGGGACATTTCACAAACATAGCCCCAGAAGCTGGTAATAGGACTTAATAATCTGTAAGAGCTGGACTTCTAACCTTTGACCTGGCCATTAGAACAAGGATGGATCTAATATTCTAAATGCCAAGAAGAGATGTGGTGAAGAATTAAGTGGGCAGAGAAATTGAAAATGAATTTGAAGATTTTAATGTTTTCAATTAACTTAACTAATTCCTGTAGAATTCGTACCTTGAATCTCCATTTTATGGTAATTAAATAATAAGGATGTTAAATAGTGACTGAGCATTCAGATTTGGGGCAGACACTAAAGGGCAATGCCACAAGCAGGGGCTAGAATCTTTATTAAAAGGATTTGTTCTGTAAAATTTGGATTCAGTCAAAAGGCCACACTCAAGGACCCAGAAGGCTACATGTGACCCCAAGACCCCAGGTTCTCCACCCCTGGGCTAGATAAAGCTTTCCTAAACTCCCTTCTTTCATGCTAATCAATAGTAGTAGATTCCCAAGCAAATGTAGCATTGGGCTGAGGACTCATTAATCAGGACTTCCTTTTATCTTCTTCACATTTTTTCATGCAGGAAAATTTTGTTTTAAAATAAAGCAATAGACAAAAATGAGTGAATCAGGTAAATATATATATATATATATATATATATATATATAGTTGCTTAGGTTGAAGGGGAGGAAGCTATAGGAAGTCCTGAGATCTTTTTGGTGTGCCACTCAGTTCCCCTTATCGCCCCAAGAAAACACTGATCAGTGGTTGCTTGTAATAGTTGTTGATAGACCACTTTTGTAGTACTCTTAGCGTCATCAAAATAGCCCAAGCTATACCTTCTGCCAAGCACTTTAGATTTAAGAAAGAGCTTTTGGAACAGATGACACCTCCACCCTTGTTACTAAGCTGTTCCTATGGTAGAGCATTAACATCGACCCTTGTAAACTAAGGGTTATATCCCAGGAGGTCTATTACTACATAATTACACTTGTATTCCCAAACAATTTTAGAAACACATCAATGCAAGACCAATTGCAATTTACAAATTATATATTAAACAGACTATAGGAAAATAAAATATTACTTATAAGAAACACATTTCTATTTAAAGGATAGGATTTTGCTATAGAACAAAAAACCTTTAAAAACTAGTATCAGGAGGACAATAAGACACCAGATGTTTTATGTTACTTTCAAGTGTGTACATGCAGATTGATTCTCAAGGGAAGCCTGTCACACTCTTCTGCTAAAACCTATGTGAAGCATCAGGGTCTTGGACAATTAGATGTAATCTAAAAGACTCAAAATGTTTACCAGTTTTCTAATAAATGCTATAGAAAATAATTGGAAGGTTTTATTCTTGTTTCACAAGTATTCACAAACTATTAAAAACATTTTATAAAGGTGCAGACTAAAAGAGGGAGAGAAATGATGGCTAAACAAGCAATGGCAAATTTGATTATAACTCCAGAGTGATTATAACTCAATGGTCAAGTCAGAGAATAATATGGAACTTTTGGACCATTCCTAAGCCTAAAATAAAACACTTAGCAAGACGTTGAGGCCGTACAAATTGAAATGAAGAATATTTAACAATCTCATTATCCATAGTAAAAACCAGCATTCATATAAAATTACCGCAAAGCCAATGGAAGAAAAAAGAGGCATTAATTTAAGCCCTTAAGTCTTAGACAAATAACTTGAGAAAAAAAAATACACATCAAACATTCATAACACGGGATAGTTCTCTCTAGGATCAACTGATTAAAACTCAAATTTCATCAACGTGAACAAATACCGTCAGTGTTTCCTTGATGAGACAGATCCATTTTGTGCAGTTTTGAAGAACAAAATTTGCTAACTATCCAAATAACAATAATTGTTGTTTGGCAGTCATTTTTTTCCCAATAAGTATGATCCATGTTATAAAAAAAAAGGCCCCTAGTTTAGCACACCACTTAAATAACTCACACTTGCTTCTTCCTCAAGATAATTATTGTGTCTGTTTGCAGCAGAAATGTTTTATATGATTCAATTTTGCCACAATAAATAGTGAAAAGATGTGCATTTAACTGTTCAGATACAAAACATTAATACATTTTACTGCTTTTTGAAGGACATTCTTAAATAAAATTGGCTTTTCTCCTCCTCTGATGGTGTGATAGCAAAGAATAAAATGACTACTGGAAAAATATTGTGCCACTGTCTGATTTTTGCTAAGGAGCAGCAGTTTTGTCCACCATTGCTTTTGTACCACTAGTGCAAAGGTCAACACATTGAAAAATTCCTATTACTATCTTAGTATTATTATCAAAACAGTTTTGTTTTGTTTCTAACCTTGCAGACCCCCTAAAAGTTATATTTCATGGATCTGAGGGATGTTGTCACTCTGAGAACCACTAGTATATGTCTTCAATTCTAAAAGCCCTGATACCTCTAACATACAGATAACATAAGCTACCAACTAGCATAAACAGTTTTATGAGAAAATAATCATGTGTGGAAAGCAACGTTATGTATTCCACATACAGGATCACATGCAGGTAGCAAAAGAATACAATCCATTCTTTCTAACCCTACAAAGCCAACTCTAAATGTAAGTAGTTTAAAGAGGTCCCAAGATATACTTTTACTAATACCTGTTATTGATTCAAGATTGGAAAGATGAATCCAGTGCAACTTGCTCAATCTTGCTGACCAATCTCCTATAATAATCTACTTTTGAGAATTCTTTATGATCTGTACTGTTCCTTTCACTTGACCACTTGCTTGTGAGTGATAAGGCCTGATGGTGACAAGTTTTCTCTTCATACATTTCTTAAATAGAGTTATCGGGATGATACCATCAGGCAATCAATGTGTCATAAAATAACTGACAGACAACAGTGACTGCAGCCCTTGAAGTATGAGGAGGAACTGAGACATTTTGATTCATTTTGAGGAGTATTTAAAGTACATTTGGGCCACCAGATATGGTTCAACTTTATTTCAAATAGGGAATCAACAGTGTTGATAGAAGTTGCGATAGAAACA
Source organism: Cheirogaleus medius (assembly GCA_008086735.1). NCBI lineage: Eukaryota > Metazoa > Chordata > Mammalia > Primates > Cheirogaleidae > Cheirogaleus > Cheirogaleus medius. Next base: position 93,347,868 of record VBSM01000272.1, on the reverse strand, counting down.
GGTTAAGAGGAAAGAGATGAGAAAGATGGGCCACGACTTTAGAAAAATAACCACCTTGTGCAAGCTGCTTTTCTCTCTGTTCTCCACAGATAAATAATATTTCTCAATCCTCAATTCAAAATTAAGAGCAGAATGTAACAGAAAAAAAAGCAAAATATATTTTAGGGAAAAAGAAAAGAGGAAGAGAAAGAGGAAGAGAGACAAACAGAGACAGAGAGAGATGGGAACAGGGGCAAGGTAAAGACAAAACACAATGAACCATTATATAATATTATGCTTTTTAACAAAAGGAAAAGAGGCTAGATGTGGACTGTAATCCCAGCACTTTTGGAGGCCAAGGCAGGAGGACTGCTTGAGGCTAGGAGTTCAAGATCAACACTAGCCTGGGCAACATAACAAGACCCAGACTCTACAAACAAATAGGATAAAATTAGCTTGGTGTGGTAGTGCACTCCTGTAGTCCCAGCTACTTGGGAGTCTGAGGCAGGAAGATCACTTAAGCTCAGGAGTTAGAGGCTGCAGTGAGATGTGATCACCTTGGAGATAGAGTGAGACCCTGTCTCAAAAGAAAAAAAAATTTAAAAGGAAAAAAAAGCAACTTCAAATGTTAAAAATACAATATTTTCCTTTAATGGAGAAGAAGAAAATAAAATATTATATGAAAGAGTTATAATGAATAAAATTATAACAGTAGCAACAAATTGTGAAACCATTCAAAATATTAATAAAAGAGGCTTTAACACAACTATCATGTATTCATTAAATGAATGGCTCAATAATTTACGCAACGAGCATTAATCTACAATGCCAGAGACCATGTATGGCACTTTACATCCAATGAACATATGACTCAGTTTTTGCTTCGAAAAACGCACAAACCAATGAGAGGACAAAATACCTCCCTATTCAATCTGAGCTCCTAGTCTTCTAGTGGAGTAGAGCATTTCAAGTCCTCCCTGCATTCCTTCAACCTCAAACATCTACTACTACATCCTCCCACTCAGCAGATGAGTGTGTCTCTAATTTTGTTGAAAAAGGAAATAGTAAAAATCTAAAGGGAACTTCAACCTCTCCCCTTCCACCAAGTCTACGGAGCATCTTGCTTCTGTAACCATCTGCTTTACTTTCTTCTCGTTCCAGTGAGTAGATTATCCCTGCTCTGAATCAGATCTTCCCTGATATGTAGTGTGTGACACAGTGGGGTTCTCTCTCCTTGAACTATGTGCACTTGGCTTCTGGAGCTCTTTTTTCTTTGTTCTCCTCCATCTCAGTCTCAATCTTGTGACTGAGTATGATTGAATGATTCAGTATGTGATTAAATATGATTAACCTCATATTCCAGACTCCCCATGGGAGATGCCCCAGATCTTAGCCTAGTATCACTCGTACCATTCACCTTCCTCCTTTGAAGATCATATTTCGTCCCATAGCATCAAATAACATCTCTGTGCTTTCATCCTCAATAAACAACTCTAATCTTGATTTGTTTATTGAATTATGGACTTATATTTAAAAAGAACAGTATTGTATGTCTAGTAAAATAAAGTCATCAAGACTTGAAAAATACTGTTACATGCAATTTATTATTTAATTTGAGTTTGGTAGAAATGTAGAAAAGATTAATTACAAAAGAATATACGATGGATTTTATAATCTCTTTTTCCAGATGAAAGTAAACATACACTTTTGTTTGGAGAATAACCCTTTGCCTAAAGCTGTATTGTGTGAAGAATTAATTTTGTTGCCTCTTAAAGGATAATACACAACAATTACATGTTTCCTGAAATAATATGTGCTCAATGATTTATTTTTATGTACATAGTACTTTGATGTATCCCTCTATTATACTGCTGTTATTAAACACACATTAGATTCAAGCACTTTTTGCCTCTTAACTTTTTGATAATCTCGACAATTATTATCTGCATTTAATTAAATAAAAAGCAGAAGCTGCCGGATTAAGGAACTAAGTTGGCTTCATCTATAAGTCGTAGAGCCATTATTCAGTCATATATTCTTTATCCTTTAATAAAGGACAATATCTAATGATAGTTTTGTAGTAGAGAAAGATGCAATCTCCAACTAAATTTTTTAATAAAATCTCAAAATACAATATTCAAAAAATAGCTGATATAAGGCATTCTGGGGTACTTTCATGAAAAGATGCAGATTCATAATAATTTATTGTATTAATCTGATATACCCTAGAAATTATTAAGCATAGAGGAAATTATTTTTTCATTGTGTAGGATTCCCATTTTCCCCTATTTTCTTTCTTTTTCCTGGCCCAGAAAATCAGAGTGCATTGAGTGCTCTGTGACTGGCCAGTTGTATGCTTTTTCCTGCAGGCTTGAACCTTACCTAGGGCTAGAAGGCACCAAGAAACATTCTGATGCCCAGATAAAGTTAGTTAGGTTGTTGCCCAAAACTGTGAAAGATCAAGCATGTTGCTAAACACATAGAAACTAGCCTTGGCCTAAGACAAATTTCTGAAACCCTCACATAAACTTTATAGCATGACCTCCTCATTAAGAACATACCTGGGTAGAACATCTTTTCCCACGGTCTGTCATGAGGATGCTAAAGGTCTCTGTATATAAATTCCCCTAATACTGTGAATGATTGGGATTGATCACCCTGGCGCTTAGTGGTTCTTTGTTTGGAATCCCAAATGGCCCCATCTCGGGACATTTTGGAGTAATCCTTTGCAGGAACTTCCCTGTCACAGCTTTAGGGGCAACTCCAGCCATGAGTTCAGCCAGACAAAACACATTATATACCTGAACTTAGAGAGTAATTATGAGCATGTGATATCTAACACCTAACTTTAATTATGTACAGAAAATATATACCCTGTGTCTCCCTTACATAATCTAACTGGCATTTTGTGTTTAAGATGCTTATTTTGAAACATTAAGTGAGTTTTTACCACATGCCAAATACTATCTTAACAGTTGAAGAATAAAGAGATGAATTAGATACCTGTCCTACCTTCAAAAAGTAAATAGTTAAGATAAAGAATATAGTATTTTAATTGATTCAACAATTTGACTATATATTTGCAAGAGAGGCAGTATAGCAAATATTCAATTAGTTCAACCCATTGTCAAAGTCTTACAACAATGTAAAAAATGAGATGGAAGAAATAGTTCAGTGGGAAAAATATTTTCACTGAACCGTAATGAACATGTTTTTAATTTTAATTAACTATTAAATGAAACGAGGGAAAAAAGACAAGATATAAAATGTTAGGAATAGTGACAAGTAGAGTTATTGTAATTTGCCACTATGAAGGAAAAAATGTTTAATTTTATAACCATATTCTGTGAAAGCTAACTGATATATTTAGTAAATTTTCATATTAAAAATATCTGTGGTTCATGTATAAAACAACACAACTCAAATACTTAAATTGCATCTCTCAAGAGTTTCCAGTCAGTGCAGAACCATATTTAACTGGTAATTCATATCATTAATCTTAAACAATAGAATCATACCTCACTTACAACAGGCTCATTCTTAGAAAGGCACTTTAAGGGCAAGATGTTTATATTCAATGAAATATAGAAGTATAATTTATTCCAACCCCTGCAAAAAGTATTATTGATCTTTATATATTGGCAATGACTCTAGCAACTAAACAACTTTCACATATATGTTATGCTATTATCACAATTACTTGGACATCAGAAAAAATATGTATTAAAATAGAAGTCATTATCATAACTATAGTAGAAGAAAATATGGACTTTCACCCACAACCTTTGGTGGTGATACCTGAGAGTTAGCAAATAATGAGGTTGATTTATCCTATACGTTTTAGATATATGATCTGATTTAGAAACAAATGTATACAATGGCAAATTCCTGAAATTCCAATATTTTGTATGCTAGATAGTTGTCCCAATACAATAAAGAGCAGGGAGGAAATACATGAGCTATGCCATAAAGAATTTTGGATACAGGTAGAAATGTCCTTATTCCAAATTCCTAAACTAAAGAATACAAATAATATAGTCTCTTCTCTTCTTCTCGACATTACTATTCACAAGAAATTAGAAATTTAAAAAAATCCATCTACTGTAGGATTTTCAAATTATGGCTTGCTCTTACAATTTGATAAATTCAATTCACCTTAAAATCCATGTTTTATATAGAGTTCTTATCTATGCTTGACAAAATTGCAACACTTAATTTCATAGCCAGAGATTTTCAATTAGCATACTCATTTTTGACAGCAATTTGGATGCTGGTATGACAGCTTCAGTATAGCTTCAAAATTGAAAGTGCCATCAATGGTCAAATTTACCCTAGAGTGCTATTTTTCAACTTTTACAACAGAAATTAAACTGTTAATGAAATTCAGTTGTATGAAAATCTGGCCTCATTTGGCAGAATTCTTGGGTGGGACTTAAAGCATGGGATACGGTACTTGTTAGTAGGTGCTTATTGAAAATAATCAAGAACTTATGATCCAAATTTTCTTTTAAAAGTATTTGATTATGGTTAGTTGAACAATTCAGCTTTTCAAATATAAGAACTTTTTGTGACATAATACATAAAAATGAATAAAATTACACTATGAAATTTAAATAATTAAACTGCATGATTATTCATATATTGCAGCTGCTTTTACTTTAGGGGAAATGTATTTCTGTTTACCATGTGAAATTTAAGTACTCTAAGCCCGACAACATATACTAAGAACATTCAAATATTTGTTAAATATATTAATAAACTGTGGAACAAGATTAGATAATATCCAAATGGTACATTTTGAATAAGATTCTGAAGTAACCAGGATTAAAGAAGAAAAATATATAATTATTCTTCCACTAAATATATTTTAAATCTTAGTAATGGCATCAAGGTTGAAGCAAAGTCAGTTTATATCATATCTACTGGATAGTGTTGAAGAAATAAGACTAAAATTGTCAATAATGATGCACTTTGGAACCAGTTGCTCTACCTTACTGTTCAACATTTTCTATAAAATCCTTTATATCTTGAATTACCTAAGTAAGCTCCATTAGCACTACAGTCTTGTCTCAAGTGCTTATGTACAGTAAATTCAATATATTGAAAGTTTTTGAACTTATTTTTAAATGGAAGTAATACTCAAATAAAAAATTAAATAGGAAATAAGCAACTGACAAAGTTACTATGCAGGGGGAAAATGTAGGCTGGGAAACTGAGGTGGAATGACACTTTTCAGGAAAAAAAAATGTCCTGTCCCTATGCAATAGTGAAACCAATTGGGATACAGACCTTGCATGAAAAAAAATCTGATTTACTTTTTGAAGACATAATTTCATTGTAGGCTCTGAAGTTAGTGAGAGCCCCACCACTTACTAGATTTATAGTGCTGGGCAGGTCATTTAACCTTTCTGGGCTTCAGCTATCTTAACTCTCAAGTGGAGGCCATTAATCAAAGCTAACCTATGTTGCGATAAGAATAAAATCAACAATACCTGTGAAACACAAATAGGAGTAATAGTTAATTAAGTAACTCACTATTATTATGGCTGCTATTGCCAGATATTTTAAGGCCTCCAGTAAACCCTAAACAAGATAAATCAGTATCAAATAAATAAGGAAAGCAGAAATTTCTTACTGATTTTAGATTTGATCTTTGGTCACTCTCTAAAGAAGCAAACTATAAAACAGTATTTTACTGGATATGATTTTCTTACCACTACTATCTGAGTTTGAATAAAGTAAAATTTCAGTGTGAGAATAATTTTTGAGAAATAGTTTTTATCCTACTGAATTGTTTATTCAAAGACTGGCTCAAAACAAAAGCATCATTTTAGCAACTGCTACATTTGTGATTAGCCTCTAATTGACTTGAAAACCAGGGAATTTGATGTTGCTAATAAATCTGTAGTGTATAGCTTTATTTATTTATTTTTACCACATATCTTGATTTTTTTTAATTACTGATCAACTCTGTTTTACTTTTCTCACTATTCATATGATTTTTTTCTTCTGTTCTAATTAAAATCAATGTATAAAAAAAGTTTTCTAAAGACTTAATGTAAACAGAAATAGACTATTAAAAATCTAAAATTATTACTATGAAGAAAATATTTGAATGGAGAAAATGACAAATGAAATGAACCTATTTTTGTAAGTATTTCTTATAATAGCAAGTCATGATATAGGTAAAGTTTTTTTTAAACATCTTCATCACTTAGCTTTTCTATGTTTTACATTTTTGTGAATAGCTTTGGATTATTTTTACTTGTAAAAATAATGTTGCCAAAAGGAATCTCTAAAAAGAGAAAAATATAACTAAGAAATTAAAAGTTATTTCTAAATCTAACACTCAGAATTAATATTTGCTGAAGTTATTCTAAATATTGCCTTTTTTACATACATATACCCAAACACACCATGAAATGCAGCATGGATGTATACAGTTCTACATTTACATACACAGATTCATGATAAACATGCCATCTTGAAACGTTTATGTTATTCCATATTATGGTATAAGCAGCATTTAATACATATAACATGACGAGCTTATAAATTGCTTCCAATTTCCACCATTACCAACTGTCTTGCAATGAACAATGAGTGTGCATTAATATTACAGACATTTCATTGGAATAAATTCCTAGAGGTGGAATAACTAGAAGAAAGAGTATGCACTTTGCAGAGCAGTTTCAGAGAGTTTATATCAACTTTGACTCATACCTACAATAAATGACAGTGAATAATTTTCCAGTTTTATCAATGAAAGTTTTTATTAGCCTTTTTAGTTCTTCAGGATTAAAAAACATGTCATTATTATTGATATTTTGCCAGTACTAATGAGATTGAGCATCTTTTAAAACATATTTTGCCATTTGTAAATTAATCATTTGCCTTTTATTTTTCTCTTTGATGGAAAGTTCTCATGCATATTAGAGATACCCCCATCTGTAGCATTTCTTGCCAGTTCAATCTCCAACTGTGTGACTGAAGTCTCCACTTGTCTCCATTTTCGCTATTTTAACTGTAATCAATCTCTTACTCGCATGTGGGTTACTACTATTAACTTCACATCCTGATTCATTTAATGCCCCTTCAAAGTACTGTGTACTCAAGAATCAATTCATTTTTATTTAAAACAAAGTCAAAACATGTGGCATGGATTTTTTTAATTTCAAATTACTACTGATTAACTTAAAGAAAATCCAAATCCTACTATGGTCTATGAAGTTCTATATCATATCACTCCATTTCTAATCACTCTGTCTTTTTTATTCAGTATCTATTACTACATAAAATTATCTCAAATTGTAGGCTCCCAATATAATAAACATTTATTATTTCATACATTGTATGAGGATCATAAATCTTAGAAAAAATTGAGCTAGGCATTTCTGGCTCAAGAACTTTAATGAAGTTGCAGTCAAGCTGTTTGCTAGAGTTACAATCTCTGAAGACATTTGGGGCTGGGGATTCATTCTAAGCTCACTCACATGGTTGTTGGCAGGAGACTAGTTCTTCTCCCTGGGAACCTCCCCACTGGGCTGCTCACAACAGGATTTCCCCCAGAGCAAGTGATCCAAGAGAAAGAAAAAACAGCAGCCAAGAGGAATCCAGAGCGTCTCTTAAAACTTAATCTCAGAAACAACATCAATTCTGCCTTATTGCATTGGTCACATAAACCAATCTTGTTACAATGTAAGAACAGACTCTTTAGTGGTTTGTTATTACACATTGCTAACTATACTCCAGCCACAGAACCTTCTTTCTGTTTCTTGCATATTACCCACTCATTCTTTCTTTAGAAACTTTGCATTAGCTGTTCTCTTTGCCTGGAACATAATATGACTGATTCTAATAAAGCATTCAGTTTTCAGTTCAAATGCATCCTCCCTGAAGAAAATTTTAACCTCTCTAATTGTGTTTACTTATTAACTTTCTCATTCTCTCTTCTTTACTAGAATATATGCTACATGAGAACAAAGAACATCTATCTACCCTGCTCACTGCCAAGCATAAAGCAAATGCTTGGCAAATGATAAGTATCTTTGTGAAAATTATTTATATACTAGCATCTATATGATAAAAAATTAATAGATAACCCTTTTATGTAATATATGGCAAATATTTCCATGTTTTTATTTTTCCATCTTATATTTTGCATTTACATGGAGATAAACACAAAACACTAATGCACTAATATGTATATTTGTGTATATCCAATTATAACTATTGCTTAAAAATTATTTAAGTCTCTATGGTAATGGGGAGGAGAAGGGAAGACATTTACTGAAAATTTATTATAATATGTAGTAAAAAAATAAAAACTTTTCTAAACCATTCTAAATATATGCATTTTTCACATTAAGAAATTGAGTTTCAAAGAAATTAATTAACTTCTCCAAAGTCACAGAAATAATGCTGAAAAAGCAAAAATATTTTAACTAGATCTGTGGGATGTCAAAGACATTCCTCTTTGTAGTTCTACTCCATAGTGGAAAGCCTGAGTCAACATGTTGAAAATTCCACAACCATATTTATTTTCTCAATTTTTTTTGTTATCAGAGAAACGGTATTAATACATTTCATTTTTAATTTGTTAACCTAATATGTTTCTAATCAAGATGCATTGATAATAAAGGAATCAATAACACACACAAATAAAATGACTAACATTAGGCAGTGTTCAACCAATTCCAAATCTCTATTTTCCCATGACAGCAAAATGTATGCCTATCTTCCAAAGCAGCATGGCAGTATAAAACATATATACAGATTTCTAAAAACAATATTCCATTATGCAGCTCTTAACATCTAAAAGGGGACAAAACCAACAAAATGAGCATGCTACATACTTATAATGAAGTGTAGAAGCATCATAGATTTTTTTCCCATCATAATAGCAATGTTTAAGCTCATTTAGTGCAAGCTCTTAATTTCACAGGGAGAAACTGGCTATTTCATTTATTGTTAATTTTCACATTGTATATTTTGGAACACATATTTCCCCATTATGTTTATTTATTTCTCCCAATTAATTTCTATTACATTACCTTATTAATTATTCTGTTTGTGCTGTCTGGATTTGTATTTTTCAGTGTTTGTTTGATGACCATTCCCTTCAAATAATCAGCCTTTTGTTAAGTTTCCTGAGTTCAATTGCAGTTCCACACAGATCAAGAAATGGAAAGTGTCCAGATCTGGGTTCCGTTCATTTTTTTCTTCTGCTTGTAACAAATTACTAACCATAAATACTGTTAAAGAATTTCTTAGACTAAATTTAAAAATAAGGTGAGATTTCATAGAATACTTCCTTGGAAGATTTTACCCCCAATAATAGCTGTTTTGTAAAACTTGGACTTTCTACAGCTGCTGAATTTTTGAGTTTCCTAGGAGACAGTAAGCTAGCGTCACTTTCTTAAAAACGATGAAAGCTCTCTTAGTCTGGGTCTATGCCTTGTTGATTCACAAGAATGAATCCTTTGATAAAAAGACTAGACAAGAATGCATGCATTAGATGATGAGATTTAAAACTATTTATGACAGACTTTATATAGAATTATAAAGTCAGAAAAGTATGATAAGACATTAGGATAAATTACATACATAATTATATAGGAGGATTTTTTTTCTCTCTGCCTTAATCAACACCTTTCAGGAAAATAACATAGAGAGAAGGACGCTTGTCTGCCTCTCTCTTTTTCTTTCTTTCTTTCTTTCTCTTTCTCTCTCTTTCTTTCTCTTTCTTTTTTTCTTTCTCTTTCTCTCTCAATAAATAAATAAATTCCAAAACCAAAGACAGGTTGATTCACAGAAAGTTCTTTTAAAACTGTTTAATAATACATTTATGATATTTTCCACTGGAATGTTTATGATGAGCATCATTAATTTAGAAAATCATCATATATGAATATCTCCTCTCAAGAATTTTCATTTCCTTTTTTTTCCTCAAAAACTGATCATAGTGCTTTACATGTAGTTACAGTTGAAAACTGTTCCTGAATTTCATTTATTTTGACTGCAATTGTTTTGGTTTACATCTACGAGTGGTCAGTCAGTTAAGTGACAAAAAATGCTATTAAAAGTCCAATTCACCTCTCTCATATATACTATTATGCTTAAAAGCTTTCTGTATGGCCCCCAAAACTTAATATAAAGCTATACCATATATTAAATATAATGTGAGAAGTATTATATTTTGAATAATTAAATATTTAATTAAATTGTCAATTTCTCACAACCTTTCAAATTGAGAATTACAGGTAAATAGGGATTCTAGTAAAAACTTATATGATATTATATCCTTTTTTATCATTTTAAAATCAAAAAAACATAAACAATGATTCAGAATCTAAATTAACATTGCTAAAGTCAAGATTGTTACAGCTCTATTGCAGTTACCTACAACCCTAAGGTGTCATGTTTTAACACAGAAAGGGTATATGTTTTGCTCTTGCTTCATCTCCAGCTAAGGTCAGCAGGGGGCTCTCTCATCATGGCACTCAGAGACTCAGGATGATGGTAACTCCACAATCACCAAAGTGCTGCAAAGTGCTTCAGCCAAGAGGGACACATGCCACTCTGACTCACACTTCATTGGTCAATGTTTGTCACATGCCAGGCCCAACTTCAGAGACAACTGAGTACAAACCTAGCACATAGTCAAAAACAGTGGGAGCTAGGTATGTTTAGTAAAGAACATTTGTAAATTGTCAAAGATACGGTTTTGAGTAGCAGCTTTTGGTAAAGTGAAAAAAATGAAAGCAAGATCATGAGGCAAATGATTTTAAGTTAATTTTATTTATTTTGTTCATTTAATTTTTTGTGCAAGGGCTTAAATGCATTGGTTTCCTTCCACTTCTGTTCTTCTGGTTATCTTGAAATCAGAAAAGAATACACTATAGTGACTTTGTTGAAAAATGATTGCATTTATATATTTTTTAAAAAAACAAGCATTATACTTAAAAATAATTGTGTTTTCAGACATTTAATCCATTCTATATCAATATCAGCTAGTGAATCACAATAACTTGCTGCTTTTGCCTGTCCAAATACTGTGCCATCTTTACTAAATCAGAAATATAGATTTGAAACAAAAGAAAGCTTTAAAGTTACAATGATGATCTATAGTAAGAATAATAAACAGCTAACAATTATTTAGTGCTTACTAGGTGCTTCACATTATTCTGTTTAATTCTTGTAACACTATAAAGTAGATATTGTTATCATCATTTTATCAATGAGGAAACAGTCATAAAGACATTAAGTGACTTGTTCAGAGTCAAATGGCTAGTAAATACTGAAGATGGAATTCATATATGGCTAGAAAACAAGTTAATTATATTGACTCTACCTTGTTTCTCAAGAGAGTACGTGTGTGCCTGTATAAGTGGTATAGATATGTATTGCTTGTGTTTCCAAAACTAAAAAGTGGTATCTATGTAATCATAATCACAGAATGAAAAACACATAGGAAATGTAATATAGTTTTTTATTTTATAATTAGCTCTGATTATGTGTTTGCTATATTTTTCATACATATTTTCCATATTCTACCAATATATATTTATTATCCATTATGTGTATAGCTTATGGGTAGGTGACCTCTACATATTATATTTTAAGAAAAAGATGCCATTTAATATTCATTTGCATAATTCTAAGATTAAAATTAGGTAATGTGTGAAAACACTTCATAAAGAGTAAATCCAAAAGACTCACATAAATTAACAAGTATTATTCTCGTTGTAATATCTCAGAAAGTAGACAATATGATATACTACATATACAGTGTGTCCCCACCATGTTCTTTAGTCTTCTTTAGGGAATACTCTTGGGAACATTTAGGGCATAATCAGTATATCAATGTAACAGATCAAATTCATTAGAATCTAAGGGGCCAGGAAATTCGATCCTAGGAAAACACATCTATTTGTCACAATAAGACAGATAAAATGGCACAGAGATCCCTGAAAGAAGTGTGCTCTCAAGAAAATAGTTCTGCATTTCTGTGTATAGGTCCTGCATAGGCAAGGAAGAGGACAAAGAACAGAGTTACTGGGAGAGGTAATAAATCAAACAAACTAAATAGAAAAGGGAAAAGAGGAAGATATAAATATTAATAGAATGAAAGGCCAAGTACCTCAAAAGGCAACATTCGGTGGAACTAGACTCAAGCGTAAGAAATGTAAAAATACTTTTTACTACTAAACTGATTCTCTTTTGCAAAATTTCATTCTGTTTGATCACAGGAAATGTAATATAGGGGAACACAAGTAAACCTAGTCATTTGCAGGTTCCTGTATTCATATTAGAACTTCCCCCTCTCCCTGTTTCTACATGGCATCATGTTAGTTGGGGTAAATACCTGGCTTTGGCAATCAATGCCAGCATCCACTTATACACTTCCTCTTGTCTTCTGGGGGTCACTGACATCTATGTTTGTTGGCCTCTACTGCATGCCTACAGCTCCATTATGGTTTCTGGTCTTTGGTGATTGCATTCTGCAAATCCCTGATTACTCTTGATATTATCTTATACATTTTATGCATTGATTTCTTTGGGACTTCTCTTTTCTTGATCAAATATAGAACGTACAACATTTTCCTCTTTATAAGGCATGGCCTTATGATGCAAACATCTTTTAAAAGTATGCTTTTTTCCATGGATTTTAAAAATCCTATTTTAGACATGATAGGTAATAAATTTATATTTTGTTCATTATATTTGACTGTGTAGGCCCTTTTCTGGGGGCAACTATCATGATCAGATTGGATGTTGAAAAGGAGGAAGGATTAAAAGTGAAGGAAGAGAGGAAATGAAAGAAAAGAAAGGAGGAATGCAGGAAGGGAGAGCAGAAGAAAGGAAGAAAAGGAAGGAAAGAAGGAAGGCAAGAAATTAAAACTATGATAATAAACGACACATGACTTAATTCCGTAATCTGTGCTGATCAGCAGAACAAAAAAGAAACACACACACACACACACACATACACACACACAAAGTCAAAAAATGGCAGGATTAGCAAGTTTCATGACTAACGTATGGTCGGTAGTGTAGAAGTAAAGATGACCTGGCAAGTTGGATTAGGTGAATTAGGATAGCTATTATAAATTCTAGATAAATGGAAAAAAAGAGAAATGGAAGAATACTGCCAGTACTGCTTCTGGTACTTGAAAACCAGCTAAAACTAGCAACCTTCACCCTTTTCTTAAAGTCTATCTCATCACTCTTACTGGGTACTTTTAGTGTAGTGTGCCTGAGCCAGGTCATCCCCAAACCCATAATTAATAAAGGTAAAATGTATATATGAATACTTCAGCACAATTCAAGGCATTGTCAGGATCCATCTTGCTATGCTATAGAATTGTTTGATTATTGATCCTCATTACTCACTCACTTTGTTTCATTTTATTATTATGCATTTTGTTTTTTGCTATGGCCATTGGATAATGTCTAACACATTGTCTGTAAGATTGTACCTCATCTATAACTATCCCTTGACACAGGAGTGAATAAATGATTTCTGGATAGTTATACCCCTTGGACTTGGTTACCTCATTTCATTCTTAACTTTCTTTATGTGCTCTTACCAAACCTCATCCTTAATTCTTTCTATGCCTGGCCATTTCAGGCAAAAAATTTTCCCTTCATCAGTCTCCCGATTGCTTGCTTAAAATTGTGCCCTAGATGACACCTTAGGACTCTGAACAAAACTCAATTTTTTAAAAATTGATGTGAACCTACAAAGGTGTTTCTGTTTTTGTCCATCTTTATGTCTCAGATCATTAGAAGTAATGAACATTCAGAGCAAGTTATGAAGTACATTTATTCACATTTCAGTGCCCATCATAGAAAATACTTCAGCTTCAAACTTAAATGGAACAAATTAGCCTCAGTTTATGTGACTGCAAAATGGGGATAAAAATACTTCTTTAATAGAGTTAATATAAACATTAAATATGCTATGCACTAAGTGTCTAGTCCAATACCTAATACACAGCAACACATTTAAAAATGGATTGTGCTCCTTCTGGAATTTATTTGGATATTTCTAATATTTCTAATATAATATCAGGTGCCAGTATGAGTATTAATAATAAAATTGACTCTCTAAAGATTCATTCCAAAAAGCATCATGTTATAAACTGGTCTATTGTGAAGATGAATACAGAAAAAAAAATCTAATAAGCTTTTATAGTTGGGAAATACAGTGATATAATTATTAAAATTTTGACATTATATAACTTTAAAACTTATATTTATGTAATGATACTAATGCACATCTTTACAAATATTAGGTTTCTAAAAATTAACTTCAGAAACATCAAAGGACCAAAACAAAATGAAATTATTTATACAACACTAATAAATTTAAAGTAGTTTAAAACTATATGATACATATGTGTACTTTCAGTTTTATAACTGAAAGTACACATATTAAACTCTAAAAGTTTATGTGAGAGAGATCAAGCAATTTTGCTATATTTATAAATCACTTAGATTTGCCTATCTGAAAGAGATATTAGATTAGCAATTTAATATTTTCATTGTGTTTTGCCATAATGAGAAAGAAGCCTACATTGGCTTAATATTTATTTGCTCTTGTCATTTTTATAAATTAAATTTAAAAGCTTTACAATTCCAATAAATGTAGAAACATGGGTATAAATTTGTACAAATTACAATGCAACTATTACTATCTGAATGTTTGCATGAGGTATGTTTATGTGGGGCAAATATCATAGACAAAAAGATTTATGTTTAGCTTAGAAAAAATTAACAGTTATGAATCCAATCAAAGGAACTGCATTTTATTTTATTAACATATATATATTTTATTAACATATATATATTGAATAATGCCTAATATTATGCATTCAGTTAATAATATACTTATTTCCTCCTGCAAATAGATGGAAAATCAAGGAACATTGAAGATTTCAGTATTGCCAGGGGAAAAAAAGGGCATTTGCACATCATAAATATCAATTTCACTAATAATTTCTCTGTAGTTTGTATTAAAAGTATAGAATTTATATAAAATCTTGATAATTAAATCCTTATGAAAATGAACTAAAATGACTTAGTAATAATTCTAATTTCAATAAATTTAGTCTTGGGAACTTATCTGTATGCTTATTTTTTTATTGCTATGACCACACTTTTTTTTATTCCATCATTTGCACCCGGAAAATAATACAGTTTTCAGTAGACAAAATATTCTGAATTCTACTTAAAATTAACAAGAAAAGGGGATATTATTTTCTCTGATCTTAACTGTTTCTATACTGTAAAGGTAAATGATGATCATCTATAACAACAGTAATTCTTAGTTGCATATGTCATAAAGCCATCTTTCTAGCAGATGATAAATATCTTAAATTATTTTCTTAACTTTTGGAATTAAGCACATCTTAGTATTTCCTAAAATGGCCATAATCTCCTCATTGCCTGCAGACTCTAATCCAGAGTCCAGGGATAAAAAATCTTCTTCCTGTGATTGATTATGATAGTTCATCATTTGGATTAATGTTACTACACAGACTGTCATTTCCTTTGTCCTTTAATGTCCTTTAAATGTCCTTCATTTCTTTTAAGTGATTAAAAATTAATAGAAAATTGAAAGAAAAATAAAATGGCCTTTTAAGCCATGAAAAATACTATATTTTACAATAATTGCTTCCCTTGTATGTGTTTATTATAATAATTTAGGATTTAAGAATATAGTAAAGATTAAATCTTTTTGGGAATTTCAGTTATAATAACTCATAACTTCAACTGGAATAAATAATCTATTCTATTATTTAATGGAACATTATTAGTTCATTAAATGGATACTTAAACCACAGAATATGCTATAAAACGAACAATAGAAGATGAATCAAGAGGGGCAAAGGTTAACATCTACTGTAGAATTATACTCATGGAAACATATTTAGGGAGCATGGCAAATGCACACCTGGTAAAGCATAATTTGATTAATTATAGCCAGCATGAATTCAGGCAGGGGAGGTCATGCTTAACAAACCCATTACAATACTTTGAAGTTATTACTGCCAAAATAATTCAAATTCAATTCATAAAGTGCAGCTAGACTTTAAGAAAGCACTGGATTAGAATTATCATAAGATGTTAATAGATAAATTAAATATCATGTAATGGAAAGTAAAATTAATTAAGATAGGAGAGTATCTTTAGAAGAGAAAGCAATAACATTAGGATGGAAATATTTCAAACTAAAAAAAGAATTCATAATGGAGATGAAAATTGTTAAAATCCTGTGTTCTCATTGACAATAGAGAAAGATTACTATGGTTTACTATAAAATAATATATTGTTATAAGTACCGACATTAAGAAAAAAATAAGGACGTAGAAAAACTAGAGTGATGTAATTTGAAGGCCATAGAAAATAGCTATTTTGGATTATGTTTCCTCTAGTTGTAGGAAGAATACACATTAAGTAAAGCCCAAAGATGAAATATGGATATTAGCTCGTAACTTATGCTGAAGAAATGCAAAATTATATTACAAATATCCAAAAGAATTGTTTTCTCAAAATACTTAAACAACAGAGAAGTACTAACATAAAGAAAAAATGAATGCAATTTATTAACAGAATTCTAGTTAATCCAACTATACTTACATTTCATTCCTATCTTAAACTTTATTTCAAAAATATATCTAAAACTTACATCTTGCAGTTGATTAAACTATTATGGTTTATAGAACATCTACAATATACTTGTGAGTGCAATAGAAAGTATAAAATCAAATACTGTATTAAAACTTAATTTTCATAAATAATATTACATTTAATATTAACATATAACTTAATATCATATTAAGTACAAATTCTACATTATATTTGATACTAGATAATAAAATGGTTTAATCTTTTCCTACTTGAGTAAGAAAAGAGCTTCCTTGATTTGGCCATAGTCAAAAAAGGCACCCTTTAATCATGAAATTAATAATTGTAATGTGTACATGCTTACAGACATACACACGCAAACAATGAATAAGATTAGCCATTTACAGAAGTAAACCAAACATAGTGTGTGTAAACTTGTTCATGATGAAGTATAAACAAGTTGGTGACAAAACTGGGCTGAGTTTCAACACTTTGTCAACAGTCCTGTGTGTATTCTTAGGCAAACATGACTTGATTTGGCTGATGTAAAGAAAATGTAATCTGACCCAATTACACTGCAATATGTCTAGAAAGAGCAAATGATGCTCATTATACAAAAACAAAAATACAAAAAAAATGTTTAAGAGAAACAATATAGTTAATGCATTTTCTGCATTAATCAAATTCAACAATAACTTACAGACCGTGCTCAATTGTCAGGCATATATCTAAGTGCTTAATACTTCTTATTAACTTATTTAAATTAAACTATTATTTTCTATATTTGACAGATAAGTAAGTTGAGAAACAAGAATGTTAAGTACCAGGCCTATTGTCATACAATAAGTAAATTGTGAAGTTAGGATTTGAACCAAGGCATTATGGTTGTAAAGCAGTGCTGCCTAATAACACAATACAAGCCACATATACAATTTTAAGTTTTCTGTAGGTACAGCTTAAAAAATTTTTTAAAAAATTGAAATTAATTTGAGTAGTATATTTTATTTAAACCAGTATATCCAAATAATATAATTTCAACATATGATCAAGGCAAAAATAACCTGAGATTTTTAGATTAATTTTTCATAGAAGTCTTCTAAATCAAACACTCAGATCTTAATTTGGACTAGACACATTCCAAGTGCTTGATAGCTCCTATATGGCTAATGGCTATCACACTAGGATGTATTACTCTAAATTATGTGCTTTAAAGTATTAGGCATCCTGCCTTTCAATAGGCCTATACAACGGGAACATTTACTCATATTTTTGTTCTTGGTCCAACCAAGCCCACCAAATGATCAACTGAAGGTAGGACTGAGGTTCCTATCTGGGAAAATATGTACTATAAACCTACCATAACAATTTTCGTCCAATTCATGGTTATATTTGTGATTGTCAATTCAAAAACTGTATTTGGCTTATCAATTGCTTTTTTGCTATTTTGGTTAGAATGAAGCAACTCCAGAAGGTCTTGTAAACAATGAGTTTTCTTGTGGTTCTAGATGTACAAAATGGAAAACTCTTCCTTGCACACTATAGACTTGGCAGGCCTGAAAGAGCCATATATTATAGTATTTTTTTTTCTGTGCCCTCAGTAGGTATATATTATGTATCCAAGTTAGTGCAATGTAAATAGGATCATCTATTGAAATCTACAGGCAATTATAAAATACAGAAACTCTATATTTAAAATAGTAAACCCATAAGAGGTTGTAACTGACATCTGACTGTTAAAAAATAGATAATTCTATGTGTCCACACATAATAAAATGATCAATATCCATAGCCAGTAATAAAAACTCAGGTAGTCCTCAATTTTATACAGCTACAAAATGCATGAATCATGGTTACCACATACAGTTTGGTGAAATAATACCAGCTTCTCACAATATGTTTTAAATTTTAGTTACTATGGTATATGGATTGTATATTAATTGCATAAAGTACAAATTTTGGTGCTAACTCTTCAATGCATGGATTACTGTGTAAATAACATATGCTTATAATGACCAATGACCAATCATGTCACTTCATAGTTTCTTGGTAATTGGCACTGTGAACCTATTCAGCATTTGCTTCTTTGTTTCCCAGTGTTAAACCCATATGACTTTTAGCAAAAATGGATAATAAGAGTAGGGACTGGCCAACAAAAATGAAAGTTCAAGAAAGAAACTATTGTAAAAGTGGTAACACTGTAAGTGAAACTCAAATCAAAGGTAAATGCAGTAATAGAAGAAATAACTGACTAAGGACCGTCAACACTGATTCCATGGAAGAGGCTTTAGATAGGAAGCCAGAAGAACTTAGCTGAGGCAGACATCGGCATAAATGAGGAAATTGGTTGTAATGAAAAAGATGAAGATATTCCAGAGGAAGTGACACCAAAACAAAACTAAACTAAAACTAAACATTAAAGGAACTCTTGGAGATATTTCATGACATTGAACGAGTAAAGAATAAAATATTGGAAGATGGTCTAAACGTAGAAGAACACATGACAATTGGAAATTGAACAGGCCATAGAAAAGATTTTTGTTTATGATACTGACAAGAAATTATACAGGGGAAGAGAGGCATTGTTTAAACTATTCTTGATAAAATTTTTACAAAGAAAGCAAGCATTTTCATTCCTAATATGTTTAATGTAAGAGTCTACAGAGTACTAAATAAATATTAGTTTACTATTTTTTCTCTATACATTTATATCAGAGTAAGAAAGGTTTTAGTGCTTTGATAAAAGTATTAAATGTCAGAGAACAATCATTTTTCCATTGACTTGTTGCAGTTTCAATTTGCACTATAATTTTAATGATCCTCCACTACCATGCAAAGCAAGGGCTGTCTCTGTGCTCTTTAAGGGATTATTAACAGTGGATCCAATAAAACTGTAAAAAGCGAAATTCACATTATACATTTGGGAATATTGAAAAAATGAATTAAAACATTTATAGTCAACATCTTATCTATTCTCATATAAAGATAATCGGAACAACCTGGCAAGGTTACCCTTACTGATAAGAATTTTTGGCATTATCTAGTGCATTAACTAAAATTAAGAGTAATAGTTAAGAGGTTTTCTGTAAGACAAAGACAAAAATCCAAGGGGAAATGAAGACTCTCCATGGATGCCCCCATTGGATAATTGAGGACTTTTCTCTTTCTTATAAACAGATGTTCTGCTCTTATTCCCTTTGATACATATCTGCCTCATTAGTTTCTTCTTCTCTTATTCACTTTTAATTCATTTTAAATGGTGCATCTGTGAATTTCTGATGGGAAAGTGTAATATTCAACAGCCAACCCTTAATGAGTTCCACTGTGTGTCAGGTACTGGGCTAGATTAGAAATACAAAAGAAAGATAAATAAAATCATAGCTCTCTGAAAGATACTTCGGGAAAGCTGAAAAGTAAAAGTTAACATGCAAGTTTTCTAAAATAGATGATATTCTAATATTTTCTGATTCACTGATTTATTTGTGATATCCACTGGTAATTTCTTTTAGTTATTTTTTCAAAAGTATTCAATATCTTCTTCTTTGTAGAAATGGGCATATTCTTAAAGCTTCTTATGATCCAGGGTCCCTTAAAGAACTTATTTAGCTTCACTTACTTATTTTTCTTTCAAACTTAGTTTTTGGACATGTACTTCTTGTCTATACCCTTGATTTTTTTTCTTTTTCTTTTTTAAGGTGAAGATACTGTCTTCAGATAGATAGATAGATAATGTATCGAGATGTGACTTTAAAATACTTTTAGAAAATGTACACATTTAACATAATTAATGACCAATGACATTAACCCTCCAATTTTATTATCAAGAGTCTTTTGTATGTGTGTATGTGTGTGTGTATATATATATATATATAGTTTGTGTGTGTGTATATATATATGATTTTTCCTGTGATCAATGTCACTCATTTGCATCAAAATGTGGCCTCAGATAAAAAGATTAAACTGTAACACACTGGCATTGAAGGAATCAATTTGCTGGTTTATATTCTAAAGCAATTAAGTTGAATTTTCATTTTAGAACTGATATGTAATTTACTACTTAAAACACGAGATATAACCGGACTTGACTTAACATTTCTCAAGGACATTGCAGATAACAATACTACTTTAGTAAAATGATTATATTCGACTAATAAACTATTAGTTAGTTAATGTATATGGAGAAAGCTAATGAAATAATTACATTTTAGTGGTGAATATCAATGTTCACTGAAATGTAAAACTCTTAAAAGTCAACAATTATGCCTCTAATATGCACCAATATTCTTTGTTATGCACTGATTTTGATTAAAGTCCTCATGGAAATTTTTCCAATTTGAAGTGTTTAATTCAAATTTGTTAAATCTTCATAGGTAATCCACCTTTTGAGAATTAAGTAGTTAAACATGACCCACTAACATCTGTACATAAGCCTTCCAATAATGTCATATCTGAAATTCCTGCAGAAAGCCACCCTATAATATACATAATTTTGTAAAGTTCAAAACAAAACACTATATTATTCATTCTGAGAACATATTTAGAAACATTGCAATAACTAAAATGCATAAAATCATATTAAATACTTTCATCCAGGAAAATCTCAATTTCTTTAGTTATACTTGAAATTCTAAATAATAGTTTATCTAGAAGAGATATATTTAATTAATGTCTAAGTATATTCCTTATCTTTCAGGTAACAAAAAATGCCCGATGATTAACTGTCTTTATATAACCTTTTCTGGAGGCTTTCTTAGGGCATACTATTTCCATCTTTTTCCTGGTACATTTTCTTTTTGAATTATCTAATTGAGGATTTATTTTCTTTGTTGTTTGTATGTTTTGCAAACAACTCAGTTTCTCTGTAAGTTAATTTCAAATGTACATTTTATATAAAAGATAGACAATGAACATTGGAATTTTGTCTTCATCCATCAATATAATTTAATTTTCAAGCTCTGATGTTTATCAATATTCAATCTATTCAGCCAGTTACAATACCCTAAAATCAAGCAAATCAAGTATATAATCAAGATTAAGTATAAAATCTGTGTCAAATGAGGCAATGGATCTGCTCTCATGGAGTTGACGGGGGAACATAAACATATCTCTGGAAAAAAAATACATATAAATTTTCAACTTTGATGAAAAATGCTTCAAGAAGAGGCATTTGACCCACTTGGAGAAATTTCCTTGAGGAAAAGCTTTCTTTGAGGAGAACATACTTTAGATAAAATGTAAAAATGAAGAAAGAAGAACATTCTAGTCAAAGACGCACAAGTGAAGGAAGTGCAAAAAGACTGAAATAAAGACAACAATTTGGAGCCTAGAGTTCAATGTCATTCACACAGAGAAAGATGCTGCTGGCTTGGGAGGCAGAAAGGCATCAGTGCTGACACAGACCATCAAGGGAATTACCCCTACGTTAAGGTGTACTTCACCCTAAGGCTAATGAGAAGTCATTAGTTTATTTTATAAGCATTAGAAAGCTAGTATAATAATACCAGCAATTCAAAAAGGGTGCTTCTCCTACAGAAGTGCCTAGAATGGATGAGAATACCTATTGAGGTTACTATAGCATAGTGCCTTGGACCGTGATGGAAGCTTTAAAAATGAAAACAAGTGGATGATAGTCAAAGATAATTTTATTTAAGGGTTCAAACCTGCACAATTTGTTAATGGATTGTTTATGAGTAATTGATATCCAAGATAATGCCAAGAGATCTGTTTGGGCAATGGATGAATGGCAATGCTATTCACAGACATAGATATTAGGAGTTGAGAGGTTTGGGGATGGGAGTTTATAGCACATGTCCACTTCTGGATTGATAACAATGTTCAAGAGCATCTGTCCTGGGGATCCCTAACTGGAGTAGGTAGAGAGTTCGGCAGTTTCCAAAAGAAGAGGTATTCTATTTTCATGAGGAAGAAGAAAGTGAACAAACAAAATAAGCAGTTGCTACTACAGGAGGCAGTTGGCAGAATCTTAGCCTGCCTTCCTGTCACTCACACCCTATGCCTGCTCTTAAACACCATCTCATTCAAAACTTGACCCAATTTATAATATTATCCTTATTGAATGATTTTCCTGGACATGATCTTCCTTTGATACCTGTTATATACTGATCTCTTTGGACTTGGCATTAAGTTATAAAGGTCATGAAAAAGTTATGGAGGCTATAGGTAATGTCAAGTCATTGATATTTTACTCACTGCTGCAAAAATTCCGTGGAACATTTGATAATTTGCATTATTTTTGTTTTAATATTTTATATAAATATTAATAAAAATTGTATTTAATAAATGATAATCATAACCAAATATTCAAAAAGGGGACATAAAATGCTATAGTTTCTATTATTTAATAATAGAATTATATACTAATTCAATATTTTATAGCATGTCTGTAATATATAACTGTTTCATACATATATATACACACACATGCACACATATATATATATTTTTTCATGTCTGAAGCAGAAACCAAGAACTCAAGTTCTTGTTCTAGATATCCCAATTTTTTCCCTCTGTCTTCATATTTTGTTTTCCACTTTAAAATAGAAATAAAGTCAATTAACTTGATATTTAGTTGACATAATATCCCCATTAGTATTCTGAGAAATGTTACTCATTTGTGTGTTTTCTGCTAGCACCAAAGCAGGTGGCTATTATGAGTCATCATTGTTCATAAAGTGAAAATAATTATTCAAACTAATAAATATTTCTACTGTAATTGAAAGGCAAAGTTATTTATATTATTCATTCAGTAAATTCTTCTAACCTAGCTATAGAGTTTGTAGTAGATAAGGTAAAATAAATATTTAGAATTATTTTTAAGAATTAAATTGAAATTCAATTAAAATAAAGCTATTATAAGAAATCTACTCATTAAAGTAGATTAAATGATATTTCAGAATTTTCCTACCTTTAAGTTTTGTGTCTACCACAAAGGAATATTTAACAATGCTGCAGAGAGTATATTTTATGCAACTCTTGGTCAAAGTTTTTCTAACCAACCATCTATTCCATTTCATATAGAGAGCTTCAATAAAGAGACATTTCTGATCATAGGCCATTTTTTCAGAACTCAGTGAAAGGACTTAGCCATACTATACACAGATAAATACATCTAACATAAATTCATTCATTAATTCATTCATTTGTTTATCATCCTCTTTTAAGTGCTAAAAGCAGAGATGTGTAAAACCAATTTCTAATTAATATGGAGTGCATAAATGAATATTAGTTTTCAAGATGTTCCTGTGCATATTTTCATATTTTATAAGAAGGGAAAAAATTAAAGGGAAGAATCTTTTCAAAAAAATGTTTCACTAACATTAAGACTTAATTACAGAGATGAATTGCATTCTATTTTTTAAGATACTCTACCTAGAGTGATCTATTTCAGTATCAGATGATTATGAGGCTAACTAATATTCTTGAGGAAAGTAACAAACAGTTTTAAATCTCTTTCTTAGAATGACAACTGAGTAGTACTTGGAATCATCTTTATTATTCTCAGTAAAATGTAAAATCATTTGCACTGCTATTCTGATTTGAAGGAAAAAAAACATTTTCTAAGGATAACTGTACGTTTTCATTACATTGTATGATATTTCCTACTTTAATTGCATTTTGTTCAAACCAAGTAACAAAGTACAGCTCAATTATTTAGTTTAAAATAGAGTTGATAATTAATGGTTAGCACTCACAATTTAAAAGAATTGTATTGAAGAATATGTTATGTTTACCCTGATTAAACATTTGGAAGTAAGGTGATAGAGATATAAAATTTCCAAGACGGCAGGGAAGTAAATAATCCATAGATAGTGTGTCTGATCTATAAAATTAAAAAACAAGTCTTTAAGCATGAGTTATAGCTGAACTATATACTTACATAATAAAATCACCTTCCACTGTGTACTCCTGCCAAGAACAAACAAAACGAAAGCTCATAGAAAAGTGAGTAGTGTCAAGTAATTTGTAAGCAAGGATGTAATTCATTCATACAACAGCTAGTATTAAAACCCTATTTTGTATGTGCCAAGCATTGAATTTAGATTGGGGATACAATCTGAACAAAAAACAGAAAGTCTTTTCTTTCACAGGACTAATATTCTAATCGTAAAAGACATGGAATAAATGAAACAACTTATAGACATTTAATGATGGTGAATGCTCTGGAGAAAACCATTAACGAGGGGAATGTTAACTTGGGCTTGTTGGGGGTTGATCGATTTATAGTATCATCAGGGAAGGCCTGACTGTAAAAATGACATTTGAGAAATGCATTGAAGTAAGTGAGCGAGCAAGCCATGCACACATCTGGGGAAAGAACACTGAGGCAGAGTTTGCCTACAGGGTTGAAGGAATAGCAAGCTTGCTAGGGTGGTTGGATAAAATTTAAAAAGAAAAACTAGAGTGAGGTACTTTCAACAAGTTTACAAACTGTTGTCTTTTATTCCTGAGTAAGAGAGAAGCCATTGGAGGAACTGATAGTTTCAATTTAGGTTTTAAAAGGGTCAGCATGGCTGCTGTATAGATAAAATGCACTGGGAGTGGTGAGGACAGGCAGCATCATAGGTAAAACAGACCAGCGATATTTATTAAAAACTAAATAAGGCTTGACATATCTACTGATAAAAATACTTGGGTTTTTATTTTACTATGAACAGTTTTAGATGTTTAGATGTTACTATTTCTAGAAAATACAAGGATAAGCCTGCCCATATTCACTCTTTGACATGACATGTTTTAAAGCAGAGTTTGCAAACTGCTGCCCCCTGGACCTAGTGACATTTGCAATGCATTTTATTGTTCCTAGAAAATGTAAAACAAAATGATAACAATAACAAAAATTGAATCAGACAAGTTTTTAAAATTAAGAACTCTCATGAAAAACCCACATATCTAGAAAGTAAAAATAACTCAGCATATCTAACAACACTAGATAGGAAGACACACACACACACACACACAAAAAGGAAGAGCAAAGAAGTGTTTCTTAACCTTTAATGTGCACACATCTCCCTTGGGAAAATTGTGAAAGGCAGATTCCAATTTAGTCATTCTGGGGTAGGGCCTGAGATTCTGCATTTTCAACAAGCCTCCAGTGGTTGCTAATACAGATTCTTAGAGCACATGTTGAAGAGAAAAGAGTTGATGGGCAGTAGCAGTTTACTACCACTCCCCATCCTCACATCTCTACACATTCGTTGTTGATTTTGCCGGTATTATTGCATTTATGTTTGTTAGCTTTTGAGTTCATATTCTCTGTTTCAGAATATGGTCTCTTGGATAAAATAAATAAATACGATGGCCTTTTTAAAACCAGGAGTTGTTATTTCATGTGTACTAGCTGTATACTTATAAACAGAAAAGAAATAATATTATCATGTTTTATCATTCAAATATAGGCAGTTGACTTCCAGAAACACATGGCTAGACAACTTAAACGCACTTTGTAAAGAGCATAAAGGAGATCTCAATGGAGAATGCGATGGAAAGGATGGGCAGGTGGCACAATAACTGAACAATGTAAACACAGAAAAAACAGAAGAGAAAACAGAGAGCAGTGGCTTTAGATGTCAGGCACATCCAGACACAAATCCCAGTTTCACACAAAGTCATTTGGGCATAGGCATTTAGTTTCTGTTTGAAATGCATGTTTGTAAAAATTTCCAGCCTTGCTGCATCAATATTTGTAGTGAGAGAAGCTTGAAGAACTAATGAAAAAAAAAGTTTATTTATTTATTTTTAATTCATTTCTTTATTGTGGGCTTAGATTGCTACTAATAGCTAGCAGATGGGATAGATACATTAGGGAAAGAACATGCTCGCAGAACTTGTCTGGCCAAAATAAGCAGTTATATTCTAAATTGCCTCATAACTTTGAGAATAGCAAAATTCTGTTGGATAAATTTTTTCAGAAAACAAAATTATTTCTAAAACATAGGTTTCTTTATTAACAGTAGTTGTTCTCAAATACTTCTACTGGAGTAATTTTTAGATTGTTTTCAAATACAGACTCTATTTTCTCACAAAGCATAACTTCTTTTTTTTTAATTATTTTTTTTATTTCAGCATATTATAGGGGTACAAATATTATGGTTATGTATATTGCCCATGCCCCCCTCCCCCCTCGAGGCAGAGCCTCAAGCATGACCATACCCCATATGTTGCACATCTTACTCATTATGTTTGTATATATCCATCCCCTCCTCTCCCCTCCCACCCGCCCAACACCCGACAAATGTTATTCCTACATGTCCACTAAGCATAACTTCTTTAGTGCTAAAATTCTTGTATTGAGTGGGAAATATAGAATGGCCAGTTTTTGCTAAAAAACAAAACAAACAATAAAAAACTCAATAAGGGCTGCCATAATATAGCCAAACACCAAAAGTGTAAATATATGATCCCTGAAGCCTAATAACCACTATGTAAGACTGTCTCTAGTGATTGGAAGTGCTCAACTTAACAGTTTGCTAAACACTGAATGTCCAAGTCAACAAACTCCCAAAGTTGATCCTGAATAAAAATATCATAAGCACAAAATGAACCTCTGGAATGGAAGGCTATACAAAATTTGTCTGCATGCAACATAATTGATCATGGAGCTTGTGATTTGGAGTTTTCCCCTTATGTGAAAGTTTGAGGTAACAATACTGATGTTCTGTTTTTAATTCATTTACACAAGATGTGAAGAAGTCCAACACAAAACATTTTTTTGAAAAATTACAATTCATAAATGCAATTATATAAAATTAAAATATAGTTATTATATTGATATCATGGATAGCAGTACGTTAAACAATCCCATATGAATTATAATTATAATATAATCTAATATCCATTATTCTGGCTTTGCATTATTTAAATTTTTATTAACACATATGGATTGTAAGAATGTAATGCTCCTCCTAAAGTGATCTAGGTAATGTACTTTCTTCATGTTTGTATGGGTTGTTAATCTGATACATATTAATATTTAACTATTTGGAAGCTATTAATTTTATACACAAATTAAAAGAATTATATTATTATTTAACATCATATACTCGCTATATGCAATTACAGTTCTACATCACTACACAGAATTTCCACATAAAAAACACATGAGAAAATATTTGTCTCAAGATAAATGTAGACATCATACATGCATGTGAATGGTGATATTCAGATAGTAGAAATAAATTCAATGGCTTATTCCTGACATAATACTCTTAGACTGATTCCTTTATGTGATCACACAATTATCGATCACACACAATATCAGATTTGCTGGAGATGATGTTAAGCAGACCTTCATCAATTTAGCTTTTCAAAGGTCAAAGCCAAAGCCAAACAGAAGATTCTGGGTCTAAATCGCAAGGCCAGGATCCAAATGCAATGCATCTTTAGCACCTTATGCAATAATCTCACACTTTCCTGTCTCATTGCATGCCCAGTCCTGTCTGTGACCCAGAATGCTGTATCTCCCCATGGTCCCAACAGGAAACAGCTGGCACACTCAAATTAAGATAACACCTTATTTACAAAGGGACTAATTACAAAGTTGTGGGTGAGGTGTAGGGGAATAAGAGAGAGATCAGGGACCAAGGTTTAGCAGCAGAAGAGCTGTTGCCACTCTTTGGTCCAAGGGACTAATGGAAGAAGAGGCAATGGGAACCCAGGAGGAGAGACAGTTGTGGGATTGGGCTATAGTGAGCTGGCTGGTGGTATTAGGTGAGGACAACGTTTCAAGGAGGAAGTTAGGAGAATAAATACTCAGATCTCTTTCTTCTCTTCAGTCACTTGATTTGGCTCATCCTTGGCCAATCTTAACAGGCTAAAATACAATTCAGTTTCCTAGAACAAGAGTAGGGTCCAGAAGAAAGAAGAGGAAACCCGAAGAGGCAAATGAAACATAAACAAAATAAATCCTCAGCAGAACATGGAAATTATCTTTGATTGTTTGCACAAATTGATATTTCCTTTCTAATGCTAGTGATTATCAGGAAAGGACTTAAGGGAAAACACACACACAGACACACACTCACCTCCATAATCTTAAAGACAACGTAAATTCTCATATAGTTTTTGTCACCTTTCTTGGAAGACATATTGCAATGTGAGATATGTCCACAAACTAGTTAAAAAAAAAGGATCAACTTAGTTTTGCATTTAAATAATAGATAAAATCAATCCATTTCAATTTGAAAAAAAAATTAGCAAAACATACGTACCCTGAAGACAACTGTAAAGCCTAACACTAGGAAGATACACACACATAAATACACTCATGCATTTCAACTGGGAACCTCTTGAAGCATACCCTGTGCAGTTCTAACACAAGTGAAACTGCTCTGCCACACATCCTCTGGTTATATTAATTGCCCATTTTACTTGGACCCACATGTCAGCACCAACACGCTCATTATTATTAAAAACATTTCAAATGTCTAATTAAAGTTTCTGATGTTGCATTTTGCTACACTGAAGTACTTCATTTCTCTTGATGGTCCTGATCCCTGCAGCACCTCAAAATCAAAACTTCATGTAATCCAAGTATTGTATTATACCAATGCAGGGGTATAAGAAAATAAGATAAACTTGCCCTGACCATGTAATATATAAAATATATTTTTTGAACAGCTATCTACTATATGAATGTAATTCTGCTAATTATATATTCCCATATGAATAGAATGTAAAATGTGCAAGTGGATTTTGAATAGAACCCCCTGCCCCTGCTCTCTGCAATATGAACTGTTGAACCAAAGGCTCAAACACACTTCAGCTAAGTTTTCTTTCATTTTCTTTCTGTGAGACCAAAGTCCTCTTCTATTCTGTTTTGAGATTCTCTTTTATATTTAATGGTCATGGAAAACATTCTTCTGATATCTCAGCATTAGTAATATTATGTGTCTCTTCAGCTTCCATACTTTCATTTACTTTTTATTTCATTTACAGTAAATGTGTTGATTAATAACAAGGAACATTTTATCTCTTTTAAAGAGTGTTTCTTCACATGCTACACTTTAGTCATGTGAGAAAGCCTTCCATTTATTCCTATAATAAGGTTATTCTGCAAATGAAGTATTAAAATGTCCTTAATAATTTCCTTTAAATAAATCTAAGCACATTCAATTAAATCTGAAGGTCTTATATGGTTTCCATAAAATGCATAAATTAATTTCCTATGATTTTCTATAATAAACTATACATGCTGAATAACAGATTTACTCCTAAATTGAAAGAAATTAAGTGAAATAACTTTCAAGAAAATAGCAATAAACAACTGAAAACTAACTTTTATTCATGGTAAAAGTCTCTACAGATGCTTTCACATGGCTAGAATCCTATCTCCAGAAAGCTTTCCTCACCTACACCCTAGCAGAGATGGCACACTGGTGTTCTGTATATCAGGACCCCAGGTCCCCAGCCATGACAGCTGGACTGGTGGTAAAAACCCGACAAGAAAGGAGCCCATCCAGTGGTTGGCCACCAGCCTGTGGCTTAGAAGCTCAGCTGGAAGTAGGAGAATTCTATCAAAATGGACATGAGATAGAGACTGGGCTACAACTGGCACAGAAGAGGCCAACGTAAGCAGAGGAACCCAGCCAGTGGGGAGAGAACCAGAGCACATGTGCACAGGGAGAGGTTCCATGAAAGAGACAATGGAGAGAGTGTTCAATTCTGAAAGTGGCTAAGCTCTTCACTCCTACCCAGGTAACTGAGTGTAGGGATCCTTTCATAAAACTCCCTTTTAGCATGAAGTTAAGTTATAATAAGAGACTCTCCATTCCTTATGAACAAAAGATCCCTAACTGGAACATACATGATGGTTAATTATAGCAATAAGAATAATGATAATTATAATAAGGAAAGATTTTTTATAGGCTTTACCTTAGCCAAAAATATTTTTAATAAAGAGATTAAATTTTAGGCTTTCATAATCTCATGTTAATGAAATAACTTTTATCATCGATTGAAGATAGCAACTAATGAGTAGAAGGGGGGTATAAGGAAAGGTGTATAAGTTTGTCTAGTGCCTCTAAAACCACACCAGCACAATGACCAACTATATTGCAACTCAATATAAAATATTTTATTTACATGAGCAATGATTATCAAATACAAAATGTACTATTTTGAATATAAGCCTTGAGTATAAAGCTCTATAATTTTAACTATTAAGAATTGATTTATTCATTCATATAAACAAATATTTATTAAATTTTAACTATATTACCTGTGACATACAAGACAGTTGGACAGAAGAACTAAGAGAAAAAATAATAGTTCCTACTTCCATGGCATAGAGAGGAAGTGTCCAAATATGATAGTCTCTTAATCAATGACATTCAAAAATGAAAGTAAATTATTATTACTTTATTGATTACTATAATATTTCAAATTGGAAGAAACTTAAGAAATGACACACAGCATGATTCCACTTTTATAACATTTTTTAAATTACAAAATTTTAGAAATGGTGGGCAGATTAGTGGTTTCCAGGAGTTAGGGGCTGAAGCAGGGGTGGGTTGGAGAAAAGTGGGTGTGATTATAAAAGAACAATATGAGGAATGTGAGTGGCATTGAAACTGTTCAATATCTTGACAAAGGTAGTTGATAGAAAACTAAACAGGTAATAAAATTGTATAGAATGCATCACCAGTTATGGTCTGAATATTTGTGTCCCCTTAAAATCCATATGTTGAAATCCTAAGCCCCAAGGTGATAGTGTTAGAAGATGCAGCCTTTGGGAGGTGATGAAAATGGAATCATCATCTTTATAAAAGACTCTAGAGAATTTTATCACCTCTTCTGACATACAAGGACACAGCAAAAAGATGGAATTCTATAAACCAGAAAATGAGCCCTCACCAGACACTGAAACTGCTGGTTCCTTGGTATAGGTCTTTCTAGCCTTCGGAACTATGAGAAATATGTTTCTGTTGTTTAAGTCACACAGTCTAAGATGTTTCTGTTATAGCAGCCCTAGTGGACTAAAACACCACCTATCCTCCCCAACATTCATACAAATGAGTACAAGTAAAGTTGGGAAAAATTCAAGTAAGATAGAAATACTGTATCAAAGTCAATATCTAGTTATGATGTAATATTATAGTTTTGCAAAATGTTATCATTCGGGCAACTGGGCAAAGTAAATAATGAACATATCCATATAATTTCTAACAACTACATGTAAGTCTACAGTTATCTCAATAAAAATAAATTTAAAAAATGAATGGGATATAGAGTTCAGCTGGGGTTTAGATTCCAAGTTCAGCTTGTATGTCAGTGAAGAAATAATTTCAACCATATGAACTTCAGTTTTTCCCCTCTTAAAAAGAGATAATAATTACCACCAAAGTAATAAATGGAGTAATAATTACCACCAAGTATCACAAGTACTATATTATTCATTTATTCATTCCTTTATCCATCCAAAAATAAGACATGCACTGTGTTCCATGTACTATGCTAACAAACTGGGACTATGAATGCTACTACTTTTAATTTTACCACTACTGCTACTGTTATCACTAAGACTCCTGCTACTGTTATTATTACTACTACTAATTATAATAGAGATTCTTGACCTCAAGGAATGCATGAGCCAGTAAGAGAACCAAACTTACAGATAGTCTGTGTTAACAAATAAATGCCTTGGTAGAAGTAAAGGCTGCTCAAGGAGCAAACAGCAGATCTCTAACTTAGATTTCTAAAAGGAGATACTAGGAAGCTTTCTAAAGTACAGGATGTGTGGATATTTGACCTCAAACCTGAAAGTTACATAGGAGTCCAGCAGAGTGGAAGAGCTTTTCAGGCAGAGGAAACAGAAGTTCAAAGGCTCAGAGACCTAAGAGAGATGGGGAATTTGTGAAAATCTAAGGCAGCCAGTACAGCTGGAACAAAGAGTAGGAGAGGGGAAAACTGCAGTTACACTGCAAGAAAACACGAAAGGATGCCCATAATAAATCAGTCCAGTAAAACCTCAGTTGGCATCAAACACTCAGATAAGATCCAAAAGACCCTCTACAGTGCCCAGCAAATATAAAATACTTTAGCTGTTAGAAGTAGTTGTATCATTAGATGTAGTAGCAGTTGTAAAAGTAACATACGTAGTAATGATATTCAGTATTACTTTTAAAGAAAGTCTTTATTTAAATGAAACATAATTTTTATTGAGCTGGCTTTTTTAAGCTAAATTTAATTATCATATGGTAGAAAATTTAAATATTCTGTGATGCAAGACAGTTAAGTGCCACCTATGGCAATGGTCAGATGATGACCTAAAACATTTTAAAAATTAGAAATTTCTGAGCAATTTTCCAAACATATAGCACTTCAATAATTACTACAATCGTCATCTTTTTAGAGCTCTGAAAGGTATAAAGTATGAGATAATTCTTAATAAATAATACTGTCCTTTGAGTTTCAGAAACTCACAGATGATGAGAAAAACAGAAATTTACCTAAGAAAATTTAAAATAATTTGAAGAGCACTAAATGTGTGGTGTATTAATCATTGTTTTTTAATGATGCTATGGATTCTAACTTAGAAAGTCTGACACTCCATTGAAGGAAAGGTGAAATTTTAATGTCACCTTTAGGGTGTTGTTTTATTGTTTGTTTGTTTTTGACATTTTATCTGTGTTTATTTATTTTTAACAGCTTTATTGTGTTATAATTATTACACAAAAACCTGGAATGATTTAATGTATACAATTTTATGGTGGTTAAACATATGCATGTACCCCTGAAACCATCACCAAAAAGTAATAAACATATCCATCACCTCCATAAGTTTCTTCCTGCCCTTTTGTTTTTCTGTTGTTTTGTTTTTTTCTGTAATTTTTTGCATATGTGGTAAGAACATCTAACTTGAGATCCACTCTCTTTACAAAATGTTAAGTGTACAATACAATATTGTTAGCTATAGGCATTATTTTGTACATCATTAGCATCTTTAAAGATAAATGTTATTGTTCCAAACAGGACCAGCAAGGGAAGAGTGTTCTAAGCACAGGAGGAGAAAATGAATAAAGTTAGAAAATGGAACCCATTTTACTAAGTAAAGTATCCCAAGAATGGAAAAACAAGCACCACATGTACTCTGCATCAAATTGTTTTTAACAGATCAACACTTAGGTGCACATATAGTATTAACATTCATTGGGTATTGGGCAGATGGGAGGGGGGAGGAAGGGAAGGGTAGATTTACATCTAATGGGTACAGTGCACACTGTCTGAGGGATGGACATGCTTGAAGGTCTGACTCTGGTGGGGCAAAGGCAATATATACAACCTAAACATCTATATCCTCATAATATGCTGACATAAAAAATATTAAAAAGAAAAACCAATTTTTTATGTGGAGGAACAGTTATAACACTGGATTTTTAAAAATGAGACAGACATAGTATATCCAGCTGGTGAAGGGAGACTTAGGGTAAGCCAGGAGCATGGACTTAAATGTCATAGGGATGGGAAGATGTCAATATTTTTAAGCAAATGATTCTTTTAAGAAAATGTTCCAGTGATAATGTGGAAGACAGACAAAATGGTTAGGGGGTAGAAACAAAGCAGAGGCAAAGGAAGTTATAGCAATAAATCAGGAGAGAGAAGGTGATGGCCTGAATAGGAAAAGAATGCAATGACTAAAAAATAGGGCAGAAGAGTTTCTACCAAAGCAAAATTGAGAAAATGTAGTAATTGCGTCAATATTTTATTTATCCTCTTAAAAAATATCTTATTATAAGTAATCAATTTAGCATGATTTTTGATGCATAGGTTTATTTCCCCTCTGAATATAAAGTTCTTGAGGTTCAAGATGTATTTTCATCTTTGACATATCCATAAATTCTGTCACAGCTTCTCACTCATGGAGGTAGCTTACTAAAAGTCTACTCAATGAATGAAATTCTCTACCAATAAAGAGAAAAATGACAGTCATCTCTTAGGTGAAACAAGAATTAAGAGTAACAAGTTCAGATGCAATTGAATTAAAAAGAAATACCACTTTTTACATGTCTGAATTAATATAAAGAGATTTGTTTTATTCTACAACCAAAGGAAAATCACCAATGCACAGTGAGTTATCTGTGAATATCAGACACTTCATCACCTTTGGCTACATCTAGACAAGGCTGGATGATAAAATAATTAATACAATAAACCTACTTTTCTATTTAACCATTAAAATATTATATGATTAAAACACACATATACCCAAGCACTCAAATATACTCACTAGCTCTCAAACACATAAACATGCTATCTTTTGTCCTAAAAGAAATATTTGAGAATAAACTAGAGATAATAATACTAAATGCTTCTATTTTGTTATATGTTAGCATGAAACAAAATCAAATATACTCTCTTTGTAAGTCAGATGAAATATTTTACTTAAAAGTAAGGCATATTCATGGTGTAATATGAATTAGCATTTTATCAACTTCAATTTTACTATCACTATAATTCAGCTACTAATTCTGTTATCTGAAAACAAAAATTTGTATAATTCTGTAAATGAAACAACCTTCAAAATTTACTGTTGTACTTCACAAAAACCTTATTTTAAAAAGTTAGATGAGACTTGGCCAGTGAAAGTCACATATCAATTTTCTCCCTAAGAAAGAGAGTAATGAGCAAATGAGTAAAACAGTATGCTAATAAATGAAAAAAAAATCATGTGGCATAAAATATTTACCTATAAATAAAGTCTATTTTTAAAAATAGTTAAAATACACTTGAAACTGTTTGCAATGGAGTCAGTAGAAGTTAATCTCAAATTCATCTTAACATTTTGAGTTAAACAATCTTCTATTTATTTAGACTATTTTGTTTGCTCTTCCAGAAGAAACATAATATTTATTTTGTACTACTCTTTAGTTTTTACTTACAAAATTTGCATTGTAAACATGAAAGCAAAGGTGCTGGGTTGCTTTTTAGAGCATAAAAAATTGGTTACATATGGACATTCTCATTTGCAAATATTATACTCTGAGCCTTTTTAATATGAAATTGAGAAACAGATGGAGAAACAAGGGTCTATTGTTTTTATTTTTGTACAATGGCCAGTAGATGATTATTTCTCAATAATCTTTCAATTATCCTTCAAAGTCTATTGAAGATTTATCCTACCAATTAAAAAAACAGGAACCTAAAATCTGCAATACAAAAATGTTTTAAGTTTAAACCATTGAATGTGAAGATATTGTGATGAAGTAAAATGCTACGTCAATTCCAAAGCTATATGTAATTTACATTAACTAACCATCATATCAGGTGCAAATTGTGTAATAAATAATCTATGACATGAACTTTACCTAAAATATTTTGCCATAAAGTTTTCAAGAAAAATAGGAAAAAATGTCCTAAATGAAAATCTTAGACTAAGAGAATCTGGGCAACTTGCTCAAGATCACAGATCTTTTATGTGGTAGAAAATGATTCAAAATCTCATTTTTTGACATCTCTACACCAAATACTGCTCCTTTTTCTCTTATAAACAAACTGATAATAGAAAGAAATAAGCCTCAACAATTTGGACAAGGTTGGAGTCACCTCAGACTCTATGTCATTATACTCATTTGACAATGGAGAATTGTCCTTGAATTCTACATCCCTTGCTGGTCCTATGAAAGAAGAAAATTGTGAGTTTATGCACTTACATGGCTTATGAGATTCTTCCCATATTGCTACAGAGAAAAGGACAATTTGAGCAGATTTGTGTATTTTCACTGGGCATAAAAATAGCCAATTATGAACCTGTACAGTTTTATATCTTCATAGATTTACCTTGTAAGTATTCTAAAACCTGTATTTTATGAATCATATGTAATATTGAACATACAAGGCTTTTTTTGTTTTGTTTTGGAATCAGTAACCTTCAAAATGTAAAGAAAATGAGATCAAAGTAGACTGACCCAGTTTTAAACAGATGATGGTTAGAGAAGAAACAAAGAAAGGAAAAGGGAATGACATGTTTCAAACTCAACTGACAGAGCTATAAAGATCTTTAAAAGAGAAAACTAGACAAAGCAAAATGTACACAAAAGAAGATAGTTAAAAAAATGAAATGGCTCTAATTTTCTAACAAATTTTTGCAAGTATAAGCCTGAAATAATTACTTAGCAAAGCATTCAAAGAGATCACAACAGAAACTAAAGACATGCTTTTTGTTTATTTTTTTAGTAAATTATAAGGTACCAAGTTTCATTATGTGCTGCATTAAATGCATAGTCAGCTTAAACAAATCCCATAAAAGTACTATAGAAGAAAGTTTTCAGTTCATTTCTCTTGTAATACAAATTACACTTTTATCGAACTTCTTTTGAAAACACTGAACTTTATAATCATATTCTTAAGCTACATCATTATAAACAATAAAACTTTTTTTATTTTTTAACATACTTTTCTCAGTTTATTTTTAAGGAAGATTTCATATACAATTAAATGTATATTGCTATATTGAATCATGTTTAATATAGAGTAACTATTTATGTCTTAACATATGTTGAAATCCTAGACCCCAATGTGATGGTATTATGAGGTGAGACCTTAGGGAGGTAAATAGGTGGAGTCTGCATGAACAGGATGAATGCCCTTACAAAAAGACATAAAAAAGCTTGCTTTCTCTCTCTTAGCCATGTGGAACTATGACAAGATGATAGCCAACTGTTATGTAAACAAAGAAGTGCGCCTTCACCAAGAACCTGACCTAACGGCACCCTGATCTTGGACTGTGGAAATAAATTTCTGTTGTTTAAGCCACCTAGTCTATATGATATTCTGTTATAGCAGCCCTAATTGACTAACACAATGTTCAAATGAGATTTAAAGATTGAATGCTCCAATAAAAGAAAGTCAATATATACTTAAATCATGGGCAATTATTCCAGTTATAACATCTTTAGAATTAAGCAGAGGTCTACTTGAACAGCATGATGAAGATTCATAAAACTGCCATGTAGATCTACCAAAACCTCTCTGCTCCGCAGCAAAATCTGGTTTATATGCAAGCCTCTAATTTCATTTGGCATTAGCAAACACAAGTAAAACCAAAATTTATTATACATTTAAAGAAGCTGCCCTTTAATCACATCTTGTTTTTATCACCTTTTTGCCAGTATATGCTACAGAATTACTATGTTTTCTATGCATTGAACATACCCATTTATCCATTTAATCCTGCATAATGCCTACCTATGTAAACTGACTGCTACCTATCACCTATTGCTCCCACCAATAACTTATTGGTTCAATTCACCTCAACAAACATTTGTAGAATTGAGCTCTTGATTATCTATCAGAAACTATTTCATTATATGATGAATCTGTCCCCAGTACTAGTGCTAAAGTATGACTCAAGTAAGAGAATGTGGTTCTGTTAGCAATTGCTAAAAAGAGAACTGAGTCTCACATATGGACTATTCACACATAAAACCAACACCATCATCATAAACAGAGACATGACTGTTTGTAGTTTCCCTGAACCAATTCTGTCACAATAATCTCTCTAATCTGACTTTATGAACATGAAAATGGACATGAAGAAAAGAGAGAGGAAGCCAGAAAGAGCAAGTGTTAGCTTAACCCTATCTAGTCTTATGGATGGTTCCAGGTTCTCCAGAAGCAGAATACTTACTCATGTTTTTCACATTCTCCACCTACCAGACCCCACTCTCATGATGGAACAGTTCAGCACATCAACCTGGATTCTAAGATTAAGTCAGATGAGGCTGCTTTCCACCTGATACTGAATATTAAAGTAAACCTCAATAGTATCTTTATATTTACCATTTATCACACAAATTCATTTTATTAAAATTACTTTAATTAAATATTTAATTCATATTTAATTTAATTAAAATATTTTATATTACCTATTAAATTTTCTAATATTAAATTAATAACAATTAATAACATTTATTTAATACTGTATATGATGTACAGAAATGTCATACTTCAACATTTTTCTAAAGAGATAAGATATTAAATTTGATCTTCAAAGAGATAATTTCAATACATAAATGGAAGTATAATTATATCAAACCAAGGTTAAGCAAACAAACTTGTAATAAAAATAATGCAGTATTAGAAACTACCAAATATGCTATATTGTAGAAAAAAAACTACAGCAAGTAATCAAGAGATCTTAATTTTATTCCCAGCTCTGACAAAAATTTTTGACCCTCAGCTAGTCACTTAAACCCTCAATGAGAGTCTCAGTTCCTCTTCTGTAAAATATGAAAGATAAACCTGCCTAACATATATCATGATCATAAAGATGGTAAACAGGCATAAATTGTATTTTTGGTCATGTTACATGATCTATAAATGCCCATGTTTCACAAGCTAGGGGAAAGTTACTTGGATGGTTCCAACAGAATGGTGCAGCACTATACTATGCCTGAGTGGTGAGGGAATTGTTGAATGACAGTTTCTAAAATGAACTGAACAGTGTGGTTGTGTGGAGCGGGCTTGAAACTTCCAGCTATGGACTTCCTTAATTACTACATATGGGGTATAGTAAAGGTACAGTTAAAATCAGAGACACAACTCCTCTGTAGCACATGACATAGCATATTCAGGGTCTTATGGAAGTGCTGGGTTAATCGTCCATTGCAACTTTGCAGGACACACTTAATTATGCATTATGATTAAAGAATGATACATTAGATATACCACATGGGATGTAATGTCAATAAACTTTAAAACTCTATAGTCACCCTGTAACTTTATAAATGGCCATCTCCAAGTAATATGCTGAAGAAGAAATACTTGATTAAATATTGTGATCCATATCTTACATTTGAAATTCTTTCTTAGGTATAGATTTATAGTAGCATATGATCAACCATAAAATCTATTTACCTGAAAATCTGGATAATCACAGTGTTTACAGCAGTAAAACTAAAATCTTCATGGAATTTTAAACACAAGGCTTGGAGAATAACATTTATAAATGTGTCCATTAATACATGAATGGACAAACAGAATGTGGTATATACCTACAATGGGATATTATTCAGCCTTAAAAAAGGAAATTTTGACACATGTTACAACATGGATGAACGTTGATGAAATTTTGCTAAGTGAACTAATCCATCAACAAAGGTAAAATAATACATAGTTCTGCTTATATGAGGAATTTAGAGTAGTTAAATTCATAAAGACAGAAAGTACAGTGATGATTGCCAGGAACTTGGAGCAGGAGGGAACTGAAAGTTATTATATAATGGGTATACAGTTCAGTTTGGGAAGGTGAAAAAGTTCCATAAATGTATGGTGGTGATGATAACACAACAAGGTGAATGTACTTACTGCCATTGAACTGTACATTTTAAAATGGCTAAAATGATACATTTTATGTTACTTATGTCTTAACACAATAAAAAGTTATAAATAAATTTTAAAACACCTTAATAAATATTCTTACATTTATTAAAATACAAAAGTCAGAATACTAAAATAAATAGGACAGCAATAACATTTACACAACTTAAACTAGTAATAACAGGTACTTAACAATTTTCAATTATTTTAACAATATCAATAGGATTTCCATGTTTGTAATTTTCAATAAAACATTCTGAGATCCATTTCCCTTTGTGCATGGTAAAACTCATACTAACAGAAAGTCTTATTTATTGGTCTATTCCTTTATAAAACTTTTTAATGATATTTTCTATTATCAAATATTGTCACTGAACCTTCCTTTTTCCATTCCTCTATGTTATATCAAGGGACAGAAAGTATGATTTTAATTTTTGAGGTTTTGTTAAGTCTTCAATAAGTATTTCTTATTTATTTATTTATTTCTTATTTGTTTCTTAAATGAAAACCTTAGATTTGTACATGAGATCTTATCTATCTTTTGATACGAGAAAAATTTTAGAGGCATCCAGTATTTACATGACTGCTATTTTCTTTACAATACATTACTGTGAAAGAAGCCGATTTTGATCATGTCGTTTCTGATAATTCCACTTCCATTTAAACCTGTCATATTTGTAATCATCAAATTCTAAGTTTCAAAATATGACAAATAATTGAGTAGTATACTTTTTCTTCATTATGTAGCTAAAATTTGCTGAAGGAAATGCTATTTTAGTCACTCCATCTTAGAGTAATTATATTTTGTCAATTTCCTCAACTTTTTGAAAAGCCAGAAAAAAAGTGAAATACTAAAAGCAAGTTGATATTATGACTGGTGGCTATAAAGTATTATTTTCACTTCTAAATCTATGAGGGAATTCTATATCTCATAGCTACATAAACCCACTTCAATGCAGCTTCCACAACTCCACTTTAAAGACAAGAAAATGTTAATTGTCTCAAACACAAAATCAAATGCTTTTCTTAGTCATCTTGAATTCTACACTCTGATCTTTGTTTCCACATTTGTTTTGCAACTACCCACATATTTTATTTTAAAGATTCCTAAGTTACAAAGAAGTTGAGAGACTAGGTCATCAATACTCCCATGAAGTTCACTAAATTCTACCAATTTGCTTCATTTGCACTAAATTGATAGCTAGCATGACTTTCTCATTTCCCTCTTCACTCCTCATATTTCTTCCTTTCCTCTTAAATATGTGTTGCCTAAAGTGGACCACTATGCCTTACGCCATTCGCTTATTAGATTCTCTTTCTTGAAGATCTCATTTGCTCCCATGAATTTATATATCAGCTTTTGGTGAAAATGTTGAAACCTCTCTCTCAATCAATGACTGCTCAGAAGCTTTGATTATGTATTTGTAATAAACAGGGCTTCCATTTCCTCTTTGATAATTTTCATTTCAATTCACAAAGTTTAGAAATGTACTCTAAAAACTTTGTTTCCCATTTTCATTTTTTTCCTGCTTTGTAATGATATCATCATCTTTCCAGTTTTCCAAGCTCATCAGAGGCATTTCTGATTCTCTAAGTATCCTTCAAAATTAATAAATAACTACTTTCTACTTGTCCTCTCACAATATTTATTGGATACCCTATTCCTATCTAGACTCACTCTGGCCAACCTGGTTAGGTCCCATCAGTAGAGGTGGGAAGGGCTATTGGAATACCCATCATTATCACAGTCTACCCACCATTAGTTCTTTTGGCACACTGTTGCCACCTACTCTCCCAGCAACCCCATCTTGACCATACAATCCCTCTATCTAAAAATACCTAATGACTTCTTCACCTATAACATGAATACCACAGTTATTACCACAACATTTTAGACCCAAAATTGGTCCTACTTTCCTTCTCAGCCTCTAACAACTCACTGTACATAACTAACCATATTTTCACATCACTCTCTTCTTCCACTCAATCCCACTGGCCTCTCCCTGACCTCTTATTACTGCTGGCTACTACTCTTTCAGTAGTTACATCTGTCCTATAATTATACATTCAATTATAGGGCATTTTAACAGTTAAGTGGTAATACCACTTAACAAGGTTTTGTTTATATCTATCATCATGAAGATTTTCCTTAAATTGATGATATATACGTATACACACTCACACACACAGATATGTGATTAAATGTATTTTACATGTATCCTAGATTACATATAATATCCACACTTTCATACATGTTAGTCCAGGACATTTTATGTATTAATTGTTCAATATTATTATTGATATGAATTGCCAATAGGGTACCTATTTTTAAAGACAATTCAAACACTGAAAT
This sequence comes from Cheirogaleus medius, assembly GCA_008086735.1. Classification (NCBI taxonomy): domain Eukaryota; kingdom Metazoa; phylum Chordata; class Mammalia; order Primates; family Cheirogaleidae; genus Cheirogaleus; species Cheirogaleus medius. The sequence continues at coordinate 93,305,570 of VBSM01000272.1, read as the reverse complement.
TGGGAAAATGGTACTGAAATGAACAAAGACTAAAACGTTTAAAGCAGCAAATTGAATCCAAAGCATATCAAGAGATAAAATAATTCTCAAGTTTTAATATTGGTGACCATTTTGCAAACCCAAGAGGCCCTTTCCCTAGTTCTCTGGTTTTATATTCAGTTAGAGAAACAAGGATCAAAATGTTATGAAAGGGTTGTTCATTTTCTGTTTTATTGTTTAATATCTGGCCTTCATAGCAACATGCCTGGGGTTTGATTTTTATAGGTTCTCCTAGGTTATAGGGTCTCTATTAAATCTATTTCACTATATTTTCTCATACCAAGCAATAACATTACCATTCATTTTACCAGTTGTGAAATTTTTTAGCATGCAAAGGACACATTTAGCATATATATTCATGTGCACACACACAAACACACACTTTAAATTGCCAGAGTTTACAGTGTATGAGAAATTAAGTACAAGACAATATATTGTAAGAACAACAGAAAGGCAAGAAAGGTATAGGTCACCATAAAAAGGGGGTTTGTGAAATCTATCTTGCAATGTCCCCAGACCTCCCTGAAGGTCCCCAGAGGATGTCTCACTGCAGCTGGATTTTTAACGATTAAAAACTTTTCCAAGTAGACATAGAGAGAGGCTGGAAACAAGAAAAGTAAAATTCAATCTGGGTTTTCTTCTTTGTTAGCTTTGTACTTCTATCACTAGAAAATTTCTTATTTCATCACCGATCACTTCCCTGCCTTCAACAATAGCAGCATCATGGTATTTACCTAGTCCCATGATTTGTTTCCTGTATTTTATTTCTGCAATTCCTGAAAACATATTTCAAAACAGGGTTAGGTAGAGAAGTGTTTGAATGAGTACACAGTTGGAGAATTATCACCAGGAACTACCTTACCTATAGCAAAGAAGTACTATTACACTATGGCTAAGTTATGAAAAGAAACATTTTGTTTGCAAAAAGAAAGAGAATGAAACCTCTATTTTGATTTGCAATTACTAATCCAGGAAAATACTTAAGTTACGGAAGGAGATAATGTTTATAGTATAGCTAACGTGTTATTTAACCTAAAGGGTCTTTCCCTAATTTTCAAGACTAAATAAACATTCATATATAATTTACATTGTTTCTGCTCCTAGAAAGTGATCTAAATAACATACAATAAAAGATACATAGTGTTAAGTATATATTAACAAATTACTCAAATTCCTTCTTAGATATGAATTAGCAAACTCAAGTGGTTTCGTTTTGAAATCTGTACTTGAGGAAATAGTATGCAAAGTTACGAAAAATTCTCCTAAATTTCACTGAGTTTTTAGATATTCTCCACAGTAAATATAATTACAATTGTATTTTAATCATATGAAATGTATGTGGAGTACATGTAATTTGATAAAATCAGTTTTTAAAGTCAGATAAAACGGCATCCCTTTTGAAATTATAAAGTATCAATTTAGTGGAGGCATTTGGCAGGCATTTGGCCATGGAAATATGATAGTATTTTATATTTTATATTTTTAATATACCGCAAGGTTGAACAGCAGTGAGGAAAATGATGAATGGTATAAGAATGAAAGTGTTTTAGAAATACAAAGAGTTACTTCATAAAGTGGACTATTAACAACTTCAAAGAGAAACTCTATAGCACCGATTACCCAGATTACGATACAAAAGAAGAGAGCAATAGAAAAAAAAAGTCCTTAGTCATTGTAAAAAATCCAGTACCATGAATACCACAGGACTCTGTTCAGTTGTTTGTTTACTTGTTTACTTTATGTCTTTCCTGGTTTAAGTACCTTTAGGTGTGAACTATGCCCTATTCATCTTAGCATCACCACCTTGGAGGATGAAGTGCTGCACCATGCTTGCTGAAGGAAAAATCAGTATCATTATATCAAAGCAATAAATAAATATTATATAAAATATTGTCTCAAATATTCAAAATATTTTGAAAGATTGAGCTTTAAAAATTACATCTACTCACTGTCTTTTTCTCTTTCCAGCAACTGCAGTTTTATGACTTCAGTTTCAACTACCAATTTTATCTATGCTAAAATTTAAATTAGGTACCTAAAACCTATTACAATAGTTTTTAATTCTATAAGCTTTATTTCTTGTTGAAATAGCTGAAAGGATATGAGAACTCATGTTTGAGTTCATTCAAAGTGATAGAATGAAAATAAAATAAAATAATACTTATATTAATATTTTTATTTGGTTGATTCTCCTCCATCTACTCTAGATTGGTACCACTTATCCTTTCATTACACAGGCAACTGAGTACCTATTCTCCAGTATACATTATGTCATACAAATAATTTGGAAGCGTTGAGTGGAATGCTTTTATATGCATTTGCAAAACACAATGTTTTGATCAGTTGATTTTATTGAATGGCAGATAGCAGCCATTCTAATTACTTTAATAAAAGGTCAATTTTAAACCCATTTTAAAAATTGATATAAAATAAATATTTGTTATAATTACTCATTTTCCTTAGATTTCAAAAATGATGCACTTTGTAACCAGCAATCACAAATACAAAATCTTATTTCCCAAGAGAAAAGTCTTATCTTACAAATTCTAAAATCCCTCCTGACATGCCCTCCCCACCTACTTTTAGCTAACATTATAATTAATAGATACCTATATAATTATAGTAGTACAAAATATTAGTAGGTCATGGTTCAAACCAAGTCTGTGATGACTTATAATTCTCAGTGTTTTTACTAATAAAAATAGTCTTAAATGGTGGTAATAAAATCAAATTCCCTAAAATTCAGAATATATTACAAACATGATTTTAAGTAAAAGCCAAATAGAAAAAAATGATTTCCTATATTTCTTGAAATATGTCAACAGTCTGTTATACATTATCTTCATCATGGTAGTGACTTAAAGTGAATCACTACTTGTGTAGGTGCTTATATAGCTTGTCTAGGTGTTAATGGCTACCATTATAATTAATAGAGAATATCATGCTTCAATTAATAATCCTTATCAAGGAAAGTAAAAGCAATTCTGCCAATAAAATAGGTTACCAAGAGAGGCTGTAGAGCTTTATTTATGTTGACCTCTTAAGCGGTTATGATAGATAAACTTATGTTTGCAAGAAGAGACATAAAATAATGACTTTTGGGGAGATCTTTTTACCTCAATACTATGTAAACTCCTGCTAACAAATGCTTACTCCACCATAATCTTCTTGAAAGAGAAACAGAGTATGTGGATGATGAAAATATCCATCTTCATGTTGCTATAACTTATTTAAAACATTTAGGTTGATTTCTTTTTTACTATGACTGTAATGATGATGATGTTGGGGGGAGGGCTTTGAATATGTGTAGATATTGTTTAAGAATCTTATTGTATCCTGGAACATTAAAAGAAGACATTTTATTTATACATATATATATATGAAATATATATATACATATATCAAAACCTATTTCCTCAAATAAAATGCTCTTTCTTTCATCAAGAAAGTGACCTTTATAAAGAAAGAACTTTTTTGCAGAAACTAATTTTCCCTTACATATCTCTGTCCAAATACCTCATCTTCTGCCCCAATATCCATAATCCTACCTCTATTATAACCAATGTTAACAAATCAATGGGCTACATTCCATAATTCCTTAAATATACAAACATATGCAAACAAAACATCTACTGATTTTATGTTTACCTAAAGAGAAATATTTTATAGATACAACCCTGCCACTTCATTTTTTCTTTTGTATATCATCATTATTTTCTCAAAATAATTCATGCTAGTCTACTTGTTTGTCTCTACACAGTAATTTAGGATAATTTTATATAATCAATGTAAGTAGAAAAATTATATTAGATTTATAAAAAGAAGGTCTTACCAGTATTTGAAAAGTAGCCTATAGAAATGTAGTATAATGCTAAGAAGCATAAAGAATTTCAATTTTAAAACTTATAATATTCATTAACAGAGTTCTTATGTTTTTTATGCAAACATGGTACACAATTCCTGTAATCATACAGGTTTATAAAGAGCATAAGTTTTCTGTAAAAGATTACTTTCAATAATTCATCTTTAATTGAATTTTTATTCTTTCATGCCATTCTGTCTTTAAAGATAATTATATATGATGATTAAGTTTTGCAATTACATTTACTGCATAGTACATTTGATTATATTTAAATAATTTTAATTTGATCAGGTCCCATTTGTTTATTTTTGTTGCTGCTGTGATTGCCTTTGGGGTCTTCTTCATAAATTCTTTGTCTAGGCCAATGTCTAGAAGAGTATTTCCAACATTTTCCTCTAGAATTCTAATAGTTTCACACCTAAGGTTCAAGTCTGTTACCCAGCGTGAGTTGATTTTTGAAGAGGTGAAAGGTGTGGGTCCTGTTTCAGTCTTCTACATGTGGCTATCCAGTTTTCCCAGCATAATTTATTGAATAAGGATTCTTTTCCCCAGTGTATGTTTTTGTCTGATTTGTCGAAGATTAGTTGGCTATATGAGGATGGTTTTATATCTGGGTTCTCTGTTCTGTTCCACGGAAACAACCCATGTGCCTATCAATACATGAGTGGATTAATAAAATGTGGTATATGTATACCATGGAGTATCTCAAGTATGGAAAAACAAGCACCACATGTACTCCCCAGCAAATTGGTATTAACGGATCAACACCTAAGTGGACAAATAGTAATAACATTTATTAGGTGTAGGGTGGATGGGAGGGGGGCGAAGGGGCTGGGTATATACAAACATAATGAGTGAGATGTGCAGTGTTTTGGGGGATGGTCACGCTTGAAGCTCTGACTTGAGGGGGGCATGGGTAATATACATAACCTTAATATTTGTACCCCCATAATATGCTGAAATAAATAAATAAATAAAATATAAATAAATAAGTAATTTTAAAAGAAACATTTATTTTTAAATAATTTTTAAATATAAATTTAAATATATTATCAAAACTTTTAATTTATGCAGACAGATCCTTTCTTAATAATTTATACTCCACGTGTTCATAAACCTACTTAACTGGATGGGCATATTTTCAAAGATTTCCAGTAGCAAGGTAACCTTTAGATAACATTAACGTAACATCCACAATAGACTGAATATCTATGACACATGCTACAGTTATGCTGTGGTTCTCTCAAATTGTTAATATCAAATGAACACTTTCAATCAATAACATAGTGATATGGCATTTCCAGAGAAAACTGACTCCAGACCAGCTAAAAATGCTATGCGTACATGAAACACTTGTCAACAAATTTTAGCTTACTTTTCATACATTTGCTATAGCTTTAAATTTGAATATACTTATGTCACTTTTTAAATGTAAATCTGGTTATAAAATCATTCTAAGTTTTCTTTGGGTTTCAAAGTAAAGATTTAGAATGAAAGAAAAGCCAACAACCTAAAAATATGTCATTAGAATATATATTTTATAATTTTACTATATTTATATATACATATACATATATATACATAATTTTCCTGTACACAGAAGCACCATCACAGGTATGGCAAAAGATCAAGCCTTGGTTTAACAGCTACATTATCTTTTAGTTACCACCAATAACAAGAGCATTACTTTTTTTAGCTAACACCAATAACAAGTGCAGAAACAACAACAGTAAAACAAAAAAATAATTGTTTGAATTAAATGCCTTAAAAGTGTATATGTATGCATGTATATCAACATATAAATATGTTACATAAAAATAATGCATTCTTAGTCATGAATATTATATATGGAACAATTCAAACCAGGTGTCATTTTTTAATGTGCTAATACTTACAAACATTAACTTAAAGATCAATCTTCATTGTCTGGCAAGCGTATGATAACGAAAAAAATTGTATTCAACAGCAAAACTCTGATCATAAAATCAAACATTTATTGAGTTGTAAAGAATATGATAAATTCCTCAGCAAAAGATGAATCTTGTTTAACATTTCAAATTCTGCCAACTGCATAGAGAAATATCCAAATTACACAGAGAACATCCCATGAGGAAGTATTGTCCTTGTGTCTCTAATTTGAAATTCATTCACTGATCATAGGGACACTAAAACAAGGACACTCCCAGCTCAGTAAATCTGGAGACAGGTCATAGAGGCATCTGTTCTCCATATACCTATTTAATGAGGTCATTTGGTACACATACCATGCATTGGGGAGTGCTTAATTTTTAGTAGGACCATTAATCTAGCTAAGAGTTAGTGAATTAAAATTATCTTTGAATTGAAATAGAACACTCCTTTGTCTAATTTGCTCAAATTTATTGACATAAAACGTATGTATAAACCATTTTACAAGTGGCTAATAATAAATATATTAGTTGTAGTACACATTACCCTCAAAATAACCAAGCACTTTCATGACCTTGAAAAGTAATTAGAACTCAACACATTTTAAACAATGAATATTAAATGTGCCTAGTAATAGCTGTCCTCAATGATTTGGGACTCTGGAAACCCGGCTGTGTATTGATTATAGGAATAACTTTTCAGGCCATTGTTTTTAATAACAAGAGATATTTACATGAGTAGAAATACTTTGTAAAGAAGAGTCACCTAATCAAAACTGAGGAAAATAAAAAAGTAAGTGTCCATGCAATGTCACATAACTTATTGTTTATGATGTTTTGACTGTGGGCTTATTTGAGGTGTTTATTGTTTTTGTTTTTGTTGCTTTATGTAGTTTGTGTTATCCACAGATCAGATATAAGTAAAAGCCATAAAGTTTGAGTTCTTTAAAAATCAAGTTCACTTGATCAAATGGAAAAAATAAAAAACAAAGGGCCATACAACTTGAGGTTTTCAGGATAATTTCATATTAAATGGAACTCAAGAAAAAGAAGTACAGTTGCTCTGTAACTTCTCTAATTTTCTATTATTGGGAAGTGAGACTCTTGACCCTAGAAAAGAGACGAAGACAGAGTAATCAAATTGCCCATTGAACAAGTTCTCTGATTTACATCTAGGTTTACATACTGCAAATTATGGTAGCAGCCCCCAAACCAAATAAAGTTACAATAAGCTAAAACCCATTTCCTGAGATCTGAGATGAATGTTTCTGTTTTCTGGAGCATAATGCAGAATTTTACTACTAGAAACCATCTCAGTGAATTTCTAGGAAAAGAAGAAATTGAAGTGACAAAAAACTACACTTCTCAGAGAGTGTTTTACTCCAAGGGACATGGAAACACTTGGTTCTACCACAATTCCTAGAATGATTAGCCTGGCTATTGACCACCTGCAGGTAGAAGGCAGGGGTGTTGAAAAAGGAAATAAATGAGAGGAAACCATAACAGAGGGACTGCATAAAGATATCAATAACAGGAAATAGTACAATTTTAATAAGTGCTACGACAGAGAAACTTTGCAGAATATGTATCTTAGAAGCTTTCTGCATAGTTTATTCCATGAAAGTCCTAAGCCAACCCTTTTAAGAATACCAGGAATAAAGATTGACAAGGGTCTTCAAAATAGCTACATCAAGTCTTCTTTTATTATATTCTAAGTTTAGAGAGTTATGCACTTGAATTAAAGTCACAATTCTTAAGATGTCCTCAGGGGTTGGTGCAATCTTACCCCCATCTATACCTCCAGCCTCACAGCCTCTACATTTAAAGCCGTGTACTATAGACAGACACACTGACAGAAATTTGTCTCCAACATGAACTAACATCTCACAACTCAGGGCCTTCACACATCCTGCTACTGAGATTTTTTGTGACCCTTAATTATTTTCCAAGAATATCTTAGTGTCCCTTAGGTCACAGACATGTCACTTCCTGGATATCCAAACCCAAACAATTGCCCTGTAATTATCTCTCATTATATTCGTTAATTTTCCTCCCCCCCCGGCTATTATAAAAAGATAATTGTGTGTGCAAATATCCCATGTCCATAGCCAGAGCAGAAACTCCACTGATGTAAGACACTTTATATTTTCTATCATTTTACCCCCAGAATTTAGCAATGTGCCCAATAGATAATAAACTCTTAATAAACCTCCTGAAAAATTCAAGTATGCATTAATTAGAACAAATGATATCAGAAATAAACACTATAAAAAACATTGATATTAGTGCATTAAATATTTTATTGCATCAGTTTTTATTTTATTTTTATTCTCCTTCATTTTTGTTTGTATCTTTTCTTTTGTTTAAAGTATCACACATACTAAGGTGAGTATTCCATTTACTAGGAAATTTACTTTCTTTTGAATTGAAAATTATATATACATTTTTAAACTTCCCAATTATACATGTTATTTGTCATTAAGGCTATAAAGGTAAGTAGTATTATGACTTCAGGGACAAGTGTAAGATTCGGTACTAATTTACAGAGATTTTAAATCTACTTAGTTGTACTACAGAACTGGTTTTGCCAGCAGTAGGTAAAAGAAAACAGAGGTAAGATGGACTTTGGATTAAGAGAAAACCATTCAGGATTTTTGTTTTGTGCTAATGTCCATGTTCTCTTTTAGAGCTTTTGCCCAGTTTGGATTCCATTACATTAAAATATAAAACTAAAACACATTACGAAGATACTTGCAATGCAAGTGCTTTATATTTTGTGAGCCCTGAACAAGAATTTTAATTACTTCATATGTCTATTATTTATGATCATCTTTCTCATTGTCTGACACAAACAATTCTGATAAACTTAAGAAAATTTTCGTTTTGGAAAATGATTACATTGCATGATTTTTTAAGCACAAATATGCAGTATAATTGACCTCCTTATCAAGATAAAATTGAAAACAATGCATTTTTGTATTTAAAACACTAACTTACTAGTTAGTGCATTCATTTTCTAGGACTGTGATTACAATGTACTACACACTGGGTGGCTCAAACAAAAAAATTCTGGCTCAGTGCTAGAGACTAGAAGTCTGAGATATCAGTAGGGTTAGTTTTTTCTGAGGGCAAGTCCTAAAGGGGCGAGCTTGCTGTTCCGATTGCCTGACACATGGCACTGTAGATGCCTCATACTTGTTGCATGTGTACTTCACTGGGATACATGAAAGTGTGTATGTTGCGATTTACAATTCAAATGTCATTTTTGTGTTATTATTATGGTGATTAAAATTAAAATTCTATGCTTATAACATTATGGATAGAGATGATGATTTCTGTATAATCAGGCAAGAAAACACAAAAAAACAAACAAAAACCTTTTGAGATATTGCTATTGGTCAGCCTTTTGTAGACAGAGGTAATTTTATGTATATAACTAATTACTATCTTTCATCTTTGGTTACACATATATATATAAACTGATATTTATTTATTCTTTTTTAATTTAATTTTTTTATTTCAGCATATTATGGGGGTACAAATGGTTAGGTTATATATGTTGCCTTTGCCACACCCAAGTCAGAGCTTCAAGCCTGTCCATCCCCCAAACGGTGCCCACTGCACCCATTAGGTGTGAATATACCGACCCCCTCCTCCCCCATACCACCTGCCCAACACACATATTTAAAAACAAAACAAAACTCCCTCCCCTTTGATACATTTTCATCACTTAAAGCCAAATCCCCTCCTTCCAAATTAAATGTTTAAACTTTCATTAAACCAGTTCTAAACAACTAAAAATTATATGAGCGATATTTCACTTTATCATTTAAGTGAGGAGAGCTGGAATATATGGACTAAATGTGTCTAGGCAATTTATATTTTGTAAAGTCGGTTCTACCATACCTTCTCTATTATTGCTGATTTCCAATATAGAAAACACATGTGATGGCAGTCATTACTACACTGAAATACTCATAATAACCCTGTAATATTATGTGACTGAAAATCAGAACACTATAAATTATTATTTAAAACAGGCGTCCTCAAACTACGGCCCGCGGGCCACATGCCACCGGCCTAGCCCTTGCCTGTCCTGCATAGCAGCCGACTCGTCCCGGGCCCACAGTGTGCACTCTCCAACGGTCTGAGGGACAGTGAACTGGCCCACTGTTTAAAAAGTTTGAGGACCCCTGATTTAAAGCCACCATGAATATTTAATGGCAGATTAACAGAATTAAATAAAATAGCAAGACAAACTCATATAAAGGATTGTAAATAGTCAGACCATTAAGGCATATCTCCATGTCAAACCAAGTTTATGTTTTAAACATTTAATCAATTTCAACAACTATTTTATTTCTATTATTTAGTCAGAGTACTTATTTCAAAAAAAGGAAAAGATCCAAAGAGAAGAAATTCTGTAATTCAAACTTAAGTAGTTTCTTCTGTTTAACTCATCATTTAATGGATTATTTAAAAGTTTCCATTCAGATTATTGATTGAGTACTTCACTTTTTCAAAATGGAAAGCTCTATCGTCTTAAACTCACATAAGAAAAGGAACATGTGATGTTTTGCTACAGGCTACAATGTGTATTAATCAAATCAACATATCTAGGGTATCCATCACCTCAGGAGTTTATCATTTCTTTCTGTTAGGAACATCCTAATTCCACTCCTTTAGTTATTTCAAAGTGTATCCTAACATCAATGATTATAGTCACTTTACCTTATAAATATATACAACTATTATATGCCCATAATAATTAAAAATTTAAAAAGATTTAAAAGAGAAAGTAATCCTGAATGCTTATCAAGGTTAATAATATAAAATGCAGCTAAATATAAATTGCGTGATTTTGTATCTTTAAAACAGGAACAAAAGAGAAGCACAACACCTGACAATAGAAAAAAATGTGTTGAATAGTGGTTGTTTATAGCAGCCAGCTATTAACAGTAATCCAGCCAACTCCCAGCAATACCTTGGAATGACAATAATACTGTTTCCAAGAACATTTTCAAAGGTACTAGGTAATATTTAATATAATTTTCAATGCTCTTTTAGAATAGAAATATCAAAGAAGCTGCAGATGATATAGATTGATACTATTCAGCTAAACACTTCAGACTACCTGCTAATGTCCACAGATGATTTCCTTTCTATGAACAGCTACTCTGAACCTTCATTTCTTTTCAAACCTTATAGTACCTTACACCTTTCCACTTTGCACATTTATACAAGAGAGAGAAAGAGAGAGAGAGAGAGAGAGAGAGAGAGAGAGCGCGCGCGCG
>VBSM01000272.1:93244084-93294368 GCA_008086735.1 Cheirogaleus medius | reverse complement strand
AAAAAAAAAACAGAACAACAACAACAAAAAACTTCCCCTTCCAAATAAGACCATATGCTTGTGTAAATGTCTGTATGTGTCTATGTATACTATTCACACTCCCACTAAGCTATGATTTTTGAAAATGAAACATCTCACAATATCAATTTGGTCACTTTTTAATCCTGCTTAATAGGGTGTGATAAATTTAGACTCCATCATAATAGACATTTTAATTGTTATTCAATATTATTAGTGTTTCCATATGTCTTGAAAACTTGTTCCTAATAATGTTTTGATTTCCAAAACTGTCTGCTTAAGACAACATTTTAAACACCTGGATAGAAAATAAAAATAATAATAAAAAATAATTCAACAACTGACTTTTTTCTTCTCAACTGACTTTTTTCTTCAGATAAGGTATTTTATAAAGTGCCAAAAGGATTTGAGTAAAAAATATACAACACATATACAGATGTGCTTATACATTAATAACATAATACATTTACATATCACTGCACACTAGAATTGAAATTAATATGGTTTGATTATTGGTGACTATTTTCACAGATGGTATAATCAGTAATGCAGTATATTAAAATGCATGGAAATATTACTTTTAAACTGGACATTTTGCATAAGAAATCCAATTAAATTTAGAAGCAGTGGAGTAAATACACTGTTATTAGTATAGCTATAATAGTCACTCATTTACAAATATATGTCAAGCATGCAAAAACATAATCCTCACCTTATTATCAGATTAGTTCATACATGTGAATGGTATATTTCACATAATTAATTGTAATTATACTGAGTCCATAGAGTTGGGCATTTCCATATCTGAACAAACAGATTGCCAAAAATAACTGTTCTGACAGTACAGCCTTCTAAATTCTGGGGCAGAATTTCTCTATCTCAGCACTATTGACATTTTTCAATGGATAATTATTTGTTGAGACTAAGGATGCTGTCTGTGCACATAGCATATTTAGCAGCTCCCATGATCTCTATCCACTTGATACTAGTAGCACACCAGACACCAATGTGTGGTGTGGCAACCCAAAATGTTTCCAGAAATTGCCTAACATATTCTGGGAAACAAAACTTCCTGATTTAGAATGACTATATTAAAGAATGAGAATGACTGTTAATCTAAAATCAAAGAAGATATTGTACAAAACCATTTTTAACTTGTCAATAAAATGGGGCTTGTAAGAGAAATGCTATGTAAAAGATAAAGGTCTAGATTAATACATACAACAAGCTATTATTTCTGAATATAAAAAGTGTTTTATGTTAAAATACTCCCTGAATAGTATGGTCATTTAGCCCATTGTTCCCATTTATAAAACAAGTCTTGGCATATGGAACTCAGCAGCCACAAAGTCTAGAGTAAGATATTAATGTATAATGTATTTAAATTAAGCTAACCAAAGTTGCATCATCTGAAGTTTTGAAATGCTATATTTCTGTTGCACTATTTTCTTTCAATATTCTCACTCATTAATGTCCCCAAGTCTCTGATTTATTGAGCTTCAAAACTTGACTTTAAATATTCTCTTCTGGATCAAGTGACATAGTATAAGGCTTGGATCTGCCCTTCTCCCTGTCTTCCTATATATTTCCCTTACATTTCAAATACTAGACATTGGATCAAAAATAAAGAAATGCAAAGAAATTTACATCTTTAAGATATGTAAGATAAAGCAGGTACACTTCAAGTTTAAAATTAGCCAAACATGTGACATGGGTAGATGAAAGAGCTAATAAAAACTGAAGTTGCTTTACAAAAAAATCTTTATTTCATATAAAATAAGAGACGTATACTCACCCATGGTCAAGAAATATCTGGGATATTAAATTCACTTTGGGGTGCCATATTTTAAACAACTATTAAAAATTTATGACCATAGACAGTCTCTCAAAGAAAGCACTAGAAAGTCTGAAAACAGGTCTAATATAAATTAATATGGAAACGTTCATATTGGTTATTTATACTAAAAAATGCAATGAAGAATGGAAGCGCAAAAATGCAATGATGAAAGAAAAAATGGTCTAACAGAGAAAACAGTTTTTCTTTGTTGCTCCATGTAGAAATACATGCCCCAATGGATCAATTTAGAAATGGGATTTGAAAAAAAGAAAGAAAACAAAAATCCTGAATGAATTTAAATGTAAGGCTGCTTCCACAAATATCAGAATGTATAGCTGATAAAACAACAGTGTTCCAAAGCACTTTAAATAGGTTTACATAGGTAAATCATATACTTGAGATAACATATTTCTGACTCTGTACCCAATAATCACATTATTTTTCCTTGAGTGTACTGATACATGCTTGGTGCTATCTTTAATACATATTAATATATATTTAATACATATAAAGAAATAAAATATTATTTGCTTTATTTTAAAGGAGATACATATTTAGTGTGTCCCCAACATATTAAATGTGAAACTTGTTTTATGTAGTCAGAAGTGCAATTAAATAACATCACACATGCACACACACACATGCACACACACAGAGCAAGTGGGTCCTAGTTTTTATGAATTTAAACAACTGAGTGTGGGAACACACTACTTTTGTACATATTTTTGGTTTGCTTTTCTTTGGTTCTAAGTGTGGAAGCTAGATTTTTTTTTTCTTTAAGGAAGATACTTGGGGACCACTTTGGTACATTATTTTCGTTAAGCATATATGGTCAGTCCACCCAGAGTTCCTGAGCAATACTGATCCCTGGAGCAGATGGCTCTTGGTAAAGTATAAGGCATTATGATCAATTATGTAGATGTCGTTTTGATTGTGAGATGGACATTTTTACAAGAAATAATTATATCATGTCCCTCTATTCCCAGTGGCTGAGGCTTAAAGGATACAAGTGTTGGAATCTTTATATGGGGTAGGTAAGGTTAATATCCGAGGGGTCTCATAGAAAAGGCCAGAGTTTGTGAAAATAGCTGTTAAAGGGCTCACAGGGAAAGAAAAGGGAACTCTGAAGAGTTTACAACCAGAGGTGATTGATATCTAGTTTTAGTCAATGTTGTAATTACATTATGCTATCTTCAGCCCTTAGGAAAGTCTTTTTTGACAACTTTAATGACAAGTCTTTAATGACAACTTCAAAAATGTTTTTGTTAAATGTGAGAATGACAACTGCATAGAGAAGGTCCCAGGAAGACTAGTTGTGATCTGGGAGAAGTTACGTGCACACATCAGATGAAAGATGACATGTAATATTCAGGGAGAATTATTTTTTTATTTCAAAATATTAAGGGAACAAATAATTTTGATATTTTGGTTACATGAATGGCTTTTATAATGCTTAAGTCATGGTTAAAAGAGTACCTGTCACACAGATATTGTTTATAGTACTGGTTAGGTAGGTTTTCACAGGTCTCCTTATTCCCCCTCCATCCCAGGTTGGTTTCACTTGAGTTTTACTTCCATCTATGTATATATGAACTCATCTGTTGATTACAATTTAAGTAGCGAGTGCATGTGGTGTTTGTTTTTCCATTCTTTATATATTTCACTTAGGTTAATGGTCTTTAGTTCCATCCAAATTGCTACAATAGGTATTAAGTCATCATTTTTTATGGCTGAATAGTATTCCATAGTATACATAAACTACATTTTGTTAATCCACTCATGAATTGCTAGGCACTTAGGTTGATTCCACATCACTGCCATTGTGAATTGTGCTGCAACAAACATTCGTGTGTAGATATCCTTTTGATAAAATGTTATCTTCTCCTTTGGGTAAATTCCCAGAAGTGGGATTACTAGATCAAATGGTAGGTCTACTTTTAGTTCCTTGTGGAATTTCCATATTGTTTTCCATAGAAGTTGTACTAATTTGCAGTCCCATCAACAGTGTATAAGCATTCCTTTCTCTCTGCATCCATGCCAGCATCTATTGTTTTTGGACTTTTTAATAAAGGCCATACTGGCTGGAGTAAGGTGATATGTCATTGTGATTTTAATTTACCTTTCCCTGATGATTAGTGACATTGAGTATTTTTTCATAACTTTATTGGCTATTTGTCTATATTCTTTTGAAAAGTTCTGCTCATATATTTTGCCCACTTTTTAATAGGGTTGTTTGATTTTTTTCTTGTTAATTTGCTTGAGTTCTTCAAAGATTCTGGTTATTAGTCCTTTATCAGAGGGATAGTTAGACCAAGTAGGCTTCCTCCCAGGGATGCAAAGATGGTTGAACATATGTAAATCAATAAACATGATTCACCACATTAACAGAAGCAAAAACAAAGATGATATGATCATCTCAAGAGAGGCAGAAAAAGCATTTGACAAAATTCAGCACCCTTTCATGAAAAAGCTCTTGACAAACTAGGCATAGAAGGAACATATCTTATAATTATAAAAGCCATATATGATAAATCCATAGTCAGCTTCATACTGAATGAGGAAAAGTTGACAGCACTATCACTAAGAAATGGAAAAATACAAGGATGTCCACTGTCACCACTTCTATTCAACGTAGTGCTGGAAGTTCTAGCTAGAGAAATCAGTCAAGAGACAGGAATTAAGGGTATCCAAATTTAGGTAACCATCATCACTTTTTGCAGATGATATGACCTTATACCGAGAAGACCTCAAACATTCCACCAAGAGACTCCTGGAATTGATAAATTAATTCAGCAAAATCTCAGGTTACAAAATCAATACATACAAATCAGTAGCATTCCTGTATACCAAAAATAGTCAAGCTGAGAGTCAAATCAAAGACTCAATACCATTCACTATTGCTATGCAGAAAATAAAATTTCTAGGAATATACTTAACCAAGGAGGTGAAAGACTTCTACAAAGAGAATACTAAACACTAAAAAGAAGTTGCAGATGATATAAGCAAATATAAAAATACATCATGCTCATGGATCAGTAGAATCAACATTGTTAAAATGTCCATATTTCTCAAGGTGATTTACAGATTCAATGCATTTCCCATCAAAATACCAACATCATATTTCACAGATCTAGAAAAACTAATTCTATGTTTTGTGTGGAACCAGAAAAAACCTAAATAGCCACAGCAATCTTAAGCAAAAGGAAAAAATCAAGAGGCATCATATTACCAGACTTCAAACTGTACTACAAAGGCTATAGTAACTAAATCAGTAAAGAATGGGCACAAAAATAGAGACATAGACCAATGGAACAGAAAAAAAGTTCAGATATAAAACCATCCACATATAGCCAGCTGATCTTTGACAAAGTAGTCAACAATATACCCTGGGGGAAAGAATCTCTTTAATAAACGTTGCTGGGAAAATTGGATAGCCACATGCAGAAGAATGAAACAGGACCCTTATCTCTCACCAATTAACAAAAATTAATTCAAGATGGATAAAGAACTTAAATGTATGGAATGAAACCATAAGAATTCTAGAAGAAAATGTGGAAAAAACTCTTCTAGATATCAGGCTAGACAAAAAATTTATGAAGAAGACCCTAAAGTCAGTCATAGAAACAACAAAAATAAATAAATGAACCTTGATTAGATTAAAAAGCTTCTGAACAGCCAAGGAAATAATTAACAGCGCAAATAGACAATCCACAAAATGGGAGAAATTCCAGAAGCATTTGTGGAATGTGGAAGAATTTTGTCCCTGCAGGGATCACTAATACTTGTGGAATTTAAATTCTCCGATGTTATACACTAAAAGTAAGGGTTATTCCTCAGAAGTCTGAAAACCTTGAGAATATTAAGGTTATGTACATCATAATTTCTCAAAATAGAATTGTCATTATATGGTTAACCATTTCAAATTAAAAATTATCTCATGCTATGAAGGCAGAATATGTAACTTGCCTACCCATTCATAGATAATTGCATCTCTTCATTATATGTCAATAGTTTCCTTGTACTTGTTTCAATCACTCTCCTTCTTCCTAGTAATCTTTTCTACCTCCATGTAACTATTGCTGTGAATTCTTTATAATATTTTTGTCAATGCTTAAAGGAGAAGTGTAAAGTGCTTACAAGGAAACATTTTAACTCATTTTAGAACTGAATCTTTAAATCTGTTTTAGAAACCCTAGGTCATGCTTTCAATATTATAGTGGTTTAATTCCTTTAATATTTGGGGGGGAAATATATATATAATTTATATTTATATATCATATATATGAAATGCTCTTTAAGAGGCCATTTTACAGAAGAGTAGGATTGTTTATAATAAAACAAAGAAATATTTCATTCCAATCTATTATTAAAGAGGCTATATAATGTCAGAGAACTAGATGAGGAGAAAGAAAAAAGTACAAATTGGCAAGGGTTTGGTTTCTTTACTGCAAGGGGCGTCAAACTTTTTAAACAGGGGGCCAGTTCACTGTCTCTCAGACTATTGGAGGGCCGGACTATAGTTTAAAAAAAACTATGAACAAATTCCTATGCACACTGCACATATCTTATTTTGAAGTAAAAAAACAAACGGGCAAAAACACCCACATGTGGCCCCCGGGCCGTAGTTTGAGGCCGTAGTTTGAGGACGCCTGTTTTACTGTTACCTAATTCCTGCTCTAATTGTGAAAGAGTATCCTTCTCAAATCTCCAGGTGAGCCTTCACCTTCTCATCAAAATATTCTTATCTATCTATGTTTATCCCCAATTTAAAAATGTTTAAATCAAAACTGTACCACAACATTCTATGAACGGCAACAATTCCACAGTACAATTCCAAGGTGAAAGAGTTTTGCCCCTTCCTGCCTTTCAGATCAGTTTATTCCTTCTAGAAACCCATCCTACATGTTTGGTTTTCTTTAAGAGAAGTAACGTCTTTTGTGATCAACAAAATAATAATAAAAACCATATCGTGTCATCTGCTCTCCACTTGCAATTATTTATTTATTTCATTGTGCCTCTGGGAGAATCTGTGCACTTGACAAATGAGCCAGATAAATGCGCAATAAAACTCTACAAATGTAAATTAAAATTACAGCATCAGGAAAAAAGGGAAGAAAAAGAAACTCAAATAACATCTATCTCTTCATTAACTCCAATTGCGATTCCACAATGTTTCTGCCACCCTCCCTCAAAATTATATTCAACACCCATGGTTGATCAAAGTATAAGCTACTGGAAAGTTTCATGAATAAATATGACTCCCTGGCTCCATGTTTAGATCTTAAAATGAATCCTGTCAGTACTATGTAGCGTTTCTAATATATAAATACACAGAAACTTCTTTCCTGTAATTATTATGTTACTCTGTGTAAGGACAGTGGTTAATTCACTGCAAATAAAAATGCTTAAGCCAGAATTTCTCTCCCCAGAGAACAGTTTATTGGCTACAAAGATATTGCTAAAATGAGGTACTTTAAGAACAGCTATACTATTTTTCTTTTATTGTATATTTTATCTTTCATTAGTCCAAAGGACTAAGAGATTCCTAGTCCTCCGGAAATGTGTAATATACATTTAGGGATGTACAAGTGTAATAGTAGTGGTGTCAAGTGATACTAATGATCAAACATAGTCTGTGCCAGCATTATATTTACATTGATTTTTCTCTTTTAATTCTCACATCAACTATGTGAGTTGGGCTCCATTATTATTATAATTTTAAACATGAAGAAAGTAAGGTTTAGGAAGTGTAAATAACAGCTACTAAGTGATGAAGTAATTAGTCTAATCCCAAATCCTACATGAGGTGCCCCTGAGCTTCTCCTAACTGCCAACCTCTAGCACCAGTTACTGGTGTTCTCCATTTTGTGCCCAAATGTGCTTTTGTTCTTACATATTATTAAGGAACCGTTTGCCCTCCTCAGAGTTCAGTATACTTCAAACAAATCAATAAATTAGACTGAGAAGACAGTGGTCAAACAGGACTACTCTCAAAGCTATTCAGGTTCCCCATCATTAACCTATACCCAAGGTAGAGGGTGTCCATACAATACATTAAAACTCTCGTTATTTTAGTAAAGGAAATGGTTTCTGTTTATAACCTACTAGGCAATATCCTGCTAGATCAAGAGACATTATAAAGTTATCTTTAAACTGTCCTTCAAAGGTGCTCAATAGGCATAATCATATGCACAAAAATTTTATGAATAGTTTCACAGGATGATCACATAGTCAATGTTTATGTGATGTGGAGATGATTTAGGTGATTATAGTGGCTACTCTGTTTTAACCTTCTTTCTCAGTTTATCCAGAAATAATCAAATATATACCAATACTTAATAGATAAGAAAATTTGGTTGTCTGAAAATAAAAAGACCTTAGAAAAAGAAATTATATATATATACAAATATATATGTATATATATATTTCTTGTAGTTTATTTTTAAATTTTCTTTTCCCCTTAGGTTATTGTGATATCATTTTTCTCACAGACCTCGAAAAAAGAAAATGGTCCCAACTTAGGGACTTATGCTAACTTCCTTTTTTCTATATTTAAAAAATTTCATTCTAAGAAAGTGTTTAACTGCAAAGATTTATGAAGTAGAATGGGTATCATTAATCATTTCTTCACAGATAGGAGAGAGAAATCTAAAAAAAGTTAAAGCTTAGTTTTAAGTAGTATAGTAGTGTATTATTCCGGTTTTGTCATGTTTTCCCACACTCATAGTTCTCTTCAAGACAAATATCCACAATCTACGTTTAGCAGGCAGACAAATTAATTTTGACAAAAAGCATATTATTTAGGTCAAGTTTTCAATTTAGTTATCTTTTAACAATTTAAAATAAAGCTCGATATCATGTTTTTCAGAATCAATTCAATTGTTTTTTAAATCACCATTATATATTAATAGTTGTTAGTATAGAATTACCTGCAGATATTACTTTTTCTCATATTTTAAAACTTAATTTGGTACTTATTTCCACTAATGTATATATCTCATATATGAAACGTTCATATATGTTTAATAATTGTCTCAAAATTATTAATCATGAAAATTTAAAATAAGCATATACATTGATCCTAGATACTTGTGTGTTAATATTGAGGTGAGTACTCTTTGGCAATACATACTGATAAATATTACCCTGTATATGATTACAAACCATGTCTTTAAATTTTGTTCTTAATCATCATGAGCTAAAAGAAAAGTGTATGAGAAGTATATATTCATGTATTGAATCACAGTTACATCTTAACAATTTACATTAATCTGTTAGAGCACAGGCATACATTAGTGGTAAGATTTACAAACTGAAGGAAAAGAGTTAAAATTAATTTCTAAAACTAAACCATCTATTTGAATACCTGATACCTTTTATAGTATGGTGACAATGGCCAAAGTATATTCTACAATGAATTTGTATTCATGCTTAGACTGCTAATATGTAACATCATTGAAGAGATTTGTAATTCTGATATTCAATAGCACAAAGTGATAGAAAGCTTCAACAATAACTGTTGACAGGGTAGAAATGATCTATAGTATATAATGCTTATTTTATCAAAATTAAGAGTTTGCAATTCTGAAGTCAAACCAGTAAAAATGTGAAGTGACCTTTTAGATGTTGATTTGGAGTAAATAATTGGCATTTCTAAGAATTACTTTGAAAACCTACATGGAAATCAAAACAGAGATTTCAAATTATAGAAAGATGCAGGGTTGGAAAAAAAGAAAATAGTTTAAACCCAGACGTATGAGAATAATTGAAGCTGTATTCAGAGGAATTTTCAAAATACTAAAAATTTTATTATTTAAAAAAATATAAACAATATATATAATAAGTAGAAAAGGAGCAACAAAATAAACTAAGAAAAATTTAGGAGAGAAATTAATATAGATAAAAGATTAATTTAACATAATAGAAGGAACAAAACACAAGATAATAGAAAGAGGATGAATAAAAACAAAAACTCATTCCTTAAATACACTCATGACAAAAAAATTAGAGGGAAAAAAGTATAGAGCATTAGGAATGATATAAAAGGACACAAGCATGTAATAGAAAATTAATAATAATATAATACCATATACAAATAAATGGCAAAAATTAAAATTTAGAGAAAAAAGTCTAATAATATAGAGTTGACTTCCAGGTTCAGAAAACTAGAAGAGGAAATAAAAACATAAAAAGAACTGGAATTTAATTAAATTATTTAAAATAGTACGTGGTCCACATGCTTCACAGGTGAGTTTCATTAGAACTGGTAATAAAAGATAATTCCTTTGTAATCTAAATAAATCATATAGAATAATATGCCATATTCACTTAAGAGAATGGATGCAAAATTTTAGAATAAAATATTATCGGAAATGCAGAAAAGATAAAAGAGCAAGGAAAAGTTTTAACTATATTTCGATGCCCCCATAAAAATTTATAATGCAAACTCATTTGCCCTTTCAACATTTAAATGCACAATCATAATATAAATATTTGCTCAGAAGCAAAATTTAAATGCTAATTAAAATCTATTAACATAATTTCTAATTCTATAGAATTATAACAACTACTTCTCAATACCTTCATGATGGAAACCAGCAATCATAATTTTTGCAACTATTCAATAAGTATGCTGTCTGCTCTAAGTAAAATAAATTTATACACACACTGTTAAAGCATGAGTAAATGGTAATAAAGGGCAAGGAGAATGATGAAGCTAAACATAAAAAGAAAAAAAAACAAGCAAAATAAACCCTTAGAAATGACTGTGCAAAGATAATGAACCTTTATTGTCTTTAAATTTCCTTTAAGAGGCCACGAGTTATGTGCAAAGTGGTCTAATATTATCTACTTTTATTTTACTGTTGAAGAAAAGAGTAAATACAAAACAACACATTCAATTTCTAATTAGAGTGGAAACCCTAGATGGTGCCTACTTTGGGTCCATGAGACGGTTTCTTACCTATCTATATCTTGTTTGGTTACTAGCTTTACAGGCCACTGGAGGTCTATTTGCCCAAAGGCTAAGATGCTTCTGGAAAAAGACTTAATTCCAATGGAGACTGAGTCTTTGGGTCTGAGAAAAGAGATGATTTTGAAGGCTCCCTACTGAGGACAAGTTCTCAGATTCTTGTTCAGCGTAGGCCCTGCAGAATCTTTACTACATGCTAGAGTGAGAGATACTACAAGTCACACCTGAAATAGAATATGGATTAAAATCTCTGGAAAACATCAAAGAAAGGGGCATCATGAG
This sequence comes from Cheirogaleus medius, assembly GCA_008086735.1. Taxonomy (NCBI): domain Eukaryota; kingdom Metazoa; phylum Chordata; class Mammalia; order Primates; family Cheirogaleidae; genus Cheirogaleus; species Cheirogaleus medius. The sequence goes on along the minus strand of VBSM01000272.1, from coordinate 93,283,260 downwards.
TTTGAGTCCTCATTATAGAGCTTACTAAAATCGTGCTTAAAAAATTCTGTTCTTCCATTGGAGAACCCGGCTTGGTTGCAACAATAACAGTGGAGAAAGGTTTCTGAAGTCATCATGTACTTGAGCCACTCTTTCTACTACATCAGAAGCTTTAGCTATGCAGAGCAGCAAAATACGAAATCAGTAAATGTCTTTAGTAAAAGAAATGAGGGTATTCATACAATTTTATGAGAATCCAAAATGTTGACTGGCAAAAGGAGTGAGCAACAGAAATTGTGAGATAGCAAATGTGGCCAAATGTACAGAAACGTCTGCCTGCTCTTTCACACAACTGTGTTTCCCATGAGCCTATTATGGCAAAGGACACTGTGCTAGGTGCAGAAGCTACAATGTTGAGCTAAAACACCTATTATTATTAATATGAATTTTATTCCTAGCTTAACACACCCTAGGAAACCTGAGTCCCAAATAATTTGGATTCATAAAATAGAGTTCTTTATATTTTGTTCTTCAAATCAATTCAATATCTACTTATTAAGAATGTGAAAAGTTATAACACTTTGTATCTCAGACTGAGCTTCCTGGAAACAGCCTTTGAGGTGATTTATAAAAAGTGCCCTCAGGATCAACACACGGAAAAAGGAGGGAAAAGATGCAGGATGGGGAAGTGGGAGAATTCAACCTGCAAGAGAGACCCAAGAGCAACCTCAGCTAACTCCCAGGGGAGCTCTGGAGCGGAAAAGATAAGACTATCTAGAGCTGAAGCAATTCCTAGAGACACTGAAATTGGCTTTTGACAGCCCTCCTGGAACACACACTGGGACACACACCTCTTTCATTGAAGGGAAATCTGCATGACACATCACAGTGCACACCCAGTGGCACCAGGCCCTGATTCCTTGGTCTGAAAAATGGCCAGTTTAAAGCATCTCGATAAACAGAAATCGAGACCCTCATTTTGTTACCAGAGAAATATTTAACAATTTCTATATCCAAATTCATTTTTGACAGTGTTATCAAGTTTCCTACAGCCTCAAGCATGAGCACTAATGACGTCTATCAATAGCTAACAATTTTAGTGCCTATGTATGGCAAGCACTGACGCATTTAACTCTTACAACCCTGCAGGCATCCAGGTATTGTGTTCATTTTCATTTTGCAGGTCAGGAGAATAAGGCATCAAGAGGGTAACAGCCCAATATTAAAACATTTTTCAAGCTCCTTGTTAGACCCCTGATATTAGATCCCCAGTGATGGGGCTTGTGGAGAATCCAAGACGATTAAAACAGGGTTACTAATGTTGATATCTCTCATTCTAGGAAAACAACAACAACAAAAAAATGTTAAAAATCCAAAATTGTAGCAATAGGCTAAGTGTGCTTGGCATAATGTAGAGCTGGAATAAAAAAGAAGGAACCAAAGGGGTCAGCAAGGTACACAGAAAACATCATGAATCAATGGTCCTTCTTTATTTTAACCAAAATAGCGGTACTTGAGGCATCAACGTTCTGTTAACATTCATAAGTGTTCCCTCAAAAAATAATCATATGAATGAGTGGCACAGGATCTCTCATTTAACTCCTGCTAAAAGTAGGTTTTGGAATAATTGAACTTCATGGCTTCTAAAATGATAGCTTCTCCAATGCATCCTTAAGGAAGTTTACCCTTTTTACCTTCCTATTTCTGGTACAAATTGAAAGAGTGCGTGAAATACAAATTGAAGGGTAGATAAGATTAAAATGGATTCTAAGGAGTAAAACCATAATTTTTTTTTTGCATTTTACAATATTCAATGTAAATTGAATAAAACATCCAAATTTTGCAAAGTCCAGTGAGACAACTTGAGGAGCCATTTGATCAATCACAATCTGAGTCACACTGTAGGATACTGTGTGTCTAATCATGTAGTGAAATAATTTAGGTTGTCTTTAAATGCTCCTACCTCGATGATAACATTTCCACTTCATACTATTTATAATTTCAACATCCCATTTATTATATGAATGATAATGTAATATTAATAATATTAAATGGAAATCTAAGACATCTTTTAAGTTTCTTATAGGAACATGAAGAAAAAGTAGTCACTGTGATAGTGGCTGAGTCTAATTTTCATGCTGTTTTTATTAGGCAATCAGAAGGGTCTGTGCCATCAATTATGAAGAATTAAATGCCATTAAAAAGAATCAAACATGTAATTAGAAGCCTAATGTAGTAGTATTTTATGGACATGAAAAATTACATTAGAATTTGATCATTATAGGGTAATTTGTATAGTTTAATTGTATCAGTAGACACATTCGATATAAAAATAAAGGAAATAAAATATAAACAATACTGTACTATTTCTTCAACAATAATAGAGATAAATTATTATTAATTCAATTCCACTAATCCTAAAATGTGCTCCATATTTGGATGGGGGGCTGTGGTTAAAACTAAAACAATTTGATTTCATCAGCAGGCATGAAGAAAAATTTGGAGAAAAGCTATGAGTTTTGCTTTGGTGAAAATTATAGGAAGGTAAAGTAAAATTAAAACTCATTGTTAAAAAAAATGTAGTCTTAAAAGGAGGCTATTGGCACAGATGGACTAGTAAAGCTTTTGTTAAGGAAGAGGCTCAATGACCTGCTTCTTTGAAAATTATCACATAGGAGTCCAAAATTTAGAGTTCTGCACCTGAAAATTAGTTCTAAATGATAGACCAGAAGAAAGTAGTGGAAAAATAGTCATTTTAAATGGAAGAGGCATCTGAATGTTGAGATTTTTCTCTTTGAATATAAGGAAAACTAATTTATTTCTTCAAATGTTTTACTATTAAAACTTTAGTAGTAAATGTTAATAGTAAATAGAAAATACAAAATTTCCTAATGCCTTTGTCAGTTTTTTGTGAAGATCTTATGAGAGATATGAGAGATACCTAATATATGAGAAATCTCAGGCCAGTAGAATTGAACCTAAGATGGAAGAATGCATGGACATATAGACTTGACAAACAAAACAAAAATCCACAGAACTTCTTAATTCTGGAAATAAGCAGTAAAATGGTCATTAGCAAGTTAATGAGATATAAAGAAGGTAAGAAGCTTTTCATAGTGTATCGAATATGAGTTGATTACATTTGTTTCAATAACTTTATTAGTGCTCCTTGTGTATTAGATTTACTCTTAAAATTGTATCAATATTTTCCTGACATTTTAATGCAAGTTTCCACATCATGCTCAATTTTATTTTTAGAACATCTTTCCATTAAGTCTCATCAAGTTGAATACTTTCTAGTTTTTTGTTTGTTTCATCAACACATCTATACATTTAGTCTATATGAAATAAACAAGCAAAAAACCTGTCTATTCATTTCTATTGCTCATTAAACATCTGCTCATTAGCCACTTCCTGGTTAATGAATACTTTGAATCTAAATGGCATCCCATTAGTAAAACTAGTTTTGTTTTCAAGGGTAATTTTCTATTTTTCAAATAATTACTATTTTTAAAAATATGTATTTAGCCAAAATTCACTTAATTATATCAATGAAATCATTGAAGAACTGCAAGTATTGTCTTCAATACCTCAGTAAAAATAGAAATTTCCTTAAAGTATTTTCAAAAATAATCTTTATCATTAAAAGCAAACCTAGTGAAACTATTTCACTATGAATGACACAGCTTCTTTAACTTTTACAAACCAAGTGATAACACAAAATCCTTTATAAGAAAGAACATGAGCTTTTCCACAAAGCAGCTGAAAAGACTTAGGCAGATTTTCTTAATCAAATGGTGTCCTAAAGGTAAATACTAACTTTATTTTCTTAAAGATTAACAATAAAAGAGGTACATAAATTAGGGAGAAGAATATCACTCAAAAATATCACTTAGAGGAAAACTTTTCATTCTGACAAAATAATTATTGAACTTTCTTAGATAGTTCTCTGCTACTGTTTGATTTGGTGCTTGTTTTTCCTCATACTTTCTTTTGGCAAGTAGCAAAAATTAGAGTTTAATTTCTTTACTTTTGCTTATTCCTGTTTAGACATTATCTCTTATGAAACTGGAAAAAAACAACAAGAATAAAGTTTATCTTAACTACAATATCAATGTAGACGTGTAACTGAAAACCACACTAAACATACATTTCGGTACTGGCAAGAAAACCTGAATCAAAAGATGAAGCAGAAAGAGTCAGAAATGAAAATCTGATCTGTACAATAACAATCTGGAGTATGACAATAAGTGTTGGTTGGAAGAGTAAATAAAGGTTTTATTTGAAAAGATATTTTAAGAAAAAAATTCTCTTAAATCACATATACATATTCATATACACACATACATATACACTCATACACAAACATATGTGTGTTTATATGGGAAAAATTTGAGATTTAAATGTTTCAATTTATAAACAGATAATCCAATAGCATTAGGAAGAAAATTTAGTCCTGGTCATGAAGGTCACCAATTTAAATATTTAGGGTATTATGAATACCTACAAATTATAGGAAATTCTTTTAAAGTTAAATATAACAACCACCCAATAGTAATCCCCTGCTATTTGCTCTACACTGAGATATAATTTAAATATAGAAGGATAAGAATAGTTTCCTTACTGTCAAGGAGTTTACAGTATCCTGTTGAAGACAGACATATAAACTGGTATCATGAGAGACCACTATGTAGAAAATAATAGTAAAATCTATTGAGATCTTAGATTTTCTAAGTTTTTTATACATTATTACTTCATTTAGCCTGCATGCCCATCCTAGGAGTTAGCTATTTTTGTTATCATAAACCATTTCCAGGCAAGCAAATAGAAGCCCAAAAACGTTAAGTAGCTTGCTCAAAGTCAGACAACCAATAGGTGGTGCTACCAAAATTTGAACCCAGAAAATGTAGCTCCAGCAGTAGTAAAGATATATATATATACACACACACACACATATATATATATGAGATATAAATTTGCTATATATCTGGTATACCAGCTAGGTCAGAAAGAATGGTCTTGAAAGAGCAAAACTTCTGCAGATAGATAAGAGGGGAAAAAAACTGGCTAACTTCATGTGAAATATTTTATCATATTAAATTTAAGGAATTTGAGGTCTCAGATAATTATTTCTCATTAAATAGATCTATTTTAATTTTGAAAGCAAGCCTATCTAATGACAGAAGCATTGATTCATTAATTCCCCTAATATCTAGTTTCTATCTACTCTAAGGCATAGCTTGCATATCAACATTTATAATATTAATTCACTTAGTATCCATAATCATTTCATAACGCAAGTTTCACTACATCTATCTTACCAAAAAAAAAAACAAAAAACAAATTAAAAAACACTCTGATCCTATGATTATTTCTCTCTCACCCTGTCCAGGTTTATAGTCATATAACTTTTAATAACAGATCAAGGGAACATCCACAGTGGGGTGGAGTATGCTTGAATTCCTTCAAATTCATCATTTGAATATTATATATTTTAAATGCAATATTGAAATATCAAATATCGCAGCAAAGGGAACCATCTATTACAAAAACTGCTCTTGCTCCTCCAGATCCTCCACAGCCTTTGAAAGGAAGATCAACTCCTTAAAACACAAATCTGCAATAAGACCATATTTTTAAAGATCATATATATAAAATAATACCCTTAAAATATTGACTGAAATTCATATTTGGTAGGTAAAAAATATATCGAAATGTTTTACAGTGACCTTTCCCCTTTTCCATTGATTAATAATCTCTCTCTCTCTGTCACACACACACACACACACACACACACACACATAAAGTCTTCAAATACATATATGAAAGAAAAAACCCTTTCTATGGCAAAAATGATCGAAGTATCAATTATAAAAATACTTGATTGGGTGGTTCCAGTAAAGCTTGTTTTAAATTTCATAATCCACACATTTTGGATTGTTTTAATCTTTCAAAGGTTTGCATATATACTTTGCTTTTTAAATGAAAATATAATTTGATAGCATTATCTAATAAAAATACAAATTACTAACATTGTATCCGATATTGTTTCTTCAAAACAATTTATTTTGCCTTTAAAACAAAAGCTACTTACTAGGTACCAGATGTGCTGCTATCCAATTTATATGTTATCTCATTTAATTCTCAAAATAACCCCATGAGATAGAGATTATATAATCATTGTTAACTTAAACATGATTAAATTACTTATCTTAGATTCGGCCCTGTGTTACTGGAATTTTGTATTAGTTTTACTGAGCTCAGAGCTCTGGTTCTAAGCTAGTGAGCTATATCTCCTATATAAATTCAATTACTGTGTTTGTGATAATGGCATGGACTTTAACAGAAAGACCTTTGTAGAGGGCATGGGGCAGGCAGAGAAAGGAGTAATCATTTACCCTAAATCCTATGGGGGCTTGATACGTAAATATTTACCCAGATATAATTAACACATGTAAATTAGTTAAAATTTGACATTTTGAAAAGAATGCCTCCCATTTCATTAGTCTAACAATGGAAGAAACATAAATGCCTGGGTAAGTTATATTGATAGTACATGTTACAATAAAATTGAATAATGATATTGATATCTAGATTCCAGACATTTTCTTTTGTTTTTCTTGCTTTCTTATAAAACTTTCAAACAGACAAAATACAGTAATGTGTTTTCTGAGATAAATAAGTTATATTGCAATATAAACCTATTAACAAAGGATAGTTCTTGCACAAATTAAGATTTTTAAGCTTGCATTCCATTTATCTAGCCAACCCAATTTTTCATTACTTTGAAACTTTAGTCTGTTTCAGGTGCCTAACATTAACCCTGCCTAACAGATACTATGAGAAATAAAGGGTCTGAAGAGAATAATTCATTTTTAGTTGGCAATATTTCTCATTTATAGATGACAAAACTGAAGCTCAAAGAATTTAAGATACGTGAAAAGAAGAATCCCTGAGATTTTGCATGTAAACATTTACTTCTAAATTTAGAAAGATGGGCCTTCTATGTTAATTTCTAAAATTATAAAGTGATCATCCCAGAAATCAAGGAACAATGTCTATTTATCCCACAGAACAGTCTATTAGAAATAGAGTCAGGCTGATCTGTAAATATCTTCCAAATTTTATATGCTTAATTCTGTTTATACAGCATATTCTCTGGCCTTTGTATGTTATTGCCTGAGAAAAAATATAGAAATATGTTAGAAAGGGTTCTACTGTGCTTAAAATTAACAAAAGTTGTCATGTTATTTAACCTGTTACTAATCGATTATTCTGTCCATATTTCTGCATCTTACCCACAAGGTAAGCTTCTGTTCGATACTGGGCTCAAATTCTGATATGTCAGGTATATAGAATTACCCTTATTAGTGTGGTCTGATGACTAACAACAAAGTCAACCAAGATCCCACTCTTCTAGGCCAAATACACACACACACACACACATTCTCCTCCCTCTCCCTCTTCCTTTCCCTCTCCCTCTTTCATGCTATACAATATATTCCCAAGTCTTTCCCAGGAGCAAAATCAAGTTCACAAACCTATAGTTTGCTGCATCTACTTTGTGAAAAAGCTCAAAATATTCACATCCTTAAAACAACACTATTACTATTCTTCTTTAGCTACTTCAAAGATTGCATATTAACGTGTTATCACTCAAGTTCAGACATTATGATATAATCTGTTGGAATAAGGAAACTCAGCAGCACTTACAAGAGGTAATTGTTTAAAGACTTCTCACCTAACTCCACTTTCAGTGCACCTGTATTATCTCTTCTGAAAGTCATTCTCAACAAAGTCACAGAGAAGTGTATTTCCATTTTCTTCTGTCGTCAGCTAACCCTACAGTTGTTTTCTTGAGAACCACCTACATACAATTATTAAATGACAAAAACCTATTCAGAAAGCATCGTGACTTCCTACATGCCTTTTTATCGTTGTCAGCACTTTCCAAATGCCTCATCTTATTCTTGTCTATAAAAATTTTGTAATATTCTTGTAGAGAAATGACCTAATTTTGTATTCTTCATTGGTTCTCTGTTTCTGTGACAGTTCTTTGTAAATGAGCCTAACAGACAACCCATTTTCAATTGATAACTTTCTATTCTTTGTGTTTTTACTTTGTTGTTGTTGTTTTTCATAGTCCTTTGTTTCTTCTTTTTCTAAAAATTATTTTCAATGAATGTAATAATTGTACATATATATGGGGTTCAGAGTGATATTTGGATACATGTACATAATGTGTAATGATCATATCAGGGAAATTTGCATATCCATCACCACAAACATTTATCATTTCTTTGTATTGGGAATATTCAAAATCCTCTATTTGAAAATATACAATAAATTATTGTTAATTATAGGCATTCTACAGTGATATAGAACACTATAATGAATTCCTTCCATTTAGCTGTCATTTTGAATCTATTAACCAATCTCTCTATAACCACCCCCTCAACTTCCCAGTCTCTAGTAACCGCAATTCTACGCTCTAGTTCTATGGGATCAACTTTTTTAGCTTTCACATATGAGAGAGAACATGCAGTATTTATCTTTCTGTGCCTGGCTTACATAACAATGTTCTCCAGGCTTATCCATGTTACCATGAATGACAGGATTTCATTCTTTGTTATGGCTGAATAGCATTTCAGCCACATTTTTTAATCCATTCCTCTGTTGATGAACACATAGATTGATTCCATATCTTTGTGAGTACTTACTATAGAATATTGCACTGTTCTATAGTGGATGTTTCCATTGGTTTAATACTGTAATACAAAACATTGCAGTAAGACTGAAAAAGACATATATAATATTTACACACCTCTCTATTTATGTAATGGTGCATTCATTCTTAAAGAAGCAGAGAGAGAAAATGAATAGAATGCTAGAATGAAGACTGCCAGTGACGAGTCAGTTGTCTGACTATATGAAAGTGAGTTAAACACCTTCCCTAGGCCAGAGCTTAGCGAGTCTTCACTACTGAAAAGGCATCAGTATCTTCAATGGGAAAATGAAGATTCAGATAAGATATCCTCCACAGTTTTCCCTCTCTTTCTAAAATTCTATAATTCTATAAAAATGTACATGGCTGGCAGCTGTTAGCTTGGTAAGAGGAGTAAATAACTCTGTGGCATGACAGAAATTAAAATGGAGGACTGTAGAGAGAATTACGATGTGCTAGCAAAGGTTGCCCTTAACAGTAATAACTGGCAATGTGTATCCTCCTCACTGGTATGAAATATCTGCAGCTACTCATCACAGAGTCTCCTCTCTGGGAAGCTGTCAGAATAAAAAACACTCCTAACTGTTTTGAAATATAATAACTCTAGTTAATATGCTTTCCTGATCTGACAAGTGCTGATTTATGATGTTAACCGAGGATTAGGTATCAACAAGCAATCCTAACATTTACTGATACACTTGAGAGAGAATCTCATCAGTGACCCTCTGGCAACTTCAGTGTTTTGCATACGTCTGTGGCAGAAAAGTTATGAGATTGCTGGAAAAAATGTTCTCATTTTAATTTGTAATGTTTTCACACATCAAAAATCATTTTGATTATTCAAATATTAATTTAAAATATGCACACATTTGAATATAGCTTTGTTTTTTTCTGAAGTTACGGGTTTTTTGACACAAATATCTGTACATATTTATGGAGTGCATGTGATATTTTGTTACACGCAAAGACTGTGTAATGATCAAGTCAGGGTATGTGGGGTGTCCATCACCTCTAGTATTTATCATTCTATGTGTTGGGAACATTTCGAGTCCTTGTTCTTATGTTTAAATATACAATACATTGTTGTTAATTTTAGTCACCCTACTCTGTATTGAACATTAGAAGTTTTTTCTCCTACTCGGATGTTTGTACCCATTAATCAACCTCTCTTTATCCCTCCCCCACCCACACACCCTTTGCAGTCTCTAGTACATATGGTTCTATTCTCTTCCTCCATGAGGTCAACTTTTTTAGCTTCCCCATGAATGAGAACATGTGATATCTTTAAAACAGATTTGTTTTGCCCTCTGAAAAAGATATTCCTTATTAATCTACTACAGTGAAAGAATAAGTTCATAAAAATTCACCTGTTACAGCTACTCTCTTAATTAACTGAAGTGTCATAAATTATAAAGAAAAAGTGAGAGAAACATATTTCTTTGCGGAGATTATTAAGGAAATAAGATACTCTTATAGGTCTTATAGTTTCTCTGACCAAGAAATATATCCTTTAACATTATTGTTGGAAATATGATTCATCTGGTTAAGATTCTAAGATGATATGAATGGACAGAATGTATTTCTATAGAAGAAAGAGGTTCTGCCATATCAGGGTGTTCCTTACTCAGAGCCATCCTAATTGAAACCTGGGAAGCATGAAGGCTGATTTTGCATTCAGCCTACAGTCAAATGGGATTACATAAATCATTATATTTCAAGAGTGATAGTACAAAGTCAGGATTTGCATTTTCTGAGTAACGAGTAATATACAAGTTTACAAGTTTTTTTCCCTCTTTCACAAAAAAATAATTTTAAAATATCTACTTAATTAACTCTGGATTTTCTTTTATATACAAAAAATTCAGATGAAATAATATTTTTAAAAATTAGTATGATTCTTTTTTGGTAGAAATTACAAACTGAACATGATTCTTAGCATGTCTACTGGACTGCTTCTTACTCTCTGTATTCTCAAAAAAAATCAGTCTTGTCAGCTATTAAAATAAATTTACATTTGGATCATGCCAATTGATACTTTAACAGTAGCAGCAGAAATATTCCCAAGAGAGTTGTGAATAGAATCACCTCAAGATAAACTATGAATTATGGCTAGAATAAAAGAAAGATCTTTTCCAATATCTTTTCCTCCCATTTTCATAATCTCATGAACAAAGCAGAGTAATTAATTTAATAATATATCTCAAGACAAAATGATGACATTATTTGCCTTAATGTATCTTTAAAATGAGCATACTACCTGTTGAGCAGAGAACTTTAAGTTATAATATCAACACTATCAGAAAATTGAATCGTTATACTCTTAGTCTTCCAATTTTAATCAAGTAAACATAAAATATCAACTTCAAGCACATAGTATATAAAGGAACTACATGTCGAAATGAATTAATCCATTCAAACAAACATTTTTTTTTTCCTACACTCATGCCACTTTTAGGTTTGAATATTTAACTGACAAAATGTGAATTCCATTAATACCACCATAGTTTGCTGTTATGCTTTGGTTTGTGGTACAATTGGGCTGCAAATAAGCAAATTAGTGCTTATCTGTAGTGTCTTACTGAACATATAGCTTAACACAGAGCCTAAAAATATGATTAATGCCTGGAATTTCTTATTATCAAGAATTATATCAAACTGAAACAACTTTAAGTGAATAATTAATTATAAATTATTCAGTCTCTCTCATTTTGAAGAGTTCAAATATGATTCATAATTTCATTTCTTTTCTTAGATATTCTTAACTGGCTTAGTAGTTTTTAGTAGAATAACAATATGCAATAAAACAGGAAAACATGGACTATTACTGGTATGAAATTATATTTTATAATCAGTATCATTCAATTTGTAGGAAAGATATGAACATTTTTGATACCATTACCTTAGCTATAATCACTTATCGATAAAAGAAAAAAGCAAAAAAAATCTCATCTCATCTCAAAATATACTTCTTTCACATTTTTTGAAATGACTATTCAGAGGGCCTGCAGACAGGAATAGCTCTGAAAAGCTGCCTTTTGAGAAGATTTGCTTCTGTAGAGAAAAATCTGCAATAGTGAAACAAACATCGAGGCTTTCTCTGTCCTCCACCCCCATTGCCTAGATCTAGGCAAGATTAACTCAAACTCAGGCTCCTATATAATCTTTCTTTCTGAAAGCAGCTGCTAGATTACCTGAGATATTTTTATCTGCATAACAAGGAAATCTTTACATTATATGCTTTTCTCCCTCCATTGTCCAATAACCTGTAATGCCACTTCCCCCAGAACCCAGAGAAACTTGGTCCCAGGCTACTGTTCTCTGAGCTTATTCATTTTGCCTGAACATCATTTACTCCTAAAGTCCCCCAATCTCCCCTCTCCCCAAAGAACACAATATTTCAGCATTAACCATCTGGCCCTCCTTTGAATCTTCATATTTGACATGACTCCCACGCCCATATACATGTGAATAAATGTGTATGTCTTTTTCCTGTTTTTTGTCTATTCTCAGTTTTTATACTCACATTATCAAAACCTCTGGGGAAATTTAAACTTCCCTACAGTTTTGGCATCCATCATAAGAGCTAGTAAAGTATTATTTTTTTTAACTTTGAGTAAACTGCAGGGAAAAAAAGACAAGAAGGGGAGAGAAAGAGAAACAGATTTTGTATGTTTCATGCTATCTTTATTAGGTCTTTGCTAGAAACTGAATCTCCTTTGTATCAAAGAGTAAATGATATTGTGTCTTTTAATTACCATTTTGCCTAAATAAATCACTATTATTTCACAGTGACCTGTGAACCTATCTTGATCAATTGTTTTAAACATTTGACATATTTGACATGCTTCCCCAAATCAAATTTAAAATTCTAAATTAAGTTTTTTTGACCTCAAACTAACTATGAGGTGTTACAGAGAACCCTTGAAGAAATCGAGAGAGAGAAAAAACAGGCATATTTGATATGTTAAATAATATGAGATGCATTGTCAGATAAAAAGATGTTTAATCTTCTTTGAGTTATATTTGTATGACTGTTATTAATATGTGTTCCTAAATTGTATGAGATACTTAAAAATCTGTATATTAAATTGTTATAGGACACATAAAATGACCAAATTTCTTTGTCAACTGTCTTTAGCAGTGGCAATTTTAAGTCTTGTTATCTATAGTAAATTGCTTTATACTGATGCTTTTTTCCCTAAAAGCTCTTTTCAAATCATAAAGTGCTTCTTCAATGACGTTCATGGAAAAGACTACATCAATACTTTCAAATACAGGTTTAGAACAAATTTTAGATTATAAAATTGGACTGCATAAGAATTTTACAAACTCCAATGGAAAAAACTACACCTAAAAAATTACTAACCTAACATCAAGCAGAACAAGAATTAATAGCATGAGACTGAACTTATGTAGAACTAAAATTATTTTAAGACTTTTTTCTTTGAAACATCACTGATTCATTTTATGTTTTGCTTTCCAGAGTTAAAATAACTTTCTTTTAAGCCATTTATATCTTACAGCCATTGAGTTAAGTATACTTTTGTGAACAAAATTCAAACATTTACCTTCCTCTTTACCTCATCCCTCCAGAATTTACAAACTATCTATGAGTATTTTTATTTTATGGTAATATAATTATTTGCATAATTTCAAAAGAATCTGTTTTCTTCTGTAACAGGACACAACTGGAGACACTGGTGATTTTATTAATACCAAGGCTTTGAGTGGAAGGCTGTATTTTCAGATATATCCAGACTACTTTCAGGGATTGAGGTTGACTTATGGAGGCAATGAAAAGCCCTTTGGAAAAGCTAGCCTGGTACCTTGTCTACACAGTTCCCTTATAAGGTACCTGACATTGTGGTAAGTAAAGAATGCTGTTTTCTCACAGGTGTAAGAACCTCAAGATATGTTGGGGAACTTGAGAAGAGAGGAATTCACCAAAATCATACAGGTATTATACACAAGTTGGAGGGCAAGGAAAATCCTCTGCTTGGCTTCCTACCTGGAGATGCTTTTAAAAGTCTAATCTGAGATTTCCATGAAAAGTTCCAGTAAAGCCAACTTAAAAATAATCTATATGATAAAGCATTATTATTACTGCACTTTATGCAAAAAATCAGGTCAAGTTAATTAACGTAAACTCATTTTATGAACAAATTAGCCATCATTTTTTTTTGGTAGAAATTAGGGACAATAGAGAAACATTATATTTCAGAAATAAACTATAATGCGTTTTAGCCTTGTCCATTGTTTTTGAGTTTTTTTATTATTTGGACTAAATCCTGACTTTTAAGTTCCCTCCAATATCTGACTGTTACTCTCCAAACTAATATTTGAAATTTATCTCCCATTTTTCTGACTTAAAATCACTAGAAATTAAAACTGTGCTTTTCTTGAAGGCCTATGAACTGAAGGTATACAATATATCAACTTCCAAGGAAACCCTTGCAGCAAATTATATATAAATAGCCTTCATGCCTGTTGATGTATGGACTACTGAGAAAGTTCACTGGAACACCTGATTCAAACTGCAGTCTAGAAAAATCTATCAGATTTCCACTGCCTGCCTACTTCAACTGAAGATGCCTCAGATACTCTATAAAAACTAGCTTAGAAACTACTCCAGATATTAACTTTTGTTTTTTCTCAAACCTTTGCTATTTCCATAAAATAAAAAAATAAAAGTAAAAACTCTTATTAGATACCTGTATGCTCACAACAGAGGTGATTACAGCATACAGAAGCCTGACTTTGAAGGGAGGTCATCTACAATGCCGCCCCCTAGAATGGGACACAGCTGTTTAACCAAACTGACTTATTCTCAGGACTAAGAAAAGCTATAAAGGGCGATATAAAGCAATGTATTCAAATTTGTTTTTTCTTTCTTACTAGTTCGAATCTTGGTTTTTTCCCCTTTTGCCTATCTCTTATGTCACAATATGTGGAACTTTCTGAAAATAAACTTTCAATGGGAGACTAAAAAAAACCAAAAAATATTTAACCCCCAAATATGCTTTTTGACATTTTTTGAGATGGCTATTTAGAAGGCCTACAGACAGGGACAGCACTGAAAAATTCCTTTTATGGAGGAGATTTGCATCCATATAGAAAAACCTATATTAGTAAAATAAACAGCAAAGCTTTCTCTGAGGCCCCTCTCTTATATGGACCTAAGAAAGATTAACTCAACATAAGGATATTACCTATTCTTTCTGAAGCAGCTTCTAGACTGCCTAAGATATTTCCATCTGCGTAACAGGACATATGCTTGGCAAGCTTTCATTTCATTGCTTCATAACCTGTGATGCCACCTCCCCCAGAGCCCAAAGAAACTTGGTGCTTGTTCTTGGGGCAAATACATTTCCCATGAAAATCACTCTCCCTCATCGCCCCTCTCCCTAGTGAAGAAGACATTTAAGCATCAAGCATCTGGCCTGTCTTTGAGCTTTCATGTTTTATATGATTCCCATGCCCACATGCATGTTAATAAATTTGTATGCCTTTTTTTCTTGTTCATTTATTAACATTTTGTTTTATAGTCTCAAATTATCAAATCTTCAGGGGATAAATTTAAACTTTCCTACACCAACTTATTGTCCCATGTGCCCGAAAACAATATGGTACACATTATAAATCTTGTATAAAAACCAAGAAACCGTGTGCTGTTCAGAATTAAACTTACTACCAGAAAAAAAAACAACAAAAAACCAGTACATTATTTTGCTAAGGTGTATAGATAAATGTCTAAATATATTTTATGAAAAAGAGGGATTGAGATTACACAAAACTACTGATGACCTTGTTCCTAGCTACCAACAACCATTAATTTACCTTATGAAATAAGATAATAATTGTGTCTCTGACTATTCTATTGTTTGGGTAAACTGGTACTTGAAATAACATTTTCTTATAGTTTCATAATGCACTGTAATTATATTCCTTTAAGAAAAAAAACACTAAGCGCTAATTCCTATTTTAGAACTAAGGCAAAATGAAGAATTGAGATGTGAAATATTGAGAGATTTATTTTGATTTGCTGAAGTCAACACATATTTTTCTCTTCAAATGTAATGTAGACATTAGTATTACTTTGCTGATGGTGCTTCTGGCAATTACAATAACATTTGCTGGTGCTAATGTATAGCCACCCTGTAATTTACAGACTAATGCCAGTGGTTTCTGGAAGAAAGAACCATAGAGACTTATTAGCCCACATCACAAGCGAAATCTCATAGCAAACTTTAAATTTTAAAAATAGCCATTTTATATATTAGGCTTAAGAAAATATAACTTATAATTTAATATACTTACTAAATAATAAATAAAAATATATTTAACTGCTGTAGCTTTATTTCCATTTCCATAATTACTGGCTATAATGTGCAGTCACTGTGTAGAGATCACTTCTTTAGGAAACATTCATGGAGTTAGAATAGATTTTTTTAAATAAATTAACTTAAAAGGATCAACAAAAGCTAAATATTTTCCTTAATTTGTATGTTCATCCTTACATTGATATGACATCACAAATGGTGACCAATAATCTTTGATTTGATTATAAATATATCTTATTAACATTAAAATTTATCAAGCCAAATTTGCCTTGGTGTTATTCTATGAAGCATGTTTTGTTAAGATCTCTGAGTGAGGACTACAAAAACAAAACCAAAAAAAATCCCCAAATCTACCTGTATCATAGAAATAATATGACAACATTCAAGTGTAATTTTACAAATAAAGATAAAGAAAGTGTGTGTGTGTGTGTTGGCATGTGTCTCAGAAAGAGAAAGGGAGGGAGAAAGAGAGAGAAAGAAAAAAAACTCAATAAATTTTAAAGAAAAAATGTTTACTTAACTTAGAAAAGGCTTATACCTAGACATTAAATATGTCTCTAGTTTGCTTGCCAAATCCAATGTCCACCACTGCCTACTTGCATACTGAAAAAGCTACTTTAAGTTTCATAAGATACAGATTTCTTTTTCTGAAATCATGATGGTCTAGATCACACCAACAGACGACTATTATTGCCAATTACTATATGATTCAAATGAACCTGCATAAGTAGGAAAATCAGAAGGCTAAGGGTGCATTTATCTCTGTCTTCAATTTGGGAGGTAGTCTGACACAGAGGCAGCTACCTAAGTCAAGTGAACAAGGTAGCTCACAAAGCTCTGCTACTAATTAGTTGTGTGACCCTGATGAATTTACTAAAACTCTCCATGTCTCAGTTGATTGCATTTTTAAAATTATAATTAATACCCTGCGTGGTCTCTATAACCATTACAGCAGGTTATAAAACAACTCAATATAAAATGGGAAAATTGAAATTAAAAATATAATAAAAACAAATAGTAAAACTATCAATACATGTTACCAGACCTCAACAGAGATAATGTTTGATAAAGCAGTTTTAAAAGCCTCAGTTCTATTGTCACCAAAGTTATTATGAAATCAAAGGGGAACACAAATTAAAAATTTTTTTCAAAAATAATAAAGTGCTATGCAGTTAAAGTATATCATAATGTAAATTATTTCTCATTTTACAGAAAATTAAACATTGAAAATGAAAACCTTTCTATATTCACCTTAGTTCTTGCCATTATTTTTTCTCTGGATTGTTAAATTCATACCTATATTAATATTTACCAACCCAATTATTGTGATAAATTCCTTGCTGTACAATTTATGCAGCTTTTAAAGTTCACTATGTTTTTATTTCTGCATTATCTAATTTTTTAAGAAAAGTTAGTTGTTGTGTTTAAATGTTGTTACTATTTGTTTGAATAATCAATTAACAGTTAATCATTCCTTTACCAGCTCTTCACAAAGGAGAATAGAAATACATTCTCCAATTTATCTCCCTTAACACAATTCATTCTAAGATACATTGTCAAAAGTGACTTAGTAGAGTATGCTTGTGGTAGGCAGAGTCCCCTGAAACGTTCACTTCCAAATCCCTGGAACCTGTGAATGTTGCCTGACATGGCCAAAAAGATTTTGCAGAAGTGATTAAGATAGAATCTTGACATGAGGAACTTATCTTGAGTCATCTGGTTGAGCCTTTATAAAAATAAACATGGGTCTGTATAAAAATAAAAGGAAGGCAGGTCATTCAGATGGAAATGTGATAACAGAAAAGGAGAAAAAGACTGAGAGGGAAGGGTGGGCTGCAGGAAAGATGGATTTGAAGATTCAACACTTCTGGCTTTGAAGGTGGAGGAAGGAGCCATGAGCCAAGGAATGCAGGTGGCTTTTAGGAGCTGGAAAGGCAAGAACATCGATTCACAATTAGAATCTCATAAAAAGAACACTGAATGTCTTGATGTTAGACCAGCAAGACAATAAACTTGTATTGTTTAAGGCACTAAATTAGCGATACTTTGTTCCAGTTGGACATGCCTTTTGAAGTCAGGCTACCTTGTCTTGAAATTTAGAGGAGTCACTTAAAGTTTGTAAAATGTGTTTAGTATCTACATTAAAAGATTATGTTTAGACTCAAGGGAGATAATATATGTCTAATGCTCAGCAATGTGTTTGGCATAGTAAATGTTCAAGAAACATGACCATATTTTCAAGGATCTATTCTTAAATATGCAATACTTCTTCCTCCCCCCATTATTGTGAGTGGCAAGAAATGGGAATGGCAGCTACAGACATATGTACAATGTAAGGGCTATGTAGAGTCATCAGAAATGGATTTTGAAAAGTAGATAAGCATGGTTTTTGAATTCTTGATTCTTCACTTATCAATTGGAAAACCTCAAACAAGTGATTCACTTTTTCAAAGATTTAGTTTGGTAATTGGTAATTTATATAAAATAAACATTCTTCATAAATTTACTACTAGCTTTCATTCAAGGCATGTAACATAAAGTTGGGAAACAGAGAGTATCAGTCACTGAATGTGAATTTTTTAATATTTCATTCTTACTTAGCCTTAATGATTTGAATATGCTTGAAGCATGTAACAAAAGTGAAGTACATTTATATAGGTGAAGTGAGGGAAGCCCAGAGGAACCAAGTTAATGCTGAATTTGAACACTGGAATTCTGTTTTCAAGACAAATGTTTGTTCCCTATATCACACTTGCCTGGGATATTAACAATCATTCAAAAAATTATAGAAAATCAGGTAATGAGTGCTTTTGAATGTTGCCGACTTTCACCTCCAGCTAAAGAGAAGAGATTTTTAGACATTGAAATACCATGAATAACTATGTAATAAGATTTTTAACATATAATTTTTTAAATTATATCACCTTTACATGAAATTTATTGAAGATTTACATGAAAAGCATAGGGCAGTTTAAAACAGCAAATGTAATGTCAAGCAAAGGTTTAGTTTATGAAGATTATTATTTGTTTTCTAATTCTGAAAGCTAACACTATTGTTAAATATACATTAACTACAAATTTACTGTCCTAAGTTCCCTTGACCCTACATTTCTCTCAAACTGACAACCTCAAAAGTTAATCACAGACATAGATTTGGCAGGCATCCCAGCGCAGAAAAAAGGATGTATGGATTAAAGCTACTTGGCATTCTAGTCACAAACAGCACACTAGCAACATGACAACCAAGAATTTTACATCAGAAAGAATCTATTGTTCTCTGAATTGCATTAAATGTTTGTGATTAAGTCGGAGTACACCTTGACCACTGTCATAGATTTCATCTGAAAAATAAAACAATTAAGGTTTAGGATAAAGTAGGAAGTCAAATAGAAAAAGAAAAACATTTTAAATATCTCTATTAAAGCATATCTTCACTAATGAGTTTATTTATTTTTTAAACCAAAGATTGTGGATTTCTGTTTATGGGTTATAATATAACCTTGATACATAAGCTAAAACATTTTACTCATTTCATTGTAGTTCTAAGTCGACATTTCAAGTTAGCCTGAAAATAGCATTTTCATTCAAAAACATACTGTCAAAAATTAGTTTTTCCATACGGAATTTTCATAATAAAAGTGAATTTGAATACCCATATGTATGAAAAACATGGATTATATATATATGATGGTAGCTTACATAATTTTAAAAATTTGATTACAATATTAAACACTACCCCCACAAACACACACTTGTTTTGTTGCACTATACTTCAATAGAATGTTAATGTAATTAGGTAGATTCATATAAAAACACTAATTTTTATACAATTATATTGGCATATTATAGATAAATCACATATATGTCATTACTGAAAAAATAAAAGACTATCTGGGCATTGTGTGTACCAGTAAAACATTGCTGGCTTACATAATTCTGCCTATTGCTTTGCAGTGTCTCATTTTAATTCAGTTAAGGTAGTCTATGCTGCAGTTTTCTGTCCCTGATTATTTGCAGGCTGCACACCAAAGTTTTCTGGCAATAACGATGAGATGCTGAGAAGATTGAAGTACAAGGACAACAACAAAGTGACCTCATACATGACCCAAAATAATTTAGATTGAAGGTCTGTTTGTGAAATGTGAATCGCTGTTTGGTTTTCTCTCAAAAGAGCTGGTCAGGCCTCATTAAAAAAATCTTATAAGTAAATATGTTTCACACAATATTAACTTTTGAATCGGATTATGATTTTAACATTTTTTGTTCAATAACAAGATCATTGGAATTAGGAGACTTACATCATTTCTAAAGAGAACCAAAACAACAAATTCAGTACATGTGAAAAATATCAAAATTGTAAAGCAATTAACAAGTCAGTGAGCATAAGAGATATTTTAGCAAAAACTCTGTTCACTCTTAAGACTTAAGAAATAGGCCGAGTGCAGTGGTTCAGTATTTGAGGAGGCCAAAGCGAGAGGCCAGGAGTTCCAGGGTGTAGTGAGCTATGATCATGCCATTGCATTCCAGCCAGGTCACAGAGAAAGACCTTGTCTCAAAAAAAGAAAAAGAAAACGAAAAAGAAAGAAAGAAAGAAATATAATTCAGAAGAAAGGGCATTGCAAAGGAATTGAGTATTACATATTTGGAATTCACTTTGATGTATTACTGGGGGAGATAATATATATCCAGGGAGATTTTATATATATATATATATATATATATGGAGTTCACATCACAGATGTTTAGCATGGACTTATTGTTTGAGCCCTCTACACTTCCATTCATAATGGGCTCTGTAATTAAAAGGAAGTGTAGAGGGCTCAAACAATAAGTCCATGCTAAACATCTGTGATGTGAACTCCTTGTATGTGTTAAACAAATAAAAGTATTTTTATGCATAATATTTCCTTTTAGATAAAACATGCTTGAAATTCAGTTACAGTCTCATATTTCACAACTGATGAAATCATTATAAATGGGAAGCACACTAGTCAAATAATATGAAATGATATATCAGTATTATTTTAGTTTACAAATTATTTCCATATATGAGAGTTTGGTTATAATTAAAATATTGTATTGGAACAATCTGCTCAAGTGCTTTCTCTGAAGTAAACAAAAGTTCCTTCAGGACACAGGCAATGTTTTATTTATCTCTGTGAATCAAATTAATATCATAATGCTTACCATAATGACTGGTAAACAGTTGATTCTCCAAAGATGTCTTAAAATTAATAAATACATAAATGAACTCACCTTATCTAGCAAAGGAAAATATGGATAAATTAATACCCCAGAATGCCTGGTCAATTAAAAACTAAGTACTGCTTGTAGTCAATTAAAAAATGAGAACTTAGTAAGAAAAGGAGAAAGTTGTCATGGGTAAAACCTTATGTAGAATTAAGAAAACCATGAAAATAAAAAAATAGATATTTTCTCCTCAAAATTTATTAATAGACAAATATCACAGGAGTTAAGTACACAGAAATATCAATGCAAGTCTTGTTATAGGATGGAATTTCTTAGGAATCAGGAAACTATGTGATGTCCAGGAAATATACTGAATTTGAAATTTTCAAATAAGTTTTTCTTAGGATAATCTTAAATATTCTTGGCTCTCAGAGAATTTTCCATTCTGAGTACCTAAACTTGAAAAGACTCTTACATACCTTTTTCTCTAACCTCTTCTTTTTCTCAAAGAAAATTCTAGCTATTGCCAGATAACCATTGTTTTATTCTCCTTTAACACAATGTTAGAAGATGGTTAGTCTTACCCTTGCTTAATTCCAAGGGTCATATCAGTCTCTGTCTTTACCACCATCACCATACCTCAATAAATCCATGTTATACTGGCACTTCCCAAGTTCACTCTTATCATTCTTATTAAACTTATTTCTTGCTTCTAACCTTTTAAATGACTCTAGACAGAACAAGGTTTAGGTTATTCTCCACCTGACTCCTCTTGCCATTCACAAGTCAATAAGAATCATTGATAGTCCTTGAACTTACTAACCTCTACCTTCACATCAATCCAAAGGCATTATCAATTTACTCAACACTTTTCAGCCAGGACTTGGCATATACTTGTGAGTACAAAATCAGTTACTCTGGGTCCACTCTCTCATTCAAATACAGAATAGTTCATATATCTAGTTCATTCATTAGCTCCATCCTACCAACACTGTATTCTTTTGTCCTGGAAGTAGTGGCAGTTATTTTCATTAATTTTCTTTTAAAATACCTCCCCTTTATGAAAAAAATGAACATTTATATAACAGAATAAATTCCTGGGAAATAAAATATTTTGTTTGATTCAAAGTACAACTAACACCTTTCTTCAGATTCAGTTAAGAATTATCTTTAATAACATTGATTTCAGTATTTAAGAAGATAAAAATTTAATTTCTACAATTAATCGCAAAATATTAAAAATACAGTGGGACAGACACTCAATACCTTGGGAACGCCCTCTCTTATATAGAGGGATCACTGCTCCTAGGGACTGAATATCATTTAAAAATACTTCTAGTCTTTAATTTCTAAATCCTTTACTTTTAGAATAAAAGATCACAGTGGGTATTTGGAAGAAAGAATGCAACCAATAATCGGGCACATTTAAAATAATTTTTAAAAGCACATGAAATTCTGCCCTAAAAGGTCTCATTTCTTTTTCTTTAGTATGAAATGTTTAAAGTTTTTTTTTTTTTTTTACTTAACTCAAAAAGTTGATCTAGGACCAAGCCACACTATGTGCTAGCTGTGAATAATTGAACGAGTCACTTATTTTTTAAGGGATTTTTTCTTTGTATTTGTAAAATTGGGAAGTTGTATTAAAATATTTTACATGTTCTCCTTTTATAAATAAACATTTCAATTTCCTCTGCTTTTTCTAGGATTTCTTGGAAAACAAAAAAACTAAGCATCTCCTTTGCTCTATGGGAGAACTACATGTGCCAAAGCAAGGTGTCTGCCCCCAGCAATAGTGGTATGACAAAAGAACTGATATCACTTAAATGGTAGAACAAAACTGGTTGATTTTCTACTTCTTCTTGAGTCAGTGACTCATTTTCACTGTGTTGTTTCAATCAAATTGTCAGCACTTCGTGAACATCCATACAATCAAATAGCATTCACAGGCTGATATCACACTTCCTCACTTATATGGAAATATCGGATATTCTTTGTGTTATTGCTTTGGGAATAGTGTATTATTATTGATGCTAGGTGGTAAATCCCTTGAGAAAATGATCCTGAGTTTATACAACTTTTTATTACCCACAGGGCTCAGTGGCTTCACAAAGCAAGGATTTGACAAATAGGAATGAGGGAAGTCGAAGCCAAAATCCTCAAGACGTGTTTTTGAACATTGTTTTATTATACGCCATTTAAAATTACATTTTAATACCTTCTTTTAATGTAAAAAATCTGATATAACTGAAATATCTAAAATATATAAACAATAAATGCTAAACAATGCTCATTTCTTTATGATATATGAATGCTTATTTCCATATAAAGTTATATGTGTATACATATATGCATCTATATGAGTAAATTATATTACAGATAAATACAATCCACTATGCTCTAAGCTTTTCCAAGCATGATTATTTGAAATGATACTATAAAAAAGGTTTTGGGAGATATCATCTAAAAGTAGTATAAGAGACATTATCTATTAAGCTGTTTAACATTATCTAACTTGATTAACCACACAATAAATTAATTTTAATCTTCCTTCTGGACAAATAGTATGGGCTCCTCATTTCATAATAAAATTTATACTACATACTATCTTATTTTTCTCAGAAATCTCAGAATTAAATGTAACTTTTAATAATGTAACATAGCTAGTTCAGATTTTTGAGCCATTATATTTCCTTTTCTCATTTTCTTATTTATGTTTTAAGGAGTACTGTTGAATATACGTCTTTCACAATATGACCACGCATACATTTCCACATTTGCAGACAATAAATCCTAATTTTAAAGTAAATTAAATATGTAGTACTATTTTATGTCTAATCAAAGGCATTTTTAAAATGGTTAATTTCTTCTACTCTAACTTTTGTTAAAGTTTGATTATTAATATTTTGGTTATTTAATTATGGTATAATATATGCATATAAAATTACTTGACATTCTCATCTTCTCCGTGTTAAAATTAAATTTAACTAAAAAGAGATTATAGATTTTAACATTTCTTTCACAAAAGTGAAACATTATAAAAAACAATAGATTACTCAGAATTTATTAATACTCAATATTACATAAACACAAATAGACTACATATAAAAGAAATTATGTTAAAATATTTTGCATTTTTAAGAAATGTTATATATGTTATAATGTATTCTTCAGATAAAGACAGTAGTCATAAAGAATCAACTTGGGTGTAAGTATTAACTAATATAAAAGTTTTAGTAACAAAGTAATTCAAATAATGTATATCAGGATGGTGCCGTTTGAAAATCCATTTCATTTTTCATAGCTAAAATTGATATAAGTATAGAACATTTAAAGCCAGGCAAAAATTGAAATAATTTAGTTAGACAAGACAAGAAAATAACAAAACATATACACAAAGATAAGCTTTTAGGATTTTGGCTATTACATTTACTTGTTATCTTCCCTGATAATTTGTAAAAAAAAGCTTATTGAGAAAAGGAATGTTTTTTATGTTTTTTATGAAGTTGCAAATAAACTATTAACATAAAGAATAAAATACACACATATGAATTTAATTTTTTAACTATATATTTTCAAAGAACTTGAAGGAAACTTTGATTATTTCACTTTCATTCTCACCTACACTGTTCTAATCAGATAAAAGTGTATGTTGATCTTTAAAGTCTTCAAAAGACTAAATATTCTATATCATTTATCAGTATAATATGCTCACTTATAACAGCCATCAGAAATATTTATTTACTTTATTTAAACTAAATTTCTTTTGTTACAGTAGTCTCCTCTTTTATTCTAAATATATATAGCAATATGATAGCATTATTCATTTATGTTTTTCAATAACTGTTTACAGAGCATCTACTATGTAAATTAAACTACATAAAACTTTTGTGGATAAGAAGCTTAGACTCGACTCTAGAAGACAAGACTAAATAAAATTAAAACACTCTAAATAACCCAGGACTGTATGAGATTATATGTCAAAATGAGCAGTACTAATAACCTATGTTCTAGTAGTTTATGCAAGACAGAGAAATGTGGTTTGAGATGACTAAGAAAGGTTTTAAAAATTAAGTAGGGATTAACTTGGATTTTATATATTAAACTGAGGTCAATGGAAAGAACTTAATAATGCCAGCTTGTGAAAGATCTAAAAAGCTACCCCTAGAAAATTATTCTAGAATTGAAAGTAGGGGATCAAATCAATCCTAGTTTTCTAAACATAAAGATCACTTTATTCAATTTTCTCTCCCTTTGTTTATTTCCATTTCTTTCTTACATGTCTACATGTTGAGTCTTTATTGCCTTGCAGCTCTCTAAAATCTGTTCCTCCAGGCTTTCCACCCAGTGAACTGAGCCGTCCATTGCTTGACAGGGATTGCAAAAGCCAAGAACCAAAAAGTCAGCATCAGCTTTGATTTGCAGACATCACCTTTAAATAAGAGCATGACAGAATGAATACCCTTGAATGCAAGGCTTTTAAAATAAAAATCCAGGAACCTGAAAGAATGAGTGTTTTCTTAATAAGTGCCCCCTTCAAATACCAATAACTAAGGTTTATAAAGTTTATAAAAAATGATCCATAGAAAAAGAATAATGCATTTGTTTCCCATTCCCTTAAAAGAGAAGAATGCAACAAGTTGTTGGGAAGGATGAAAATAGGAGATGTCCAAGTGTCTCTTAGGGTACTACCTTTTCCTTTCTTGTGCTGTAATTTTGGTGGTGCATCAGAATGATTGGCTATGATAAGGTACAAAGATAGGGAAGTCTACTTGGCTGCAGAAGGCCTTAGTTTCATCTCTTCCCTACATCTTTATTGGAGCTACTGCAATGTTGAAAAGATTTTAAGAAGAGTCCCTATAATCTCCTTATTAGGATAAAAATACTGGAGAAAAATACATTGTTACCGAACCAGCTGGGGAAATTACTAAAACTCAAAGTGGGAAACACAGTAGCAAAGGTGATGGGGGAATTCCACTACACAGTCATGAGGGAGAGACTGCTAAGCCTCAGAGCAAGACCGAGTCAGTGGGAGCTGAGGTGGAGCTTTTTTTTTCAGTATTGTGGAAACCACTGGCCTTGATCATGCTGTGAAAACAGACCATACGTAATACCAGGAGTACAGACATCGCCCAAAGCCCAGGCAGAAACAAGATCTACACTTGAGCTAAGGATGAAGAGCAATGGAGAAAAACACCATAGGCTTTCACCAGAACCGGGACGACAGTCTGAGTAGGGCCATGGGAAGGAACAGGGAGAGTAGTTGAGAGTGTAGTGCAGCCGGGAGACGGAAAATGAACTTCGCACCAGATTCATGATTTAGACAGTTGGTCAAGTAATAAACTGAGTGATTATCCTCAATTCCACATTCTGCCTCAGTTAGGAAGCCCTGTACCAGGATGAAACACAGCTAACAAAGAGGACAGACAGCTTCTAGACACTATAAAGGCCCCCAAAGCCAAATCTACCAGCTGCCACTTGCCCTTAGCAAAATGTGGGAAACGATACAGAATGTACCGAATGGCAAAGTGGCACTGTAGCTTTCCAAAACTAATAATTACCTCAAAATAAGCATGCTGACATTTTACTCGAGCATTTTTTTTTCATACATCCAAATTTTCTTTGAAAGTTTTTCAAGGAAATTTGGTGAATAAATTATCAAAAATATGTAATTATAACTTGGCTGCAGAGAAGAAAGCTAGTATATTAATTGAATATTATGTTGCTAACACTATTATTATCCCCATTCTACAGATGAGAATATTAAGGGATATTCTTAATAAGAAGTGAGCCACTTGCTCAAGATTTCATGTTGAGTGAGTGCGTGAGCAGGAGCTTAAGGTAAATCTACCAGATTTCAGACTTTGTGTTCTCAGCCATCATACAGCCTCTGGCACAGGAAAAAATGGCAAGACTCAAAGCTTTTACATGCACACAAACAAAAATAAAAACTTTTATAAGTATAATTATCAAAAATTTTGCTTTGAAACTAAAAGGAATAAAAAAAAGAAATTTAGACATTTAAGTATAAATAGAGATCTAGGCTTTACCACATGTGGAACAAATTAGAAATAAAACTCATACATTGAATTATTTGCTTAAGATATAATTTGGGCCACAGGATCCAAATTAATTCACAGGAAACCATGACCAACTTGTGCATGGGAAAGTGTTTCAGCCCAGCACTAAGCAGCCATTGGCCTCAATGCCTGGAACTGCCATGTGCTGGCACAAATCCATTTAGTACCCGACCGCTCAGCCAGAATGCTTCAATGACCAGCCACGTGATGTGAATTCTGAGAATCTTAGAAACAATTTTGACTGGTGTCACCAATCCATAAGGAGTAAAAGAAAATCAAATAAATGTTTTAAAACGGAACGATTCAATACTGGTTTTAGAAAAAGGAAAGCTCCTCACAAAATATTTTTCTTTCCATAAAACTGTAAACAAGCCAGTAGTAAAGTTAATAGAAACTACCAAATTTGAACACTCTTCTTTCACTGCAAATAAGTACACTTAGTTGTCCTGAATACCTGCAAATATGGAAATGCCTTATAAGAAAAACAGAATCAACTTATCTCACAAAAGCTCTTTACACAAATCAATTTGTTCTCTGTCATCAGAAATAGAAGCAGATTATCTATTCAGTAATCCTTAAAAAGGACATGACAATCAACCACTAATACACAAGAGAATATGTATGGATAGTTTTAGGATCCATTCCTTCTTGTTACAAATATGTTAAAAATTTTCAGCAGCTTTGTTCCAAGAAATGTTATAATTCAGTTATGCAATGCAATGCAAAAGAGGGGATAACACTGTTAGAAACTTAGCAGCCTCCATCTCTTTAATTATAAATTGGGAAAAATTAAATGGAGAATTCAAGCCTGTGCATGCAGTTCAATCACAGTCCCTGAGCTGGAACCAAGGCACTCATGTTCCAAATGCTGATTTTATCTATAGTCACTGAATATGTTTTGATGGAAAACATCATCAATTATGAATACTTGTTTGCCGGGAGTTTCTTTAAAAAATAAGGTAGGAGAGCTCTTTAGCTGTTCATTTTGTGTAAAAGAGAGACAACAGATACTGTTTTGTAGTCCAGAAATTAAACATTGGCTAATGAGTCTTCAGTTATACAAAGCGTGAATAATAAGTCCAATGTTTTATAATGGAGTACATTTTCTTCTTAGAGGCAAAAATCAGCAAAGAATAAATAAAATAAAATATTCATGAATTTCAGTACTAATTAAAGTAATGAAAGAAATGTGGCAAACATTTTGATACAGTATTGAAACATTTTGATATAGCACAAAATTTTTCCAAAGTTCTCATACACATATAGATTTAATATGTTATGTGTATATATGTATATACACACATATGCACAAATATGTATATTTATATATACACACATCTATATATACACTCACACACAAATATATATTTTACAAACAATTTTAATATATTTTACATAATATTTTACATATTTGGCCATTTGGAAAAACACTGTGTTGGTAAGATTATCCGGCAAAGAAAAGGGAAAAAGTGGCTATCTCAAAAAGGATAAATTAAATAACTCAAGTGCCCATCAATACATGAATAGATTAATAAAATGTGATATAGGTATACCCTGGAGTACTACTCAGCCATAAAAAATGGTGAACTGACACATCTCATATTAACCTGGATGGAATTGGAGACCATTCTTCCAAGTGAAGTATCACAAGAATAGAAAAATAAACACCACATGTACTCACCATTAAATTGGAACTAATTGATCAACACTTATGTGCACATTTGGAAATAACACTCATTGGAAATCAAACAGGTGGGAGGGGAGAGGGGGGATGGGTAATTTCACACCTAACAGGTACAATGCACATTATATGGGTGATGGACACACTTACAAGTTTGACTCAAACTGTACAAAAGCCATTCATGTAACCAAAATGTGTGTACCCGTGATATTCTGAAATAAAAAAGAATAAAATAAAATAAAAAATAAAACAAAAAGGAGAAATTACAGAGCATGCACATAATTTCATACACACGGTGCCTCAATCTCTGATTCTGTACTAATATACCTTTTAATTCACTGTGCAGTTTCAGGAAGAAACCGCCAGAGGCAGGGAACTGGTACAGCTCACAGCTTATTCAAGGCATGAACCCTGATTAGTTAAGGCCACATGATTACTCACATTTCAATATTTAATCTGCTTCAGTAGTTAATTTCAAATCAATACTCTTCATTTTCAGTTTCAACTTCTCCCTCTAAAGAAGATCCTAGTTCCCATTTCTAATTTTTAACCAATTCTTCTTCTTCCAGAAATCAAATGACTATTTTTCTCCTTAGCTTCCCTAAACTTGAAAACATTATTTTCCTATCTAGTCTGGAAAAGAAAAGAAAAGCAACTAAATACATTTTCCTTTAAAAATGTTGGCTTCTTTTATATTATAAGCTCCTGGAGGGCTAGTCAGGTTATGTAATTTGGTTTATTCCAAATTTATTACTATTATCATGCTGTACATTGAGGACTGTCCCCAAGGATTTTACAGAGGGAGGTACTCAGGCCTTCAAAGTCAAAGCAAACCTGCATTCAAACCTCATCTTGGCCAATACCTACTTGTGTGACCTCAGGCATTTACTTTCTCTGTTCCTTCATTTCCTTATTTGTAAAATTATAAAATAATAATAAAAGTTGTATGTAGATATAGGTATTAAATAAGCTCAAGCATAATATTAATAGTTTTCTTTGGAAAGTGTGCAGGACATAGCACCTTCATAAAAGAACATAGTATCCTTACCTTATCATTCACAAACTTAACAACAGTAAAACTATGCACAAAGCTAATAGTTTCCTTTTATGGTGACTTGGCAGGAAGAAGATAACTCTTTTGCCAGCCAGCCTGAGTTCAAACCACAACTTTTTCACTAAGCAGCTCTGTCAGTTTGGCAAGTCATTAAATCTCTTCATTTTCTTATCTACAAAAGAGAATCAACCTCAAAAGTAAGTGTGAAGATTTATACGAGCTCATACATGCAAAGCACATAAAAACAGTACACTGTAAGTACTTTATAAGTGTTGGCTTTGATGCTTTTCCCATTCTTTGTCAAAATGGGTCTTTTCAATATTCCTGCGGCAGACACATTTAACTACACTATTCTCTTCCTTCATTCTTCCTTAGGAGATAGACACTGAATTTGATGGTTCCATCATGTGCTTCAAGGGAGGTAGATCTGTTCATCAGTAATCAAAAAGTTAGTTATTTAAGGGAAATCATGTTAATGTCATTATTCTCACCAATGACTAGTTTAGGAGTGATCATATGAAACAGTTCTAGTCAATGAGAATTGAGGGAAATCAGCCAGACAACATAGGAGGATTTTTCCTTCAAAGGAAGCCAATGAAAGAAATACAGGCACAGCTTGAAGATGTTGCTAGTTTGGTTCTAGACTACCTCAATAAAGCGAATATTGCAATAAAGTGAGTCACGAATTTTTGGTTTCCCAGTGCATACAAATATGTTTACACTATACTATAGTCTATTAAATATGCAATAGAATTATGTCTAAAATATACATACCTTAATTAAAAAATACTAGCCATTGTGGGTGTAACAGTTCTTTTCTTATATTGCATTGTGCCTTCCCAATGATGTTAAACTCTAGAAGTGTTACAGAGATCTAGTTTTTTTTGCAGAAGGGTGAGGTCTGTATTGGTCTACAGTGACTCAGTTCAGATATTAAAGTAGGTTCTGAAAAGTGACCTGTCTAGTCCCTTTGATTAGACTAGCTGATGTCCATGTGATGGGCATTTATTCATCTTTATTAGCAAGGTTTAAAAGATGAAAAAATTATCAAGATACCTACATCTTTTGGCCAGACTGTATATTTTGACAGAGTATGTGAAGAGGAAGCGCAATTTCCAAATGAAGGAACTTTGCCTTTTCTCTGTCATGTTGAAGAACTGATATACTGTGTAGGTGATATTTCTTCCCTTAAATATGGCTTTCTTAGCTTTATATATATTGAGAATAATAACTTTTGAGGAACATGTGTCAAGCAGGGACCTTGGCATAGATTTAGTTTCAGTGGTTTTAAGGCTTAATTAATGAACTGCCTTAATCAGCTTTCCAAACTTTTTTATATATGAATACGACAGACCAAGGAGCTGGATCTCCTGCTAAACTCACATGCCTGGTACCTATCAACTAAAGCTATCAGTAATGACTTGGGAAAAATGGCAAAAGGTATAATAAAATCTTCATGTGAATTAGCCAGTAGGGTCTGACACAACTAGTCAACTAACAAGGTTCCTGACTAGCACCTCAGTATTTCAGCACCTTAAGCACTGATAAATTTCAATCAGTCAAATATAAAGTGAGTGTTCCAACTAGAAAAAAGATAGTTTATTGCTAAAAATGCTGATGGTCATCTGAGCCTTCAGTGAGTCATAATATTTTTGCTGGGGAGGATCTTGCCTCAGTGTGGATGACTGCTGACTAATCAGAGTGGTGGCCACTTAAGTATATATTGGCTATGGCAATTTCCTGAAATAACAATAAAGTTTGATGCATCAGTTGATTCTTCTTTTCATGACAGATTTCTCTGTAGCATTCAATGCTATTTGATAGCATTTTACCCAAAGAACTTATTTCAAAATTGGAGTTAATTTTCTGAAGCCCTGCCATTCGTTTGTCAACTAAGTTTAAGTAATGTTCTAAATCCTTTGTTGTCATTTCAACCAGGGTCATGAAATCTTCACCAAGAGTAGAATCCATCTCAAGAAACCACTTTTTTTTTCTCATCCATAAGAAGCAAATCTTCACGCATTGAAGTTTTATCATGAGATTGCAGCAATTCAGTCACATCTTCAGGCTCCACTTCTATTAATAGTTCTAGTTCTCTTACTCTTTCCACTACATTTGCAGTTATTTTCTCCACTAAATTCTTGAATCCCTCAAAGTAATCCATGAGGGTTGGAGTCAACTTCTTCCAAACTCCTGTGAATGTTGACATTTTGAACTCTCCCTAGAATCACAAATCCTCTTAATGGAATCTAGAATGATGTAACCTTTCAAGAGAGTTTCATTTTATTTTGCCCAGATCCATCAGAGGAATCACTATTTTTGGCAGCTAATGAAATGTATTTCTTAAATAATAGAGACTTGAAAGTCTAAATCACTCTTTGATTCCTGGGCTATGGAATGGATGTTGTGTTAGCAGTTTTGAAAACAACATTATCTTTGCACATCTCCATTAAAGCTCTTGGTTGACCAGATACATTCATTCTCAATGAGCAGTTATATTTTGAAAAGAATCTGTTTATCTGAGCAGAAGGTCTCAAAAGCAGGCTTCCAATATCCAGTAAAGTATGTTGTAAATAGATGAACTGTCATCCAGGCTTTGTTGTTCCATTTATACAGCACAGGCAGAGTAGATTTAGCATTAATTCCTAATGGCCCCAGGATTTTCAGAATGGCAAATCAGCACTGGCTTCAACTTAAAGTCACCAACGGCATTAGCCCCTAACAATAGAGTCAGCCTATCCTTTAAAGTTTTGAAATCAGGCATTGACTCTCTCTAGTTATGAGATTCCTAGATGGCATCTTCTTCCAATGGAAAGCTGTTTCATCTACATTGAAAATCTGTTGTTTACTGTAGCCACCTTCATCGATGATCTTGGCTAGATCTTCTGGATACCTTTCTGCAATTTCTCCATCAGCACTGTTGTTTAATCTTACACTATTATGTATGGAGACAGTTTCTTTCCTTAAACCTCAAGGACAAACCTCTGGTAGCTTCAAAACTTTTCTTCCGCAGATTCTTCACTTCTCTCAGCCTTCAAAGATTTAATGAGAGTTACAATCATGTTCTGGATTAGGCTTTGACTTACAGGAATGTTGTGGCTGGTTTGAACTTCTATCCAGAAACCTTCTCCTTATCAGCCATAAGGCCGTTTCACTTTTTATTGTTCATGTGTTCACTGGAGTAGCACTTTTAATTTCCTTGAATAATTTTTCCTTTTCTTTCACAACTTGGCTGTTTGGCACAAGACGCCTAGCTTTTGGCCTGTTTGTTTTGGCTTTCATCACGTCTTCCTCACTAGTAATCTTAATCATTTCTAACTTTTGAATTAAAGTGAGAGGCATGTGACTCCTCATTTCACTTGAATACTTATAGGCTACTGTAAGGTTATTAATTGGCTAACTTCGACATCGTTGCATCTCATAGAGACGCAAGGACAGGAAGACAGGGAACCACCAGTCAGTGGAGCAATGGAGCAATAAGAACACACACATTTATAGATGAAATTCGTCATCTTATATGGGCATGGTTTGTGACACCCTAAAACAACTCCAGTTTTACCATCAAAGATCACTGATCACAGATCACCAGATGAGATATTAATATAATAATGAAAGAGTTTGAAATAATATAAGAATTACCAAAATGTGACATAGACATCTGAAGTAAGCACATGCTATTGAAAAATGGCACTGATAGATTTGACACAAGGTTGCCACAAACATTCAATTTATAAAAATCACAATGTCTGTTACATGCAGTTACATGCACAGCACAATAAAATGAAGTATGCTTGTATTTCTTTCTTTCCTAACTTCATATATTATTACATAAGTATGTAAAACATGGAGTCGCTGAAGCCAAGTTTTTTCAACAAAGTCAAGTAAAAACAACCAAAACCATGAGTCGAAATGTGAAATTCAAATCTGCCTGCATGTGACCTCTTACATGCTATAATAGATTTTTATTTTGAAGCTACTTTGAATTTGTTGTTCTCTTCTTTGCCCCTAAAAGCATCCTTAACTGATGTAACTTCACTATGAGAGCATTCGGTAAGTTAACCACAAACTGATGACTTACTGAATTATTAATAAGTATAGTTTCACAATAAAAGAATACATTTAAAGATACAGCTTATACTTAAATATTTATGTTTATATAGTCCTTAATGAATTACACTAACCTGAACAATCAAGTTGTCCCACATTACAACCACCCCAAGCCCCACCCTAATAACTCCAAATCTTACCGGTTCTCCATGCTCATTAATATTTTAAGTTGATAAAAGATTTACTCATTTACTAATTACTCATTTACTAATTACTCATTTACTCATTTACTAACCTGGACTTGACCACTCAAAAGAAATGACCAGATAATATGGTAGTTCTCTGTTCTTAATTTTTTGAGGAACCTCCATACTGATTTGCAAAATGGCTGTAGTAATTTGCATTCCCCAAAATAGTGCACAAATCTTCCCTTTTCTCCACATCCTAACCAACATTTATCTTTCGTCTTTTTAATAATAATTATTCTAACAGGTGTGAGGTGATATTCATTGTGGTTTTTAATTTGCATTTCCCTGATGATTAATGATGTTGAACCTTTTTTCATAAAATTGTTGGAAATATTTATGTCTTATTTTGGAAAATATGTATTTAGCTCTTTTGCCCACTTTTTAAATTAGGTTATTTGTTTTCCTGCTATTGAGTTCCTTATATATTTTGAATATTAACCCCTTATCAGAGTTATAGTTTGCAAATATTTTCTCCTATTCTATAGGTTGTCTCTTCACTCTGTTGATTGTTTCCTTTGCTGCACAGAAGCTTTTTAGTTTGATGCAATTTCATTTATCTATTTTTGCTTTTGTTGCTTGTGATTTTTGGGCGATATAACCCAGCAATCCCACTTCTGGGTATATACCCAGAGAAAATGAAATCGGTATGTCAAAGAGATATCTGCACTCCCATGTTAATTGGAGCAGTATTCACAATAGTCAAGATATAGAATCAACCTAAGTGT
The DNA here is from genome assembly GCA_008086735.1 of Cheirogaleus medius. Lineage (NCBI taxonomy): Eukaryota > Metazoa > Chordata > Mammalia > Primates > Cheirogaleidae > Cheirogaleus > Cheirogaleus medius. The sequence goes on along the minus strand of VBSM01000272.1, from coordinate 93,248,194 downwards.
CCATCTATGGATGAGTAGATAAAGAGAATGTGATATACAAATATATGAAAATATTTAATATAGATAGTCTCTCTATATAACAAAATATTATTCAGTCTCTAAAATGAATAAAATCCTGTCATTTGTAACAACATGGATGAATGTGGAAGACATTTATACTATATAAAATAATCCAGGCTCAGAAAGAAAAATACTGCTTGAGCTCAGCTATATGTGAAATCAAAAATAGTTGAGCTCACAGAAGTAGAGAGTGGAACAGAATGGTAGCTGCTAGGAGCTGTAGGATAGGGAAAATGCACAGATGTTGGTTAAAGGGTACAAAGTTTTGGTTAGATAGCATGAATAAGTTCTGGATATCTATTGCATAGCATGGTGACTACAGTTAATATAATGTATACTTGAAAACTGCTAAGTGATTAGATCTTAATTACTTTTACTACAAAAGAGATAACTACTATGAGGTGATATATATGTTAAATAGCTTGATTTAATAATTTCATAATACATACATATGTCAAAAATCACCCTGTATATTGCAATATATATAATTTTTATTTGTCAGTTATACCTTACAGAGCTGGGGGAAAAAATAAATGACCAGAAGAAAATGGTAAAAACCTGAAGTGAGAGCTACAACTAGTGATCACTTTCTTCCTTCAATAATTCCTTGCTACTTCAAGGGACCATGCTTTAGTCAGTGGAATAAGTATAATTTTAAAACCAACTGATTCTGAATTTGAATTTCAGGTTTTTCATTTATTATATACTACATGCCTTTTATTTAATTCCATTCTCTCATCTGTAAAATAATTGTTCATAATTCCTCAATGTTTTGAATAAAAAAAGGAAGTAACCCTATGAAAATACCCTGCAGAGTAACTGAGAGGTTTTCTTCCTTCATTCAATAAATTCACCAAATATTTGTAAATAAACACTTTTCACTGAGGACAACATAAATAAATACTATTCATTGAGGAAACAAGGTTGCCAGTAATCATTCTATGTATTGTTGGGCATCTCCTTCTCCCCTCGTATGCAAGTAAGTAGGTCAGATTTTATCTAAGCTCATCAAACATCTGGCACAACCACCCACATCCCCACTTTCCTTTAGCTGATGAATTATCCTCCTTGAAACAAAACAGTGATTGATCTTTACTATGCGTGTTTACTGTCCTTTATCATTCAACCTCATTCAGCTCTCTGCATGCATTTCTGTTCAGGGGATTAGAATGTGTTTTGAAGTCATAATTTGTAAAAGACATTTTATACTTATAAAAACTTACCTCCTCCCATCACACACCCACATCCATGTTCATCACCTGAGACATGGAGACTTATCAATGAGGTTAGGTGGGGATGGGAGCTCACTAGGCAGGAAGAGTCAAGTGAAAGTGAGTCCCCTTTCCCACCATGGTCAATAGTTTAATCCTTTGATTTTCCTGGCAAGAAGGAGGGATGTCCTGCCTTAAGAAGTCACTGTTCATCAAACAATTACTGTATTAATGCACAGTGTAGGAAGGAGGATTTTTTAATAAACTGTTTCATTAGAATAGAAATGAAACAGGGACTTGAAAGCAAAAATACATTAGCAACTTAGGGCATTGCATAATAGAATTTTGTATAAAAAGTATTATTTTAATAACATGAGAATACTAAAGTTGAACATTTCATAACCATTTTGGATATAGTTGTGAAAGTTTTCATAAAGCCTAGAGGATGGCATAATGTCATTTAATAACCTATGTGAATTTGTTTTTAAATTGCAGACTACCTGCAACCTCCACAGAGGTAGAAAGCATTAGCATGGGGCTTATATGGGGGCTTTGAAACAAAATGACTCATCTAGACAACTAATTAAAGTGATTATAAAGTATGTGACATTTGAGGGGGAAAATTAATGCAAAAATGGATAAATCAGAAGCAGTAGTGAGACCTTTAATTGCAAACTGTGTTTCAAGTTAAAAGCAGCATAGACAATAATGGTAACATTAATGGATAAATGGTAGGCAGACAAATAAATAGGTGATAAAAATATTTTGGAGTATCTGGAAATGTAGTCTATCCAATTAACTTAAATGCTTCTATCACTGAAGTTAGACCTAGAGAACATTATAAAAATCATGAGAAAAACACAGCCACCAGACAAAAGAGGATTTTTGAGGTTAAATAAAATATCATTATTTAAAAAATGACAAAATCCAAGTGCTTGTGGAAAAAAATAGGTAAAACAACTCTTTTCTTGCTTTTCTCTTCTTACTATACATAAAGTTTAAAATTGGTTTCCAATAAACATTGAATGAATAATCAACCTTTAATTAACCATAGGGGATTATGTTGATTTTGAGGACTTTAAATACTTGCTTTAATGACATAGCAGACATTTACTATCAACAATATCGAATCTGGTTAATTATACCATTATCAACATATCATGTCCTTCTCATTTATTTATATATTTTGATATATCTATTGAAGACCTTTGAAAACCGAACTACATTACTGCTTCCAATGCCTCACATAAGGCTTCAACAGAACAAATCTTATGGCTAGATTTAAGTTTGTCTTATTCCTAGACTAATTAATTTTCAGTGAGGAGATAAGATCAGGGGTAAAGCAGGTCATCTTTGCTATTTCTCCTGAATTTGTCACTGTGACTTTATTATTTTATAGACATTCATATATTTATTGAAGGTCTGCCAGTTGGATGCCAATAATATAAACAAAATGCTTGAAATAAATACCCAGACCAACGTATAGTATATTTTCAACAAACAAAATCATTATCCAAAGGCAAGAGTAAAGATATTTTTTAAAAGTCAGTCAATTTGGTTCACGCTTGCTGGGTAATATTTGCATATTCATTCAGCATATATTTGCTAAGCATCTACTATGTTCCAGGAATTATGTTCCAGGAATACACATATGAATTTACAGTGAATTCTATTCAAATACACTGCATTTCATGGGAAGCCAACAGGGAATGGCATTCTTGCTCTCATGGAATTCACATGAAAGGTCACAGCACAGTACCATAAGTTTGACCTGCAGAATTCATGTATGGTATCATCTTTGATTGGCTCTACAATGCCTTAAACAATGACTTGTGTGTAGTAGGCAATTAATGCATATTTGTTGAAACAATGAAGGCTGTCTTCGGTGATGAGATGCTCAAGCCGAGTCTTGAAGAAAAATAATAAAACATGTCCAGGCAAAAAAAGGTAGCAAAAGTATAAAATATACAGGCTGTATACACACAGGGTTCAAGGCTGGGAATTCTAGGCATGGTATAAGAGTGTGTTGTGCGTATAGTAATGAGCAAGGAGGCTGAGAGAACAGGATTGTACGAATTAATAAAAAGCAAGAGTATTAATAGTTCTAAGTCAGGAACTCCCAAATAATTCAAATGCAAGGTAGACCTCTAATTAAAATTAATGGCATCCTGAAAGCATGGTCCAAAAGTAACTTTGAAGATCATAATGATAAAAAAATATGTACAATATCAAAAATGAATTTTTGATAATTGCTTCATGGGTATGAGTAAAAGAAATATTTAGGTAAAACCAGAGACATTATAATAGGAAAATGTGACATATCTAGAGTAAATATCACATTTCACCTCTTTGTGGTTAATTTTCCTATGTTCCAAATCAGAAATAGTATCTGACTTTCAGAACAGTTGGGGGAAATAAAATAGGAAAACTAAAGTTAACTAAAAAACAGTTTTGTCAGTTAATGTGCCTCACAGTGCATAGTATATATATTTTGAAATGTTATTTTTATAGTATAACTTTTAGCCCTTGATAATTCAAAAGTTCTACCTGGTGTATTAGCATAGTATATAGTATTAGTATAGTAAAGTATTAGTATACAATCTCTAGAATAGACGGTGGGAAGCCAGTTATTCCATGCTAAAAGGTATGAGAAAAAAATGAACAGAATTGAAAATGAGCTTCATTTCAGTTAGTATTAAAAAGTTATTAATATAAGTGCTTTAAGTAAATAAATTTTAAAAATCAAAGAATGTAAATATCACACAGATCAGTACTTTGGCAAAGCATGTGGCACATACCTATATTATGTATTAATCTTTTTTTTTTTTTTTTTTTTTTT